>OU015613.1:4350675-4950675 GCA_907165245.1 Habrosyne pyritoides
TTATAGAAAAACTAGCTGTCCCCCGCGGTTTCACCCGCGTTCCCGAGGAATGTAACAGTTTCCCGGCACAAACCGCGTTACCTAGGGATGTAACATTTTTCTGGGATAAAAAGTAACCTATGTTACTTCTAATACCTCCAAGAATATGTGTACAAAGTATCATGATGATCGGTTAAGTAGTTTTCGCGTGAAAGCGTAACAAACATATATACTGCCATTGTTGGATTGTTATAGATTGTTAACGAGAAGAAATAAAAAGAATTACCGCTCATAATCAATTGCTGAAATGTCGGCGTCTCCACTGGAAGAATAATTTAGTCCCAATACGCCGTTCTTCTTGAAGAAGGACAATCTTCTCTCTCGCTCGCACTTCTCCTCCACGCTCGACTCTATTATGGACACTGTCGACGATGACGTAAAGGCCTTGTGGTTTTCCATTCTTGATAGTTCTAGAAGTAAAGAAGGATTTTAATTTTCCTTACCTCTTTGTTAATTTTATCTTGCGGTTTTACATACTTTTCCAAAATGATCTTATAATTTCCGCGATATCCACAGATTATGTAGTCATTTCAGAAAATATTTTATCTGTGTATTAATTCTATTTACGGATTTTTTTACGGAACCGGTAATACCTTCACTTTAAATTTGACCTTCATAAGTGCCTTACGCGGGCCTAAACTGAATAAATGGTTTTGAATTTTTATGACAAGATATAGTAAAAGTTGGTTTCTATAATTTGTTTAATGCTGTATGCTTTCCAATACTAAAAAAAAATTGCAGCTGTAACAAAAATCAAAAATCAAATAAACAAAAATCACAGATTTTTTTTTCAGACTTTTAATTTCAATGATTGGTCTAGATTTTTAGGTATTTCGTTACTCAAAAAATTGTTTCATATTTATTAAATAAATCAGAAATATTTTGGATAATAATTGGTAACAATAACGTGAGACATAGCGACCAGAAATACATGACCTATCTAGTTTTAACACTAGTTTCTAAGAAATGAAGCTTTTTAACTATATTTTAATTGACTTTTGGTACCTAATTATAAATTATTCTTTGAGAAATAACGTTTATTTTTATTTATAATTCAACCACAATATTAACTAGCTACTATCTCTTGATTTCACTCGCATTCCCGAAATATCTAATGTATGCCGGGATTTAGTAGCCTATATTATTGTAATAGTGAAAGAATCATCTAAATTGGTCAAATAGTTTCTGAATTATATAAATTACAAATAAAAGTCTATTTTCTTTATAATATTCGTGTAAATAATAAATAAAAGTTATTTATATTAAATATTGTGAGTCAATATTCTAATCGTCTGCTTTAAGAACAAAAAATTACAACCTCAAAATTGTACAACACTACATTATTAAAAAAAGGTACTTACAATAATTTTAAAACACCATGTTTTAATCAAAACTTAATAATATATAGTTTCACTTGAAAAACTATGGGATTGATTATTTATTATAATAAACACAATTTAAATTGATTATACATAATTACTACACAGTGATATAAAAAATATAATTGTTTGACAATATACCCACATCAAGTAATAATGCGTGGCGCTGTAGTCGCGCGGACGAATTTGGAACTACGTAATTCATTGTCCTATATAAAAAAACAATGAATAAAACGTATCATGACCTTTTTTCATCTAGCAATTAGTTTGCTAAGTTGAAAATTATCTTAATTACCTCAATTATTTAACGTTTAGTATAGCGTTTTAGTTCTTCTTCATTTAGTCGCGTTATTTAATAAATCAATACCTATTAGGAAACCTTACAATGTCCCTATAGATGTCTACTGTTGGAATAGAAATGATAGTAAAATTGCATAATGACGATGAATGTAATATGTGTTACAATTATGATTGTTATTACAGATTGAATACGAATCAACATTGAACTATTGCGCGTTTATTACCTAGTATGATATATTAGGTATTTATTTGTACTTAATATTAATAGTAGAAAAAAAACTCTCCGGTAATAATAATTAAACATTAAAATATTAATAGAAAATCTCTTCCAATTTTTAAAAGCGGTTAAAAGTCATCTCGGCGACCGAACTGAGTATACGCGACATCTATCGGCGAGTAGACCAACTAAGACAACAGTCGTAACTGTGACTAGTTTTATTAAGTTGTGTATAGATGGCGCTACTTAACTATGTTTTGCGAAACAGAGATAGCCTTTCAGTTTTCATTATGTTTATTTATTATTTTAAACCGTGTGTGTATGGAGTAGAGTATCATTTGGCGTGGAGAGTGTATCAATCGTAGAGCGGGATAGAAGATTTATAGGATTTCTCGCACACTTACTTTATCCTTACCTTCGTATACACACACGCACATTTCATTTTCCTAGTATTTTGATTTTCCTTCCGCGATTGAGACGTTTATGTTCAGTAATATTATTTCTTCATTCATCACAAATATATTCCCATTTAATAATTAACAATGAACGTTTTTGTATCTGTTGATATGCAGTTTCCATGCCCGCGACCCTTCTTCAACGTTTTCTATTGTTTGTGTGGATTATTGATTTTAAGTTGAAGTGAATTTCAACTCTGTTACCCCTGGACGTGATTTTATTGACATTACAACATGTAAGTATGTGAAACTGAGCTTTTTGTGTTAGAAAGAAGGTTGAGAATTCCATATGTAATTTTTTGTGCTAAAATCAATATTTTCGTGTATTTTCCCCAAACAATAGCTAGGTATTTGACCTGAGGATTAAACATTGCTGGATTTCTTCATAAATGATTGTGTTTACTGACACTTTATTAATATGTTAAACACAGTAGGTACGTAGGTACCTATGGTACTATAGGTTACAATAATATCCTTACGTGAAACAATGTAATAGAAGTCATTTTTGTTTGTGGTTTAAACGGATACATGAGTACCTTGTAATAAAAATCTGTGTAAATCGAAAGGTTTAATAATAATTGAAAAGTAAGTTACTTCAAATAAATTTGCACTCTATTAGCCTAAAAGCTTGGTCGCTGTGAAGTTTTAGAATGTCATAGGAAAATGTAACCTTTACCTTCGTGATAAGGTTTATCTTTCTATATTATACATTTATCTATTGGATCAATAGATGCTCTTAATTACAAAAGCAATAACGTATAATTTTGAATGACATAATTAGATGTTAAAATTCGATAATTCTTATTTTATTGGATAGGGTATACTTAGAAGTTAGTCCCTACATCATTTGTTTTTAATTCTGTGATCAATACGCGATACAAAACAAAACAAATACAAAACACGGTGCTCAATTCTCAAGTATTCGATATTTATCGTAAATACGTGTAATTTCTAAACATTTCCGCCATGTTTTTGCAAATAACGAGCAGTATAATAATATCAAAGGCGTGATAATCGCACCCCCTGGATTTATCCCTTTGTTGGCAAATGATGTTGAATGAAATCTGTTATCTTACCGTTACATCGTTATATTGTTAACATTTGATTAGGCTGACTTCCGAACCGGTTGTAGCTTCAGTAACTTTAAATTTGACCTTCATAAGTGCCCTCCGAAGGCCTAAACTGAATAAATGGTTTTGAATTTTGAATTACAAAAAAATATATAAAAATGAAACCTTGCTGAATTTCTTCCCAGTACTTCTCAATGCGAGGCTGACTTCCAAACTGGTGCTAACTTCAGTATCTTTCAGCTTGAAAAACGACATTGAACTTTAGACTAGGTAAATGAATAGGTATATAAAAATCTAACCTTCCTGAGTTTCTTCCCGGCTCTTCTCAGTGCAAAGCTGACTTCCGAACCGGTGGTAGTTTCAGAATCTTTCACCTTCAAAAGCAAAACCGACTTTGATTTTAAAATTTTTGACTGTTTTGAGTAGTGCACTCTTAGTGCAGAGTTCGTCCGGGGAAGTACTACCACCTTACCCATTTCCGTCGCGAAGCAGCGGTGCACATGTATTACTGTGCTTCGGCTAGAAAAGTAAGGACGGTGAAATTCCAGGCACATGAGACTTAACAACTTCACGTCTTAGGGTCGACAACGCATTGACGATGCCCTGGCGTTGCAAATGTCCATAGCCGGCGGTGACCACTTACCATCAGGTGGCGTGTACTTGTTTGTCGGCTTATGTGGTATAAAAAAAATTATACTCTCTTAAGACACCATTTTATTATTTTTATAAACATAATTTCACTGTTTTCAGATTATTTTCCGTAACAATGAAGACCAGACTAACTTCAGTAACTTACTTAGGTTACACGGCAATGGACAGGCGTTTCTCAAATGCCATGCTACCGTGGCTTTTGAGGGAAGTCAGAGCAACAGGCATTAATGAAAAGGTGAGAACTGCATAATTGTGTATTTTATAATAGATTGATGGTTAGTCGCGCGAGCAGTGTGAGATAACAGTCGAAGCGCCGTCAATGTAAAACAAAATTGAATGTAACTTTGATTTCGCGGCATATTTTACCTCATTGCATAGTTGCTTTGTTTACAGCCCCCTTATTCAGCTAATACAAACTTTGTCGGCGAGCTGCTTCACGGACGCCTCGGAGAGCTTATCTCTCACGTGATTGCGTAGATAGCAAAAGAGACAGAGCAAAGAGGCTGCGACGAAACATCCTCGAGCTAGTGTCATTTTCCATACAGAATCGAGCCCCTGAATCGACTTTTATTTTGACCAATTTTAGCATAAATTTTTACAAGAATTGTTTCTCATTGTATTGACATATTTGTTTGTTGTTTCCTATCTCGCTCATGTGTTTTTATTTTTTAATTAATATTTTTTTAGAGAGCAGTACTGTTATAGTGGATCTTTTATTTCAAGTTTGATCTTTAAGGTTTTTTTTTGTCAGAATAAAACCTTTTTAATCTTGGCATAGAACTCTTTTCAATTTAGTTTTATTGTCAGTTGCGAGCGTGTACAAATATGTCATTATGCATTTGACATTGCCTGTATGTATATTGCAAAATATGTGTGCCATACATATGGCTGTGTGTGTTATGTTTGTTTTATTAATTCAATGTATTCCTAATGCATTTTATATATAAATTTAAGCTTTCTACACTCCTCCGTTTTTAAAAGGAGTTAACCGTTTTCACTTCACGTATATATATGTCGGGATAGGAGGGCCGATCATAGGTAGTATCTTATGAGAAAATAAAAGTCGTAGGTAGGTTAACTTGTTCAATTTACTTTAACACTATCACACTTAACACAACGAAACGTGAGACAGTTCCTAGACTAGTTGTCCGCGCGGCGGCCAGCAGAGAAGTGCATGCTCGGGATTGTCGAATGTCTTCGTTATCTCGGCTCGCGCGAACACAAGTCCAGACTCAGTCAAAGCGCTGACGTCATAATGCTTTCGCCTCGTTGTCAAATCAACTCCCGTACTAATGACTCTTCCGTTATATAGATGTAATACTTACCTCCTTGCTTAGGAGGTTTTGCCCTCAAAGCTCCTAAACTAACCTTTGACTTTCCACTAAAACTTTATGGTGGGAATACTTTGAAGTATCCACCTGGCTGCCTACTACGCTTCAATTGAAAATCTATAGCAATCGTTCCGGCTGCACTTAGCGTGTCATTAAAAAAGCAACCGTAAGATACTCAAATTTGAAGTGTTTTCAGCTCAGCATCTTCATCGAAGATGGGTACCTGAAAGCCTACAACGGTAATTTCGAGCCAGTTATTGTACACAGATTGGGTGATATCATCAGGTAAGTTTTTATACTTTATATATTACTAAACTTGCGGCACGCTATGATGGCCGTTTTGACGTTTAACAATGACAAAGAAAAATAACCTTTATTCCTTCACACATAAGGTGCATCTATTGATTCAACAGCTAATTGTATGATGGTGGAAATCTACCTTATTGCAAAGGAATACAGTAAAGCGTGCCGGTAGAATAGCTATCCCCCGGGTTTTTACCCGCCTTCCCGAGGGATGCCACATTTTCCCGGAACAAAAAGTAGCCTATATGTTATTCCAGGATATGCTCTATCTATGCGCCAAGTTTCATCAATATCCGTTTAGTAGTTTTTGCGTGAAAGTAACAAACATACTGACATACAAAACTTTCCTTTTTATAATACTAGCAAAGATTTACACCCAGACACAGAACAAACAGACATGTCCATGCACACAAATGTTTGTCCAGTGTGAGAATCGAACAGTCAGGCACATTCACCACCAAGCCAACTGGCCTGTCAAAAAATGGTTATGGACTGTTATAAAAATCATTTGTTCTATCGCCAGGGCCAGCCAAGTCCCCAACAGACCTGAGGAGCTGTTCTACATACTCCTCAATGAGAAGGAGGCTCTGCTGGGTTGCTACTTGTTCAGAACTTCTACAGTGCAAGAGGTAAGTTTAGCTGTAAGTATTTGTGACACATCTGCATATACACATGGAAGAAATTAGTGCCAAATATTTCCCAGTAAAAGGTTTTACTAGGCCTATGCTATGTATTGTGATTAAAACTATATTTAAATTGTCTATTTAATTTTGTTTAAAGTTTTATAATGAAACTATAAGGAATAAGGAGGGCTTTGAAATTGTGATCGGCAACATTTTTCTGTGACGAAAAATAAATGAATGATAAACACAATGTATGCTATTCAAAAGTGATTGATGAGTAATTACAATATTTTCCTGTAATACAAAAGTTTTTATTTTTTTTTCAATTAAATAAATAAGCTTTGGACGATGCCCCTGGTGATGCAAATGTCCATAGGCGGCGGTGACCACTTACCATCAGGAGGACCGTCCGCTTGTTTGTCGGATACGAGCTGCCCCATAATTTAAACCGCATTTCCGGAGGAAATAGGTATTATTATATAATAAAAAGTATCCTGCGTTTATCCAGGTTATTAACCCAGGTTTTTTTTTTTTCAAAGTTAAAAAAAAATAACAAATTACACATACAATTTTCCTTGCCAAGCTATATAGCTTGTTGGCGAGATACGCTCGTTACAAAACTATTATATTTATTATATTATATATAATTTATGTACTTAACTAGATTTACATATTATATACTAAAATTAATACTTAATACTTATATTCTATGTAGTAAGTTTCATCTAAATCCGTTTCGTAGCTTTTACGTGAAAAAGTAACACACATCCATACATCCAAAGGATAAGTAAATAGGAGTGAGAACATTATTTAAATAAAAATAAATAATAAATAAATATCCCGGGACATTCTTTACACGCGGCCATCTGATCCCAACTAAACAGAGCTTGTACTATGGAAACCAGATAACTGATATAGTACATATACTACTTTTTATTTTTCTCAATACATACATACGTATATAGATATTTACACCCAGACACAGAACAAACAGACATGTTCATGCACACAAATGTTTGTCCTGGCTGGGAATCGAACCCGCGAGCTTGGCAGTCAGAGTCGCTAACCACCAAGCCAACTGGCCTGTCAAATAATTTAACATCCCTCCAGATTTTTACAACATTGTTACAAAGAATTTACAATATCTGCAAATAAATGCCTAATGTTAGAGTTCTTACAAACAGTATAGTAAAATAATAATAAAAGAAAACCCTTATGTAAACAGAGTCACGGGCACGCCCATGTATTGTTCCAATTGACATTACCTGTCATCCGTCACTGTCACTATATATGCATAGTGATAATGTGACAAACAAACATACAGCGTAGGTTTTATGACCTTTACTGTATAACAGTTACGAAATCCTGTTTACATTTCTGTTCTGCATTGAGGAAATAGCCTGGATATAAAAAAAAGTCATTAACGTTTTTATTTGTCACCACAAACCAAAATACATCTAATAATATTTTTACATAAGCTATTAAAGAAATTATCCATTGCTGGTACTGTGCTAGCAACGAATACCTACTACAGCCCTTATATGTATTACTAGCAGTCCCCCGCGGTTTCACTCGCGTTTATCGATATCATTTATAGTTACCTTTTCGTCATCGGACTACTAGGCGTGGGGAGAGTTTTCACCCTTATGTTGTAGACATACCACCAATTCGCACGAAGCGCTTTGCAGCTTCCTGCCTCATGCGCACAGCTAAAGATTAGATTTCTCTCCCCTCGTCTGTGTTCCCGGAAATTTACAACCCGGGGCTCTTTAAGAAAAGAGTGAATAGGCTACTAACGGGAAAGCGAGCTCCATCTTTGGCCTCATCTTCACTTACCATCAGGTGAGATCGTGGTCGATCGCAATCCCGTCAGAAATGAAGAAAAAAAAACAGAAAAAATTCTGTAACCACCTACGACAAATTCCGCGTCGAATGGTAGCAGTCCCATCCCGATATGTTCTGTAGTTTTGAGGTGATGGTGCGTTAAAGGTACCCTATTTAGCTTAGATAGATTAACTAGCTGTCCCCCGCGGTTTTATTCCCGTTCCTGTGGGATGTCACATGTATTTTACATAAAAACCTTCCTCTTCAATCACTCTATCTATTAAAAAAAAAACCGCAACAAAATCCGTTGCGTAGTTTTAAAGATTTAAGCATACATAGGTATATAGGGACAGAGAAAGCGACTTTGTTTTATACTATGTAGTGATGATGCTATTTTTTTTTAAAGTATTTTTATTATAGTAGATGACAGTAAATTTGTATAATTTTGTAAATGTCCAAAGGTGGGTTTTCACGAACAAAGCCAATGTTTAGAAATCATAATTAAAATTAAGTACTGCATTATGTTTAATTTTATTTATATTAATTTCACGCGTAGACCTTAAAAACAAATTTAGCAAGTACCCAATTAGATTCTCTTGACATTAGACCCTAAGTTCATTCCAAAGTCAACATTAAATAGAAAAAAAAACAATGATCGATTTTTATCAATAACACTTGCGTTATACCAAACCTTGGCTGAATAAATTTAGAATCTATTCGCATATCGACCTTAAAGAATCAGTATTGAACTGGCCAGTACGTCTGCCGCATTAGTGAACCGGGATTTAAAAAAAAACAATAAAAAGAACTTGTGTCATGAAGGGAAATAAAATTTAAAAAAGTGAACGCTTTCAAATTATGTTATCTGTGAATAAGATCGTTTAGTTATGCAATCGAAAGTTTATTTCCGCAAAGTGCTAGTAAAGTTGATTTATAAGTATTTACTTCAATTATTTGTTTTTTTTTTAATGTGTCCTGCTGGATTTGCTTTAGTATCTATACAGTTAAATTGACGAAGATTTGGTAAATCAATCTCTTCATTATGTATTTTTTTTTACATAATTGTCTCATTACAATTTTTTTTTTTTTTTTTTTTTTGTAACTAAGAAATTATTTGCCTTATTTTAAAGTGATCATATACTTGCACCAGCATCTGACATTGACCAAATCTGTCCAAACGATAGAACAGGCATAACCACTTGTCGAATTAAACTTTTTAATCAAACGAGTTGATTAATCAAAAATGAATTAAGTACTTGACAGATATTAGTGCCAAGTTCTACAAGACAATGATACATTCAGTGTGGACGCCGCTCGCGAGGCAAGCGGTCGTGTACTACTCCGCATCAATTTCAAACGTGGAGTTTTGGTTCGGAGCTGTGCTGATACTACTAGCGTGTGAACTAGACCTATTATACTTTCATATTTTAAATAATCTGAACGTGAACCTCTTTTGATATAAAAAGAAAACAGTGCACTTCAATTTGTATTTCGAACGTAGCTGAAAGTTTAAAAAAGGAAAATCTTGAAATTGGAGTTTGTTTAACTGCGTATGATTTTGAAAATAGAATGTGTTATAGAAAAAGAAAGTGAGGAATATTTTGAGCCTTGAAAACGTTCGAATTTGTAATATCCCCATTCATTGGACGGAATGTTATGAAAATAGATCGTTCGCGCGGTGCCAACTCTGAGCAAATGAAAATCATTACATACATAGTACATTGCTGCTACTGTATTGTAAACAAACCCAATCACACATCTGGTGGATGTTATGTGATGTGTGTGGATTATGAAGTAAGCTGTTGAAGAGTCAAAAAGGTGGGTAAAGTTTTATTTCATACTAGCTTTTCCTGCGGTTTCGGTTTAGTTTGAAATTGATCAGACCAAGAAAACACATTGTATCATACAAATTTTGCACCCCCGTTTTACCTTAGGGGGTGAATTTTCTAAAATCCTTTCTTAGTGCTCCCCGACGTTACAAAAGGAACCCGTGTGTAAAATTTCAAGTTTCTAACCCTTATAGTTTAGGCCCTGCCGTTGCCAGTGCCTTGCTGTTGATATGTCTGTCAGTCAGCTTCTCCTTTTATATATTATATGCAAGTATTATTGTATTATACTATATTATATGTATAACTAGCTGTCCCCCGCGGTTTTACCCGCATTTTATCTATGTAAATCTTTGTCTTGAATCATTATTTCTATTAATGAAAACCGCATCAAAATCCGATGCGTAGTTTTAAAGATTTAAGCGTACATATAGGGACAGAGAAAGCGACTTTGTTTGATACTATGTATGGTATCTAATAATCCCTACTAATATTTAAGTTTGTTTGTTTGTTACGCTTTCACGCGAAAATTACTTAACCGATCATCATGAAACTTTGTACACACATTTTTGGTGATACCACCAGGAATAAAAGATTACCTCTTAATAAAAGTGGTATACACCATTTATTTTAGATCACACGAGTCTGTAAGGCGTGGTCGGTTGGAATTAGAAAAACCCTGATCTTTTATATATTTTATATTTTTCACCGTTCCGTCATGAGTGACATCTCTACTAGATACGGTGGCAGTCTTACCAACCAGTGTCATAAAAAGGTGCGACCATGAAGGCGCCACAAGGTACTTATGGAGGTATTAGAAGTAACAAAGGATACTTTTTGTGCCGGGAATATGTTACATCCCTCGGGAACGCGGCTGAAATCGTGGGGGACAGCTAAACTTGCGGCTTGATGCGCTATGATGGCCGTTTTGACGCTTAACAATGACAAAGAAAAATAACCTTTGTTCCTTTAAACATAAGGTGCATCTATTGATCCAACAGCTAATTGTATGATGATGGAAATCAACCTTATTCCGAAGCAATGCAGTTTCTTTTCCTATGACAATCTGAAACGTCATCGTCGTTTTTTAGTATTCCGAAAAATGGTCGGAATTATATTGATAAAATAATTAATTTATAATTTCTCATTGCACATTTCACGGTTGATTCAATCGGAAGATTCGAATTCAATATTCATTGTTAAGACAGGACAACGTCTGTCGGGTCAGCTATTATTTATAATGTTTACATTGATATAGGATTCAGATTTGTTATCCAGAATGGATATAACAAAAAATTAAGAAAGCTGCGACGAAAATTCATCAAAACATAACGACCATATTAACTTTTCTAAACGCCATATGCGTTTGACTTAACTGGCAGTCGTTTGAAAAAGTGGTATGGGTCGGAATTCTATTGATAAAATAATTAATTTATAATTTCTTATTGCACAGTGGATTCAATCGGAAGATTCGAATTCAATATTCATTGTTAAGATAGGACAACGTCTGTTGGGTCAGCTAGTTAGTAAAAAAAAGTTATTATTTAGATATCAGTTATCTGGTTGCCATAGTACAAGCAGTATTGCTTAATTACGGATTAGGTTACCGTGTGTGAAGAATGTCACATAATATTTATTATACATATATTCACGCCCATTAATTCCAAAGAGGTAGGTAGAGGTTTCAATAACGAGACACGCATTCAACGGCAGGTTTTTTAAGTACCAGTGTGGAGTGGTAGCGATGTCATATGCCCTGTCGAGGGTAACGAGTTCGATTCCTACAAATAAATTGAGGAGTTAATATCATATTCATAGTACGGTAGGGTACTTTGTAATACACGCCTTTTAACTACCACTTTGAAGATGAAAATCTACCACCAAGAATCTGTTGGTGTCCGCCAGCTGCACAAGAGAGCCACTTCCAGAAGGGAACTGGCTTTGTGTACTTACCACATTCTATAACATCATCACTTATCCAGTGGCGTAGCTACCGGAGGGCTAGACGGGGCAGTGCCCCAGGGCCCCCAATCTCAAGGGCCCCTCGGACTCTGACATACAAATAGTTACGTAGATACCGGAGGGCTAGACGGGGCAGTGTCCCGGGCAGCTTGGGCTGGGGGACAAACGATTTTAAATAGTTTAGTTGGGGCCCTACATTTTTTTTTTGCCCCAGGGCCTATGGTTACTTAGCTACGCCACTGCACTTACCATGGTAAAATGATGAAGAGGCGAGATCTCGAATTAGTTACTAGATATTTGTTTTTGTATAATCTTAAATAAGCACCGAGGAGGTTGTATTGTATCGTTTTAAATGTTTTTTATATGAATTGGACCGGCAAACAGGCAGATGGTCCACCTGATGGTAAGTGGTCACCGTCTCTGAACATTTGCAACAACAGGGGCATCACCAATGCCTGGTGCCTGTAATTCCACCGGCCTTACCTTTCTAACAGTAATACAAATGCACTACTGCATCACGGCGGAAATGGGTAGGTGGTAGTACTTCCCCGGACGAAGTTTGCACTAAGAGTTCTACTATTCTAAACGGCCGCGAATTCACCAACATTCGCAAGAGACCTAATATATGCAGGGTATATAACATAGCCTATGTCACTTGGGAATAGTGTTACTTTCTATCAGTGAAAGAATATCTGAAATCAGATGAGTAGATAGTTTCGGAGACAAGCTCCTATGTCAAAATTAAACATGTTTACGTCTTTAGAATTTTATTTGTAAACTAACTGTCCCCCGCGGTTTTACACGCGTTTATCGATATCATATATAGTTTATATCCATCTAGGAAATATTCTGCGTCGAATGGTAGCAGTCCCATCCCGATATGTTCAGTAGTTTTGAGGTGATGGTGCGGCAAAGGAACCCTATTTTCCTTATATGTTTATAATACTAGCTGTCCCCCGAGGTTTTACCCGCGTTCCCGAGGGATATCACATTTTCCCAGGATAAATAGTAGCCTATATGTTACTCCAGGATATGCTCTATCTACTTGCCAAGTTACATCCATATCCGTTTAGTAGTTTTTGCGTGATAGAGTACCAAAACATACTTACATACAATTTTCTCTTTTTTAATATTAGTATAAATAGAAGATTATGTTGAAGTCTTTATTTAATACTATTATAAATCCGAAAGTTTGGAGGTGTGTTTGTTATTCCATTACGATACGCTGAACGAATCTAGATGTAACTTTGCAGACAGATGGATCAAAGTCTGGAATAGTACATAGGATATTCCGAAAAAGATTTACATCTCTCGGAAAGGCGGGTGAAACCGTAAGGGACAGCTATATTAGGATTATACAAAAACAAATATCTAGTAACTTCTAGTTGCCGACCGCCGGACACAATCACGTCTGTGGTGCTAGTGCGTCGAATCAGTGACAGCGAGTCTATTACTGACTCGATTCTGTAAGGATAATCATGTATCAATTATGTCACTAACTCCAGGATGTTTCGTCGTGGCCTCCGTGCTGTGTCTATTTTGCTTTCTATGCAATCACGTGAGAGGGAAGCTCTCCGAGGCCTCCGTATTAGCTGAATAAGGGGGCTGAAAATGCTTCGTGTAGAAGCGATACACGTGTCGATTTCCTGTTGAGTTTCCTTGTTTGGGACTTGACAGAGAAGGAGTTCCAGCGGAATTAGTTACTAGATATTTGTTTTTGTATAATCTTACAATGGATTTCCGCAAGATCACGCCTGAGTCAATTAGTTACCTGACAGCTATCTAATACTTTAAACGAGCAATTATATGCAATATAATAATATAATTAATTAGCATGTATATACGAGTACATATATCTCGGAAACGGCTCCCAACGATTTTCATGAAATTTTGTATGCAGGGGGTTTCGTGGGCGTTGAATCGATCTAGCTAGGATTCATTTTCAGAAAATGTCGTTTTATCCGTGTTTTTATGCAATGAAAACTGCTACAATGTCATTAGAAGGTAAGGTTCAAGTTACATCTTTTGTGAGAAATACTGTTATTGGGAGCCCTTTATTATCGCATCTAATTCGTGTCTAGGTATACTCGTATATGACGGTGCTTTAAAAAAGAGAATACGGTAGAAGTCACGTTAGTAAAGAAATCCCGACCAATGCTATGTAGTTTACTATTGTATAATACGAAGATATCTAAGAGGTACTTTTAATACATCAGCGGTGCTAATCGTTTTTAAATTACAAAACTAAATGTTTGAAGTGATAAAATTATAGTCGTTTTGTTTTTTTTCATGCGTCGTTCAGAACAATGGCGTTTTCGCGAGTGTGTGTGTGTGAAACGTTTATTTTTTATATCGTTTTGATAACATGCGGAGTTTGTGAAGGTTAAATCAATATTTGCTGAATTTTATCATCAATCTTGATGAAAAATTGCGAAGTAATTATCGTTTTTATAAGTTTCGACTAACAACTAACTAGCTGTTCCCCGCGGTTTTACCCGTGATCCCGAGGGATATGAGCATACATATGAACCTTCCTCTTGAATCAATCTATGTATTAGATAAAACCGCATGAAAATCCGTTGCGTATTTTTTTTTTTATTTATTTCTTTTTACATTTTCTACGGACTCTTAGTCCGTACTCTTTGAAGATTCTACGATAAATAATTTAAAGATTATTTGTATTGTGTTTTAAAAAATTAACATCTTTCCGCGCGTGCTAAGCTCGTTGTTTTGAACTGAGGCTTGTGGTTCCTTAATATATAGTGTTACATTGAATTTTTCTATTCCTGAATACATGGATTATAAATAAATAACTTAAGATTTATTTAAATTTAGTTACACCCGTTGCGTAGTTTAACAAATCTAAGCATACATAGGGACAGACAGACGGGAAGCGACTTTGTTTTATACTATGTAGTGATACTCATTTAGTACAATTGTGGTTTGAAACTCGAAGACATGAAAAAGCGACAGTAAACAAACAATCAGAGACAGGGGCTCGATTCTGGAAGGAAAATTACACTAACTCGAGGATGTTTCGTCGCGCCTCCGTGCTCTGTCTCTTTCGCTAACTACGCTAATACTACTAATCACGTGACAGGTAAGTTCTCTGAAGCCTCCGTGAAGCGGCTCGCCGACGAAGTTTGTATTAGCTGAATAGGGGGTTGCTTTGATATATCCCCAAATCCATTCTAGGATTATTTTTGGTAAAACGAAGCCATGAAAAAACTTGTCTTACTATATTTTGTTGGCATTCTATAAGAAAATATTAGCTAAACATCTACGTCATCAATTTATGAGAAATATGAAATGTTTGCCAAAATATAAAAAAGTATCTATTGTTGTTGGTTAAGTAGTTAACCTATATAATAGTGACGTACGCACACACATACTAGCTTTGACAGGATGTTAATGATGTTTTCGAAGTAGTAGAGCTCTTTGTGCAGAGTTCGTCCAGGGAAGTAACCTTACCCATTTCCGCCATGAAGCAGCTGTGTTTCGGTTAGAAAGGTAAGGCCGGTGAAATTACAGGCACATGAGACTTAACAACTTCACGTCTCAGGGTCGACAACGCATTGGCGAATGGGGTGTTGCAAATGTCCATTGGCGGCGGTGACCACTTACCATCAGGTGGACCGTCTGCCTATTAGTCGGCTTACTTATCATCATCATCAGCCCATCTCCGTCTACTGCTGGACATGGACCTCACCTATGGCACGCCACTGAGCTCGATCTTCAGCTCTTCATACAAATTTCATGATCAATACATTGTACTCCTTCTTGTATCTTTATTACGACGTCAGGTTTTATTCCTTTTTTTTGTTCATCCAAAAAGGTTTCATTTTCTAGACACAAAAGAGGTTTACATTAATTTTAAATTGTATAGTTTTTCAAGCTGGTAATTTTCAGGGGGTACTACGAAGTACCCTACCAATGCCAGAGGTAATACGAAGTACCCTACCAGTGTCATGGGGTACTACGTAGTACCCTACCAGTGTCATGGGGTACTACGAAGTACCGTACCAATGTAATGGGGTACTACGAAGTACCCTGAAAATCTGTGACAAGCATCTGCCACTCTATTCTTGTGCTTATCATCTCAGACCTCAGGCTACATTGGTTTGCCATTTGCCATCGTTAAAGGGAGTCTGGTGACTCAGCTGTTGGTGATAAAGCTTAGTGCGTCTAAAACAGAATTATTTTTAAACCCGGAAAGTCTGAGAGACCATTCGCCTTCGCCAAAAACAAAGTGAAGATATTTGATGTAATATTTCCAAGAAACGCTCTTGGCAATTGTCCAGTACTTAATATGCTTGTTTAAAACGACATTTAGATTTTGAACGAGCCTAATATGTTACTTTGTCGCGATTTGAATCTATTTTTAAACACATTTTAAAAATTTTTGATCCGCAACATTTTGTGTGACGAAAATTAAATGATAAACACAATCTATGCTATTAATAATAATAATAATATTTATTTATTTCTTTCACAAAGGTTGCTTAATAACTAGATGCAGAAGTAATGATACAGTTTCCAAACATAATGTCCTTTGTGAGAGACTGGTGTCTGTACTAGGAACTTGCCTGTATTACAGATAGCTCTCCCCCGCGGTTTCACCCGCGTTCCCGAGTACATTATTTTGTTCTTTCTATCATCAATAGTTATCGCAGCGCACGCGATGTAAGGATTTTTAACACCTTGGGTTACATTGTTGGAGTTTTAGTAAGGATCCCTAATTTCTTTGAAAATATAATATAGCCTATGTCATCCGGGGATACTGTAGCTTCACAACGTTGAAAGAATTTTTGAAATCGGTCCATTAGTTTTAAAGTTTATTCGTTACATACAAAAATACAAATCTTTCCTCTTTAAAATATTAGTGGAGCCTGGTACCAGGCTCCCCCCTGGGAAGAATACTGTTTTATGTCACAAACATTTTATTATTTATTTTTAAAAGTGATTGATGAATAATTACAATGTTTCCCTGTAATACAAAAGTTTTACTTCTATCGTGTCTTTACGACACCCCGCTTTCTTTTGTTTTAGCAGATCATGTGTATATATGTTGTTTTTTACCGTCTCGGCCTTTTCCTTTGAATTATTTAGTTTAGAAAGATATAAAAATGATAATAGTACAGCGTAAATTTATAAACGAAAGTAAAAAAAACAATACTGTAAATTATATTCTACTAATATTATAAATGCGAAAGTTTGTGATGGATGATGGAGAGATGGATTTAATCTTTCACGCAAAAACGACTCCATGAATTTGGGTGAAACTTTGGCACATGGTTCGTTTATAACCTGTTCTTATTCAGCTAATACAAACTTTGTCGGCGAGCCGCTTCACGGAGGCCTCGGAGAGCTTACCTCTCACGCTAAGGGGGCCGGTGAAATTACAGGCACATGAGACTTAACAACTTCACGTCTCAGGGTCGACAATGCATTGGCGATGCTCCTAGTGTTGCAAATGTCCATAGGCGGCGGTGACCACTTACCGTCAGGTGGACCGTCTGCTTGTTTGTCGGCCAAAGTGGCATAAACAAAAAAACGCGATTAGTACTATTATCAATAGTATTATAATAATAATAATAATTCTTTAATTCAGATTTCTCCATTTTGTTAGTAGTACAAAACCTTAAGACTATGTTAGTATAAACATTGAAATAATTATATAGATCTAATATTACATTTGATCCTACGTACAATATGTAACATGAACCCTACCACAATGGTTTATGTACCGACCGTCCAGCCTCGCCGCGATCATTGACAGAATACTGTTGGTGCTAGCCCGTACTCTGCGCATCAAAGATGTGCACTTTTTTCGGATGGTGGCATAAAAACAATCGGTTCGCGCTTCCGCAAACATGCCTGATGCACTACAGAAACGGGGCAGTCGCAACAGCATCCGGAAAGCGTTATTATACTGAACTCGCAGGGCATTGTACGATCTTTGAGAATAATCTACCCAAAGACTGCTCGTGTAAAAGGATGTACAGTAAGCTCGAAAGAGCGTGATTTTTGTTTGTTTTGAGCAACGAGCAAATCTGCGGGCTATCATATTAGATCTCACCGACAAAGCCCTGCGCTCTCGTTCCATATCAGTGTCGTCTTTTAAGTCTTAAGTTTTAAGTATTAGCGACAGAGACATTTATTCAAATAGGCACAGACACTTATGAATGGTCAGACTCTAACACCGGTTCGGAAGGTTGCTTTTACTGAGAAGAGCCGGCAATAAACTCAGCAATTACTCTTTTCAAAATAAAATTTTGTACATAAAGATGTGTCCTGCTGGAGCGAGCGCTACACCCAAGCATTGTCGTCATTAAAATAATCATTTGTGTTGTAGAAAGCCTTTTGTAGTAAAACAGTCTTAATTCTTTCCTTAAATTTTTGTAAAGGCAATTTAGAGGCCGCGACGAAATATTCTCGAGTTAGTGTAATTTTCCTTACAGTATCGAGCCACTGGCATAATATATAAGATACTATAAATCCTGGGAAACTGTAAATTCCCTCGGGAACTTGAGTGAACAGCGGACGTTTTGATTGGCGTTACGATCAACATTTCACACGGGGAAAAGCTACAAATATTTTTTATTTATTAACTAACTTCCGCCCCACTGTTTTGCCCGCTTTACCGAGAAATAATGTTTTCCGTAAAGTATGCTTTGATTTATCAATATATCAAATTTCATCCAAATCCCTTCAGCTATTGGATTCAGTATGATTAGAAAAGAAACATCCGCATTGAATTTGGGTACTTGCAAACGTGGTCCACCATTTTAAGAATAAAAATAAAAATTTGTGTGTAATGAAAACATGTTTATTTAGTAATCAGTCTTAATGTTTGCCTCAATTTGCATCATTAAAACATAAAAAAATCCTTTAATAATAATGAACAGTAAGTGTGACGGTAATTTTATAAATACTCATTTTTTTATA
The DNA here is from genome assembly GCA_907165245.1 of Habrosyne pyritoides. Lineage (NCBI taxonomy): Eukaryota > Metazoa > Arthropoda > Insecta > Lepidoptera > Drepanidae > Habrosyne > Habrosyne pyritoides. Next base: position 4,369,604 of record OU015613.1, read on the forward strand.
CCACTTGGGCCGGCAAACAAGCAGTCGGTCCACCTGATGGTAAGTGGTCACCGCCGCCTGCCAATGCGTTGTCGACCCTGAGTCGTGAAGTAGTTAACTCTCATGTGTCTGTAATTTCACTGGCCCCCTTACCTTTCTAACCGAAACACAGTAATACAAGTGCACTACTGCTTCACGGCAGAAATGGGTAAGGTGGTAGTACTTCCCCGGACGAACTCTGCACTAAGAGCTCTACTACTCTAAAACTCATTGCCGGCGTCAGTTTTTCCCAATTCATACAATCTCGGAGTCTTTAAGGCAAGAGTGAATATGCATTACTTGAGTCCGCGTGTACCATCTTCGACTGCATTGTCACTTTCCATCAGGTGAGATGCAGTCAAATGCGATCAAGGCTTTAAAAAAACAAAAAAAAACTTGGAAAGGGCGCAAAGTAACAAACATCAATCAATCCAAACTTTCACATTCATACGAACTACTAGAACACAGTAGACTACTAGAACAGTAAGGCCTACGACCTATTTTACCTAATAATTGTCTACTTTTATAGTTTTACTATTTTTCATTCATAAAAATCTGTTTTTTTATTTTTTTGGGGTACATTATACAGCGTTATTACGGTTCTTAAAGTTTGTGAATGGACTCGTTATAAGGCCCCATTTAACCTCCTTTCGGCTTTACGGGTAGTTTTGTAACACCTTGTATAGAAAATGCTCTGGAATAACATATAGGATTTTTGTGCCGGGAAAATTTTACATACTTCAGGAACGTGGGTGAAACCGCGGGGGACAGCTAGTTTATTATATATTGATAGAAGATAGATTAGTAGGAATGTTAATTGTAAATTGTATATAACTATAATAGCAAATAGTAACAAACCAGTTTGCAAGGAAAACCATAAATTGACCTTCCAATAGTTATGACCTTATGAATGTTATTAATGTGACGTATTTATTTACTTTAAACTTTACATTCTCGACAGGCCCATTGGCTTAGTGGTTAGCGATAATGACTGCCAAGTCGCAGGTCGCGGGTTCGATTCCCAGCCAGGACAAACATTTGTGTGTATTAACATGTCTGTTTGTTTTCTGGGTGTAAATATATATTATCTAATGTATTTAGAAAAAATAAAAAAGTTATGTAGTATATCAGTTATCTGGTTTCCATAGTACAAGCTCTGCTTAGTTTGGGATCAGATGGACGTGTGCTATAATCTGTAATAATCTCACAGGATCTTTTTTTCTACCTTCACTGACTATCTATTCTACCCATCTATTAGGTTGCCAATACTTTCCAGAAAGGTTAGGATGCCTATAAAATTACAGGCAGAGGAGACTTAGCACCATTGCGTCTCAGGGTCGACAACGCGTTGGCGATGCCACTGGTGTTGCAAAGGCGGCGACCACTTACCATCAGGTGGACCGCCTATGTCGACAAAGTCACATAAAATCAGGGACTTCACTTCTATAGTTTTTGTGCCGATTAAACATAAATACTAATATTAACTACTAATGTTGTAAATGGGAAAGTTTGTATGTATGGGTGTTTGTTACTTATTCACGCAAAAATTACCAAACGGATTTGGATGAAACTTGGCACATATATAGAAAATGCCCTGGAATAACACATAGGATACTTTTTGTGCCGGGATAGTGTTACATCCCTCGGGAACGGGGGTGAAACCGCGGGGAGAGCAAATTTATTCATAAAACGCTCGTATGTTGATACCAAGAGGTGCTGTCACACCGTATCAATGTATTAAACGTGCGTTTTCCATGTGAGGTGACATTGGATAGACGTAAACATTAATTATTTATTCTGAAACGTGATTTGCATATTGTTATTTTCGATAAATATTAGATAACTGTCCCTTATGGTTTCTTCCGCTTTGTCGAAGGTAGTTATATTTCTCCGGGATAAAAAGTAGCCTATATGTTATTCGAGGGCTTGTTCTATCTATTTGCCAAATTTTATCCGAATACACCAGTTTTTGCGTGTAAGAGTAACAAACTTACACGCATGCATCTTTTTATACCACTTGGGCCTTCTAACAAGCAGACGGTCCACCTGATGGTAAGTGGTCACCACCGCCTATGGACATTTGCAACACTAGGAGCATCGCCAATGCGTTGTCGACCCTGAGACGTGAAGTTGTTAAGTCTCATGTGCCTGTAATTTCACTACTTTCGCATTTATAATATAAACTAGCTATCCACCGCGGTTTCACCCGCGTTACCTAGGGATGTAACATTTTTCTGGGATAAAAAGTATCCCTTGTTACTTCTAATACCTACGAGAATATGTGTACAAAGTGTCATGATGATCGGTTAAGTAGTTTTTGCATGAAAGCGTAACAAACAAACTTAAATTCACCTTTATAATATTAGTAGGGATTATTAAAATAGAATCTTCAAGTTTCTTGTTTACTTAAGATTAATAGACAATTTTAGTGATCAAATCATCTTTAAAAATATGAGATAGCTGTTCCCTGCGGTTTCACCCGCGTTTAGCGACATCATATATACCCTATAACCATCTAGGAAAAAATCCGCGTCGAATGGTAGCATCCCATCCCGATATGTTCAGTAGTTTTGGGGTGATGGTGCGTCTAAGGAACCCTGTTTTTCAGGTGACAAAAATTTAAACCAATTCATTAGGTCAGTTTCGTATAAAAAACAACAATGTTGTTAATTAATGCAATAAATACCTTACCACATTTTGTAATTAAAAAATAATCATAATGTACCATAGTCTATGGTTTTTCAGCATAATACAATAAAAAGTTACTTTATTTACTCTGTAATTTCTTTTTTAACAGAAAATCATCAGAAATGACCTCAAATAGGCCTCTATTTGGTTCACACTCGGACACATCGGCCATTAAAATAAAGAATATGGTAAGATTCCGTGTGTCCTACAGAGATAATTTTAACCCCATAACAAAGTCATAGCGTACAGAAGTCTTTGACAGTTCATTAAAAAAAAGTGGTAAAAACACTATGGCATGTTTAAAAACTGTAAAAAGCAAAATCAGAGTGTGTTAAATCCTAATATATGAGTAGACTTGCATGTCCATTTAATTATCTGTAATTCAAAGACAATCGACGAATACTGTTAATAATCTTTAGATGCACTGTCCGCTCTCAGAAATGGCAACAGAAAATACTGGTAATTGAACTAATTCCTATGATGGCCGTTTTGACGTTCAGATTGTCATAAGAAAAGAAACTGTATTGCTTTGGAATAAGGTTTGATTTCCATCATCATACAATAAGCTGTTGGATCAATAGATGCACCTTATGTTTGAAGGAAAAAAGGTTATTTTTTTTTGTCATTGTTAAACGTCAAAACGGCCATCATAGCGTGCCGCAAGCTTAATGTATATTCATCTCTCTCTAACAACAGGTACACCTTAAGGTCGCATTTATTTTATTTAACTTTATTCGTGTGTATAAGCTATATTGCGCTGTTTTTGGGAGCCGTGATGGAGGTGAATGACGTGTCTATTGTTATACCTACATACATAATTATAATACGCACGAAAGAATCCTACATCGCGATATCGAAGTTTTTTCAGGATTTTGGATTTGGTCTTAGTTTCTGCCGTATGTAAAATAAGTCTTGTTATTATTAATTTATTGTATAACTACCTAACAAGGGATGTAGGTAAAACCGGGGCGGAAGCTTGTATGGTAATTAATCTTTCAATTTCACTATCTGACATATCCAGTTTCAATATGTGCATGTTGTATGGCATTATCATTATTATTTAGGGTTGCCACATAATTATATGATAAATGCAGTTTTGATATTGAACCTATTTATGTGGAGCGACCTTTTCTTTGTATCTTTATTCTGTAATCCTCTTGTTTATGTTTCCCCTTCTCCTGTTATGTGTTGTACAAATATAGTATTGTAAAGGGAGTTTTGGTGCGAATCGCTCTTGTGTGTGTAAAAAGAGGTAGTTCCTTCTTTCGTGACCTTTACCTTTTAATTTTAAAGTATTGTTCATTTCAATCAGTATATAGGATTATTATTATAATAATATTAACAGCTAGTACTTTACAAAAGTGTATATTTTATTTTCAAAAGATACATTGCTTAGATAATTCCCTACCCCCTTATTCAGCTAATACAAACTTCATCGGCGAGCCGCTTCACGGAGGCCTTGGAGAGATTACCTCCCACGTGTTTAGTAGTATTAGCGTAGTTAGGGAAAGAGACAGAGCACGGAGGCCGCGACGAAACATCCTCGAGTTAGTGTCACTTTTCTTTACAGAATCGAGCCCCTGAGGCTAAAACCTTTGTCCCATCCAAATCCTTACGGTATCTGTTTTCAGAGACTTGATGTTGATGTTGTGAAAAGGGGCTATACGGAAAAAATTCATACGAAAAGTTGTAACGTTCGAAACTTAAATGATATGGTTTATTATTGGGTTTTTGTTTTTTTCATAATTTATTTAAAGGCTACGTACAACATGTTTAAAATTCTGATCCATTTATAAATTAGTATAATTAGTAATTATTATAAGAAAAGTTAATTTTGAATCGCACGAATTGAAAGAAGCATGTGATATGTCAATGAAAACTTCGTTCCTATCTGGTGTCCCACGACACCATTTTATAATGCTTCATTGGTGACAGCCCTACAGAATCGAGGTTGTAAACGAGTCGTGGCCCATCTATAATAAACAAACGTATGTGTTTATCTGTTTATTATAGTCCCCTTACAAATTGGTAGTTGAACAAATAACTCCATGTACGTACTTATTACATATGATAGTGTTCAAATGACGTAATTACACGGTTTCAGTCTGTAAATAGAATGAAATAAGGCTCTGTTTATCTCTGTTTATAAGTTTACTGCTATTAACTCTTTCAATCACATTTTTACTTGCATAATAATGCTAATATTTTTGTAATGACTTTATGACCGACAAGCTGTCCCCCGCGGTTTCACCCGCGTTCCCGAGGGATGTAACGTTTTCCCGGCACAAAAAGTATCCTATGTTACTTTTAATACCTCCAAGAATATGTGTACACAGTTTCATAATGATCGGTTTAGTTGTTTTTACGTGAAAGCGTAACAAATTTACATTCACATTTATAATATTAGTAGGGATAGCTGTCCCCATGAATGCCAAGTTTCATCCATATCCGTTTAGTAGTTTTTGCGTGAAAGAGTATATACTAAGAGTATGTACTATGTAATACATTCTGATGCGGTTTTCAACATCTTTTAGAGATAAATAAATATCCTGGGACATTCTTTACACACGACCATCTGATTTCAAACTAACCAAAGGCTTTTTTTTATTATTTAGCTTTATTACAGGCACATGAGACTTAACAACTTCACGTCTCAGTCGCCAACGCATTGGCGATGCCCCTAGTGTTGTAAATGTCCATAGGTGGCGGTCTGCTTGTTTGTCGGCCCAAGTGGTATAAAAAAAATTGAAAATTTGTTTTATGGTTCTATCTATCTATTAGTTTTGATAAATAAAATTGTCTGGGTGTTTGTGTGATTGTTCCAATTCAGGTGGCGATTTAAATGTGTTTTTTATGCATGCTAGTTAAATCGCGATTTCAGTCAGTGTAGATGTCAATATTTACAAAATTGGTGTGAGAAATTATGGTTGAATTTCGATTGTTACGCGGCTACTAATATTTATTATTCTCTCTTAAGGAGTTTTATTTATATAAAAGTTTATAGTCTTGTGTTTCCATAAACGGAAAATGTGATAATTTTATCGAAGGTAATAATCAAAGCTAAAGAACTGATAGCTGGGGCTCGATTCTGTAAGGAAAATGACACTAACTCGAGGATGTTTCGTCGCGGCCTCCGTGCTCTGTCTCTGTCGCTTACTACGCTTATACTACTAATCACTTGAGAGGGAAGCTCTCCGAGGCCTCCGTGAAGCGATTCGCTAACGAAGTTTGTATTAGCTGAATAAGGGGGCTGAACTATTTACAGCTACCGGAACACACCAGACGTATTTACAATTCAAGGTAACAGGTAAAATAGCTATTGGTATTCTAAAAAAATAAAAGTATGTGACTTATGTACGCACGTAAGAAGTTATACCCGAAATTATTGGTGAGAAAAACTGCACTAAAAGAATTTGTCTTTACTATACAGTCGTGGAATTGTAGTGTCCAAACTCTTTGCACCTGTATGTAGCAACGAATAAAATTTGACGTTGTTAGGTTATTATTGACAATAACATCATTACTCACTCATTGACACTGACAGTTGCGATTTGTGCGATGTTCCGGAGATACCGTTATCAGCTAACTTCAACCTTTTGTCTTACTGTGATGTGCTCGAATCTTAAAATGTCACTCTCATATTTTTTTCATAACGTGCCTAAAGAAGTATAACTTCAAAAAATCAACCAAATATTATATTTCGCTCCCGAATATTACTTAATATATAATATACCTACTCAAAATATTTTTATTTAAAAAACGTTAAAAAAGCAGTAAGGAAGAGTCTGAATGTGACCTAGAATTAGAACCAAGGACCTACGTCCCGATATCTGCCCCCTTATTCAGCTAATACAAACTTCGAGCTTACCTCTCACGCGATTAGTAGTATTAGCGTAGTAAGAGACAGAGCATAGAGGCCGCGACGAAACATCCTCGAGTTAGTGTCATTTTCCTTACATAATCAAGCCCCTGTCTATGACTGCGAAGTCATTGCTTTTCATTATGGCTGAGAAACGGTGACAATGCTGACCACAAGTCACGTTGAGTGAACTAACGTCATATACGACCGACTTCAAGGTCAAAATGAATTAACATTTTCTAAGCAAGACCACATTGTTTGCCTCTTCGAAATGCGCCAACGCCATCATAATTTTTGTTTTTTTTACACTACATGAGCCGACAAACAAACAAACGGTCTATAGTAAATGGCCACCGCCGCCTGTCGACATTTGCAAAGCCAGGGCATAGCCAATGCGTTGTCGATCCTGAGACGTGAAGTTGTTTAGTCTCATGTGGCTGTGATTTCATCGAAACAACATTAAAGATGTGTTCTCTGAAACTTGCAATTTGGGGCTCTTTAATAAAAGAGTGAGGCTACTAACGGGAAAGCGAGCTCCATCTTCGGCCTCATCTTTACTTACCATCAGCCCCCTTATTCAGCTAATAGAGACTTCGTCGGCGAGCCGCTTCACGGAGGCCTCGGAGAGTTTATCTCTCACGTGATTAGTAGTATTAGCGTAGTAAGCGAAAGAGACAGCATTGGGGCCGCGAAGAAACATCCTCGAGTGTCATTTTCCTTACAGAATCGAGCCCCAGGTGAGATTGAGGTCAATTGCATAAACGTCATAAAAAATAGAAAAAATATATAGAAGTACTGAACTCTTAGTGCTGAGTCGTGGGCTCGATTCCCACTCAGGACAATCCTTGCGTCGGGGCATGAATATGTCTCTAAATAAGTTATAAATAACTTATTTAAAAGTATTACATATATATGTAGTATATCATCAGTAAATCATTACATCATAGATTGATGGTGCGGGGCGCGAGCAGTGTGAGACGACAGTACCTCTACCATGAGTTGCTATCGAAACTTACTTTAGTCACTAACGGTAAAAGGCCTTGCAAAACCGGGCAAGCCCGACTCCGTTTATTTTGGCCGGACACGCAATCTAAAAGTCTTACTATGTCCGGCTTTATCCGGACGCCTGGCAACGCTATCTGCGGGTTTTAATCGATTTTAGTCTATATTAAAATTATTGCTGGTCAAAATAAAAGTCATTGCGTACAATTTAGTTGATTCAGAACCCTTAATTCGAGCTCAGTTCGAATTGCCCAATATTTTTAACACCACTTATTGACGTCTTGAATTTATTAAAGGTTCAATTATAAACCGGTCAAATGATGGCTTTGTTAATTACAATGTTAGTTCCCTCAAAAATACAAAAATACAAGTTTTTGCTATAAATTATTTTGTTTACGTTGGACATAGCGACGTTAATTGAAGACTCGCTTCCGTTTAGGGATGGCAGTTGCATTTTTAAATAATATATTAAAAAAAGACATGAGAAAAAAAAAATCCGTAGTAGAGCTCCTTACCCATTTCCGCCGTGAAGCATTAGTGCACTTGTATTACGGTGTTTCGATTAGAAAGGTAAGGCCGGTGAAATTCCAGGCGCATGAGACTTAACAATTTCACGTCTCAGGGTCGACTACGAATTGGCGATGCCCTGGTGTTGTAAATGTCCATAGGGGGCGATGACCACTTAGACCACATCAGATCGAGCGTGTCCTGTTCCTGTGTGTCCCTGTTTGTCGCTAGATAGCTAAATGCAGTTTTACCCTCGTTTATCGATTTAATACCATCTAGGAAAAAATCCGCGTCGAATGTTAGCAGTCCTATCCCGATATTTTCAGTAGTTTTGAGGTGATGGTGCGTCAAAGGAACCCTTTTTTTCTTATATTGTATATAGACTAGCTGTCCCCCGCGGTTTCACCAGTGTTTATCTATATTTTATAATATTATCGCCTATAACCATCAAGGAAAAATTCCGCGTCGAATGGTAGCATCTCGATATGTTCGGTGGTTTTGAGGTGATGGCGCGTCACAGGAACACTATTTTCCTTATATATAGATAGATATAGGTACCTACTATAACAAATTCAAACTTGACAGACCAGTTGGCTTGGTGGTTAGCGACCCTAACTTTCAAGTCGCAGGTCGCGGGTCCACCAGTTCCCACCCAGGACAAATATTTGTGTGCATGTCTGTTTGTTCTGTGTCTAGGTGTAAATATCTATATAAGTATGTATTTAGAAAAATAAGTAGTATATGTAGTATATCAGTTATCTAGCCTCCATAGTACAAGCTCTGCTTAGTTTGGGATCAGATGTCCGTGTGTAAAGAATGTTCCAGGTTATTTATTGTTATTGAACTGCACTTTGTCAACCCTGTACCCACTTGTAAGTATATACGTCAATAAGCCACTGGATGACACTTTAATTGAGAGGTTAAAAGGCCTTGGCATTGATTTATTTGTGGTAACATTGTAGGTATATAATATCCTTATATTTATTGACTTGAATTGGTCAAAGTCTATCTATTTGACGGGCCAGTTGGCTTGGTGGTTTGAGACCCTGACTGCCAAGCAGATCTTGGGGTTTGATTCCCACCCAGGACATACACTTGTGTGGATGAACATGTCTGTTTGTTCTCTGTCTGGATGTAAATATCTAAATAAGAATGTATTTTAAAAGTATATAGTAGTATAGTAGTATACTATTAGTCTTATTACGCTAATACTACTAATCACGTGAGAGGTAAGCTCTCCGAGGCCTCTGTGAAGCGGCTCGCCGGCGGAGTTTGTATTAGCTGAATAAGGGGCTGGTAGCCATAGTACAAGCAGTACACTCTTAATTTGGGATCAGGTAACCATGTGTGAAGAATGTTCTGGGATATTTATTATTATTATATTAGTTCCTATTTATAATACTTCACTACATAGTATAAAACGAAGTCGCTTTCTCTGTCCCTATATCCCTATGTATGCTTAAATCTTTAAAACTACGCAACGGATTTTGATGCGGTTTTTTTATTAGATATAGTGATTGAAGAGGTAGGTTTATAAGTATTAGTATCTACATTGCACCTGAGCGAAACCGGGGCGGGTCGCTAGTCTATACTAATATTATAAAGAGGAAAGATTTGTTTGATTGTAATGAATAGGCTCCGAAACTACTGGACACTAAATTCACGGCCGTAAAATCTGTCATTATTTAGTCTCGGCCCATCCCCCTTATTCACCTAATACAAACTTCGTCGGCGAGCCGGTTCACGGAAGCCTCGGAGAGCTTATCTCTCACTTGGTTAGTAGTATTAGCGTAGTAAGCGAAAGAGACAGAGCACGGAGGCCGCGACGAAATATCCTCGAGTTAGTGTAATTTTTCTTACAGAATCGAGCCCCAGCCTCTAAGTATTTGCGCATTTAAAGTTTAAACTAAACATCTTTCATTATTTAGTCTGCCGATATCCAAAATTATCCGAAACTTTTATATCGGATCCGGATACGGTTTCGAAAAGATTTTTCTTTCGGATATCCGATAGTTTCGGTTATGGAGCTCCATAAGTTCCCTGCTTTTTTCTACGGGTTTTTGTAAGAACGCAAAACCATGCAACGTATACCGGGAATCGCTAATACCTATGTGCGTAAACAAGTTTATTTTGTTCACGAATATTATTACATAAACAAATATTATATTACGCCAATTCTTGACTTTTATTTGAACGTTAGTAGAAATGAGGGCGAACCAATAAAAATTCCATGACATTAATGAAGATAAATAAAATAAGCCAGTCAATTTCCTTTCTCTCCTTCTAATTAAATTAGGTTTCGTGAAATGGTGTTCTTGGATATTTTGGCGAAACCGTAGGCGGAGGTAGGGATGGGAACAATACGCAATTTTAATTTTATCGATATCGAATAAACTATTTCGGTTACTTTAAGCTTGTTCTGATTTAACTTTTTAGGCAATGAAGTAACAAGTAATTTTATTACCGTTCAGCTGTTCTGGCGTGATTTAGTTACAATTCCCTCCAGCTAATCTTTATCATTTATAAAAGTAGTAAAATGTAAACCATTAATTTGACAGCTAACAATGTCAGAGAAAAATCATCGTTATTCCTTTAGAGTTACGGTTCATCTATTGATCCAATAGGGTTAATTTTTCTATAACACTCTCAGCTGTCAAACTTTTAACATCTTAACAACTGAAGTTCTGTATTGAATTATCTACTTAAAGTGACAAGGCTTATGGAACAATATTGTGTAACTATTGTTCAAGGGGTAGTTGGATGAGGAGTTCTAATATAATATTATTGTTATCTGTGGAGATGCTTAGCTGCAGATAGAAGATTTTCAAATCCAGCTTTTGTAAACTACTAGCTCTCCCTGCGATTTCACCCGCGTTCTTGAGGATTATTACATTTTCGACTATATTATGCATGTATAAATCCCTTTTAATATTATAAATGTGAATGTAAGTTTGTTTGTTACGCTTTCACGCGAAAATTACTATTAACCAATCATCTTTTTTAGAGTAGTAGAGCTCTTAGTGCAGAGTTCGTCCGCGGAAGTACTACCACCTTACCCATTTCAGCCGTGAAGCAGTAGTGCAAGTATTACTGTGTTTCGGTTAGAAAGGTAAGGGAGCCGGTGAAATTACAGGCACCTGAGACTTAACAACTTCACGTCTCAGGGTCGACAACGCATTGGCGATGCTCCTAGTGTTGCAAATGTCCATAGCTGGCGGTAACCACTTACAATCAGGTGGACCGTCTGCTTGTTTGTCAGCCCAAGTGGCATAAATTTATCTATGTGTTAATTTCAATAAAAAACTGTTTATTCGTTTTTGCGTAAAAGAGTAACATACATCCATGCATAATCACAAATGTTGGCATTAATAATATTAGAAGGATAGAACTACTAAGCTACTAACAAGGCCTAATTAAATAAATAAAAAAAATGGTGATAATTTTGATTGTAACAAAATATCGATAACATTGTCCCATCACTAACCGTGTAATTGGAACAAGGCTGCGTACACAACGCTCATATCGATCTTTACACCATAACAATCTAGCTAATGGTTTGGTCTACACGCGATTTCTTTGTATACACGTTGTATAGAAACTTAACATAAGTACTGGAATATTTGAAAAGCCTTCATTTTGGCGCTTAGGAAAGCAAACACTATGGTTTCTATATAGGTATGGGTAAGGCCTTTGCAAGATACACCTATATTTTTTGCAAGCTGTTCTCTGTGGTTTCTTCGTTTTCCCGAGGGTTATCACATTTTCCCGGGATAAAAAGTTAACTATCTATGTTTCGTAGTTTTGGTGTGACAGAGTAACAAACATTCATACATACTCACAAACATTCGCACTTATAATATTAGTGGGACAGGTTTGGTACACCAATATTTTTATTAGCTGTTCTCTGAGGTTTCTTCGTTTTCCCGAGGGATACGATATTTTCCCGGGGTAAAACAGAACCGTTATGATATTTTTTTTTTTTTTTTTATTCCACTTTGGCCGACAAACAAGCATACGGTTCACCTGGTGGTAAGTGGTTACCGCCGCCTATAGACATTTGCAACACTAGGGGCATTGCCAATGCGTTGTCGGCCCTGAGACGTGAAGTTATTAAGTCTCATGTGCCTGTAATTTCACCGGCCCCCTTATCTTTCTAACCGAAACACAGTAATACAAGTGCACTACTGTTTCACGGCAGAAATGGGTAAGGTGGTAGTACTTCCCCGGACGAACTCTGCACTAAGAGCTCTACTACTCGAAAATACTTATTTAAGGGCATGTTCTATATATGTGGCAATTTTCGTCTAAATCCGTTTGGTAGTTTTGCGTGAAAGAGTAACAAACATCCATACATACATCCCCAACATTGGCGATACTCCTGGTATTGTAAATGTCTATAGGCGGCGGTGACCACTTACCATCAGGTGGACCGTCTGGCTGTTTGTCGGCATACTTGGTTTCCATTTTGATTAGACATTCTAGAATATCTGTGTATTTAAACGATCAATATTATCTTTCCAGGTAACTGAGCTATTCGGTCAGATGCGGGAGCCATCTCCTGGGGCCCAGAGCCCCAAGGGCTCCACAGGTTCCCTACCCAACGGCTCCGTGACCAGGAACTTGGGATTCCAGCAGGCGAGCAGCACGGAACATCTGCCGTGGAGCAGTCCTGCTATATCACTGCCTGGGAACTGTAACTCTAATCTGTAAGTTTAACTCAGGAATAGGATCGTTCATATTGCGATACATCATCATAGCTATGATGGCCTTATTGGGAGACTAAAACACATTTTTCCCTACATACCCTCGTGGACATGCAGACTAAGAGGCGACTTAAGAGTATACTGATGACCTCGTGCATTTAACACTTTGCACCAGAGGTCAGAAACTATGAAAGAGGGTTGTCGTAATTCAGCCATAATTTCTGCCAAATATCTTGTTAAATATAATGCATTATTGGTCCTGCAGAAAATTAGAAGCTCATAATTTGGTCCATAGCCCTATGGGAAGATTATCCCTAGATATTTCTTTATTTTATTAAACCAAAGGTGAACCAGATGGTAAAGAACTAAACATACATGTTTCGTCAGCCACAAATGGGTATGAACGGCTCCTCCAACATCCTAGAGCTAGCCCAACGAGGCCTTCACTTGATTGCATAGTTAACGAAAAAGACAGAGCATGTCGACTGCGATAAAACATTGTCGAGTCTTATCTTTTGTCATAGAATCTAACCCCAGGGCAAACAGAGCTTCGATTCCGTAAAGAAAATAACACTAGCTCGAAGGTGTTTCGTCGCGGCCCGTATGCTCTATCTCTTTCGCCAACTATGCAATCACATGAGAGGTAAAATCCTCCGAGGCCTCCGTGCGGCGGATGCTAAATGAAGGGCAGGTGATAATAATTTATTTATTCATAATGTTACAGGACCAGCGAAACTCAATCGCCATTGGTCAGGAGTGTGAGCAACGCATCAGCTCTTACTTCATTGTGTGCAGACTTGTCACTGTCAGACTCACACTTCTTTGAGGTAATGAAATGAAGAGTTTTTTTATTCAAATAAGGATCTTACGAATAGTCTGACTCTAATACTAGGAGCAGTGTTTTTGTTGATAAGAATTTGGTGATATCTATAGTTCTTACAAATATTTGTATTGGGAAAGATTCTGTGTGAGTTAGTGTACTCTGTAACAGCTGAAAAGATTTAAATAGTATGGTTAATGATTGAATATGTTCTGGATTAGTATATCAGTTATTGGCGTTTCTGGGTTCGATTCCCGGCTTAGTTAAAGTGATATTACCGTTTCATTGTTTAGAAATGATTACCTGTAGCCTAGATTTGTAATTTGCCCTAGAGACGGTGATAAAACTCATTATGTTATGTTAGGACTTATTTTATTTATTTATTTATTTATTTATACTTCGTACAGAAACATGTACAAGGTGGACTTAATGCCTTAGGCTTATATATATTCTGTGGAATGTAGGTCTCATTATTGATACCTTTGGCTACCTCTTTGAGAATAGGGGCCGTCCATTAATCACGTGAGGTTCGAAAGGTGGGGGGGAGGGCAAAAATCACGAAATATTACAAGGGGGGAGGGGGGTGTAGTAAGATATCACGTAAATTAATTTTCGTCAATCGCGTGAGCCAGATTCTCTGCGTAGTGCGCAAATGATGATCTTCAACAAAGCACAGTGCCAACTATTGACTTACAAGATGCTTATCCAGCTGTTAGTGTTGTCTTAAACCTCACCACGTATCACCAAAGGCGAGGGAAGGGTTACAAAATGTTAAAAAAACATCACATGATTAATGGACAGCCCCATAACGAGCGTGAAGGTATAAATGTATTATTTCACCAGTATATTACTCACAGGTCCTGTATATTGGAAAAGTTCGGATATCACAAAGAAAAGTGCCTGAATCATTGATTGACGATGCTCTCAATAAATTTGCTCAGCATGAAGCTGAAAAGGCTATGCAGAGACGTCACAGCTTGCTGTCTTCTGCTGGGGTGAGTGGAGGAACTATTTACCTCTATGTACAAATCTGAACTAAATAAAATAATAAAAAGAAATATTCTCGAGACAACTGTTTTTGCAACATAATTATACTAAAAAGCCCAAAAAGTTCAGAATTTAAAAAGAACCTTATAAGTATTAATTTAGTCAAATGTAAACTTCATAACTTTGATATACTAGAATTAGCGGTATTGCTATTCTTATTGTAGTGCTAACATAATGGTTTATTTAGTTATTAAGAGTTCAATTCTAGGATTTTCTTAAAAAACACTTACTTTTTTCAGACATCAATCTACAGCACTGACTCAGCAGAAAACCTAACAGACGATAAAAAGAACGAATCCACCAACAGTTTGAACAAAAAGCTCAATTTATCAGCAAGCACTACACCATTGGAACCAGACAAACACATTACATGGAAGAGTGCAGAGACATTAGTAGAAAAACCTAAAGAAAAAGGCATCGATGAAGAATTCGACATGTTCACTAAACAACGAGTGGAACTAATTAAGAAACCAACTATAGAACCTTCTGTCCTTATAGTTAACGTTCCAAATAAAATCAATTTAGGTACAGTCAAAGAAGAGAAACAGGAAGATGTAATAGATCCAATAACTCAGTTCTGTAAAGACACAATCAAAAATGAACCCAAAGATGCAACTATTAAAGATCCTTTAGACTTAATAGGGACAGAAAAAGGTAAACAAGATACCCCGTCTAAAGATGTAAACATAAATGAACCTAAAGCTACACCTGTTAAGGATCCTTTTGACTTCAAACCGACAGAAAAAGTAAAAGACAGCCCATTGTCCAAAGGAGTGGAGATTCCAAAGACGTTATTAGTCAAGTCAGTTTTGGATGAGAAAAAGGTTGCGATGCCGGAAAATAAGCCGTTCATGAGAGATAGATCAGCTTCAATTGGTACTATAAATAATACTAAAACACCAATAGTTCAATTGATCAGTGAACAGAACAGGACTATGTTGTTTCAGGTAAGATTCTTTATCAAGTGTCTTATTTTAGAGAGTTTTCAAGTCGAAATTATCCTAAAAAATGATAAATGCAAAACACTGTCGAACGTATTTGGATGAAAATTTACCCAAAATAGAATATATTCTCAAATAACATAGAATACATTTTATCTTGGGTCTTCCTTGATGAAACGAAAAAAAATTGTAGAGAAGCAAAAGAAAATTGACTAAGGGATTATTAAAATGACCATCAAAATTTAAAACTGAAGTTAACCATCTGTTCGGAAGTCAACCTTCAACTACCAATCGATTCATTAAGCCGAGATCTATATTATTATCTTGTAGAACTGCTTCTGCTGTCACACCTTCATTACAATTAAGGGCTTTGTGATCTTACCACCTTCGATTCGATCACATCAGTCTCAGTAACAAACCTATGACGCGCTAAAAAAAATTGATCATCATTCCAATGTCTTTCAAATTTTAGTCTTTGCTATCTCCATCTACAGGTAGGCCGTTCAGAACTCCGCCTGATAAGTCCTGATAGAAAGCAGATACTACTGCACAGGGCATTCCAAGACGTCGCCAGCTGCGTGCTCGGTCGTAATAACCGAGATCACTTCGGGTTCGTCTGCCGAGAGAACAACGATGCTTATGCGTGCTTCGTCTTTAAGTGCGAGAGTGATTCTATCGCTTGCGAAGTTGTTAATGGTGAGATTGTGTTAAGCAAGTGTGATACTTGGTTATGAAGTGTGATACTTCATTACACAGTGTGATACTTCATTACACAGTGTGATACTTCATTACATAATTTAATTTAATGTGATAGTTCTTTGAAATGTGTGATACTTCGCTACAGTTTGCATAATGCCTACTCTATCTTAATCTAAAATCATGTAATGTAACTTACACACAAATGAAAACAGAAACCAATAAAATGAGAAAATATTTTAATACCGTGTGTCTGAACTTGATCTGTTCTGGCCTCTATACTACTAAAACATTCCCATTCTAGCTTTGTAATAAAAACATCTTCTGTAACATCTTTGACCACATCTTCACATTCCATGGTAGCATTGTTTTTAAACACAAGCTTTACACCTACTGGAAAAATGAGAAATTGTTACCTTATTGACAGCAATACGACAAGCCTTTCTCGCTCACGCGGAACTACTGAAGAAGTCGCGCGAGAAGTCACCCAATATGACATGTGAACACTGCCCCATGCTGTGGTACCATCGGCTGTGCCATGATATTGAGAGTAAGTGATATCTTATATTGCAAAACCATATATTCAGTTACGCCCGCGAATGGGCACATAAGAAGGTGAATATTACTGAAGCTTCCACTGGTTCCGAACTCAGCCTCCAACTGAGAAGAATCGGCAAGAAACTCAACAATGTTACATTTCTTTTTAATAATTTAATCTTTTATGAATTTTTGGCTATTTTATTATTTCGATTTTATTTATTTACAAAATACTTAACAAAAAATTAATATTTTTATTTATTGAAAAAAGTATAAAACAAAGTCGATTTCTCTGACCCTATATCTCTATGTATCTTTAAAACTACGCAACGGATTTTGATGCGGTTTTTTTAAATAGATAGATTGAAGAGGAAGGTTTTTATGTATAATACATGTGACATCCCACGGGAACGCGGGTAAAACCGCGGGGGACAGCTAGTTTAAAATAATTAGAACTTAAACATGCAAATTGAAGGTGCACTATGTATTAATATCCAATAACTCTTAAACAACTACTGCTTTGTCTCAGCAGTTGAAAGTCAGTAGTGGACTTGGCTTTTAATAGGTCAGCAATAAGGTCTACAGGTACAACAGTTGACTGTAGCCATCAGATAGACCATCCACCTTCATCTACAACTATATGATGTCAATATTTTGAATGAGATTGTCTTGCAAAATTCAGATTCAAATCAGTACTAACCTTACCTGAATCGGAGCAGAATATTAGAATTTCATTAATTTATGCTGGGCTCTGGACCACGACCTTATCTTTAATTAAGGCTCGTTGGTAAAGGGCCAATTAACTAATTGACTCACGCGTAACTTTGTGAAAATCCATTGTAAGTTTATACAAAAACAATTATCTAGTAACTAATTCCGCTGGATCCCTTTTTCTATCAAGTCCCAAACAAGGAAACTCAACAGGAAATCGACGTCTTTCGCTTCTATACGAAGCATCTTCAGAATGTATTAGACTTGCTGTCACTGATGGGCCCATTGTCAGTTTATGGTTAGCTTTTATTTGCTCTAAGCTGGTAGCGGGGGCGAATATTTCCAGTCCAAATCATCTCTTGGGTGTCGTAAAATCTGACTGAGGAGTATACAGACCATGTGCACTTTACCTTGCGCCATGTAGTCAAAAGTAATTCCAAAGAAGGTTGCATTAGACCAGCGCAGTTAAAATTTTGCCAATTCTCATATAATATGTAATGCAACGAAAGGGGTGGACAGAGAATACATTTTGCATCGACCCTAAAGGTGTAGGTAGATGATGATTATATTAAACTTATAATTAATTAAGGTAATAGGGCAGATAGATGATGTATTAAACTTATAATTATTGCAGGTATGAACGATAAGAAAACTCACGCCTTTATTCTCCGACGCATAGAACAGTTACCTGAAGATGAGCAGGATCTCATAATCACTAAGTACCAAGGAGGGACCAACCATATGTATGAGGTAAATCCCCTATTTTAACATTTATCTGTGCTCTAATTAAACAATGTAGTTTTATTATTTACTAGCTGTCCCCCGCGGTTTCACCCGCGTTTCCGAGGGATGTAACATTTCATGGCACAAAAAGTATCCTATGTTACTTCTAATACCTCTACGTCATTTGTGTTTTGTTCTTCCATGTCAGATGCGTTTTCTCTGTGACGTTTTATGTCACGTCAGACGGGAATGCGATCAAACGGGATAAAAAGTACCCTATGTCCGCCTCCTGGTTCTAAGCTATCTAGCTTACCCCACCAATTTTTAGCCAAATCGGTTCAGCCGTTCTTGGGTTATAAATAGTGTAACTAACACGACTTTCTTTTATATATATATATAGATTTCAAGTGTCCCGATAAGCAGGAAGATGGTCCAACTGATGGTAAGTGGTCACCACCGCTTATGGACATTTGCGACACCAGGGGCATTTCCAATCCGTTGTCGACCCTGAGACGTGACGTTGTTAAGTCTCATGTGTCTGTAATTTCTCCGACCTTCTTACCTTTCCAACCGAAACAGAGTAATAGGATAGTGGCAGTATCTAGTTTTTTATATTAATGTTCGTTGCAGACATCTGAACACAACGCATTTCTGATGATGCTACTTCGTGCTCATTGTGAAGCTAAGCAATTACGTCATGTACATGATACGGCAGAAAATAGGTAAGCAAGCATATCTAAATTGGACCTTATTCTAATATAATCTTAGTTTAGTATCAGTTACAAAGGCCAAAGCACGAACACGTATCACAAGCGTAGCGTCATCGTATCGAGTGCGCCAAAATACTGGTTTTAATGGAAAATTGAACACAGTGCATACCGTGACGTTGCGCGATGTTCAATTTCCCATTGCATTGGTTTTTAGCGCTCTCGATACGATGACGATACGCTTACGATTGATTTTCGAGCTCAGGGCACAGAAGCAGCTGAACGAATACAAAACAAAACACATGTACAATTCGTAATATGGAGAGATAAAGTAAATATGTTTGAACAAAAACCTTCACTGTTTTAGACACCTAATAATATGGACCAGTTTTAGTATTATTTTGTTAATTTGTATATTTCAGCTACTTGTTGATTGTAGTATGTAGACGATATAACAGATGTACTACATATAATATTGCATTTAAACTTAAGTAGTATATCTAGGTCACATATTTCATACAAATGTTAATGCAGGGTGAGAATCGAACAGTCATAAAATGAAACCCAATTTCATAGTGTCTTACTGTAGCCGGTCTATTTGTATGTCATTTCCGAAGATATATTTTGTAACAGTTGGAAAAATGTGCAGTTTCCTAAATAAAATAAAAATCATCCTCAAATTAAGCAGAATTTGTACAATGGAACTGTTATACAAAGTGTTTTTTTCTAATTACCGAGATATTTACACCCAGACACAGAACAACTAGACATGTTGATGCTCACAAGTGTTTATCCTAGATGGGAATCGAACCTATGAACTGTGGCGTGGCGGTCAGAGTCGCTACCATCAAGCCAACAGGCTCGTCATATGATGATATTTTCTTTTAACTACCAGATCCGAGTTCCTCAACCAATACTTAGGTGGCAGCACTATATTTATGAAGGCAAAGCGATCACTGTCCAGTGGATTTGACCACTTATTGAAAAGAAGAGCCAGTCGTGATGACAGCACTATGAATGCTATCCATGCCAAAAAGGTAAATAATTCAATAATATCTATTCTTCATTTTATAACCAAAGATCATCAACGTAAACAAGATATAATGTGGGACTAAGAATCGTACCCTGTGGAACTCCGGGGATAATATATGGATTTAAAAAAAAAAAAAATATCAAGATATCAGATTTCGTTCCAATTTTCTTAAACCGTAGTTGATTATTTTGATCCCCTGAGATATGAAGATTGTTTTTGTTTCTATCATCAACCTAACCAATATATGCATAATTAATTTGAAAAATATCGACATATCTGCCATGTCAATTATTTTCAGGGCTAATGTGTGTTTTTTGTTAAAATTTTCCAGGAGCCATCCCCTCTCCCCACTAACTTCATAACTGAAACCTCATCAGAACCTTCTGGCCCCGAACTCCTGGCGCCAGACAATGGAAGAAGTAAATCTATGTCTCCTGCAGTACTAATACAGGAGATTGGTAAGCTAACTCATTATTTGCATAAAAACTTACAACAGCACACACTTTAAAACAAAAAAAGATACTTTGATAACCAATTAGGTCTGTTATATGACAGAAATAAATTTACTGTGAAATTTAACTACACCTTTAAAATAAAGTGGTTCAAATAAACGATACACATAAACATCTATAAAACAATAAATAAAAAAATCTAAGATTGTTCCAAAAACTAAATCAAATAATCAGAAATAGCTAAATTAATCAATAGTTTGATATTTAAAATAAAACAATGTTATAAATACCGATGGAACTACAAATAGGCCCCAAGGGCTAATAGGACTTTAGGAAGAAAGTGTAGAAATATAATCACCAATCTAGATGACGTAATTTTAATTCTCTGATTCTTGTGGATTGATAAATTTTGTCAAAATCTTACAGAAGCATCTCCTTCACCAAAAACATCCATGGCTCTTATAGAAGATGATGCGGAAGAGTATAAAGAAGATGCTACAACGCCAGTCAACTCGCCTATGATGGATATGTAAGTCTTATGAGAAATCTTACCACAAACATAACAATTAAGTAGGAAAAAACAAAAGTGTCGAAATCCGTTTAGTTTTCATCATAAAAAACCTTGTAGATTCGTAGTCTTCTATTTTAAAGATTTGTGAACCCCCTAAGCCTTTACTGTTATTTATTCAAAAATTGGTTGGGTTCAAGGCAATTAAATAAATTTGTTCATATTATAGATGGACCTCATTGTACGTCCTGTTTTTTACGAACTGGGTTAAGCCATCACGATCTGTCTTCACGACTTTCTTCAGCTGGAATACTGTAATCATAAAGTTTCCTCCATGGACCTTAAAGAAACATTAAAGATAAACAAGAAGTAATATACAAATATGTTGGGACATTCTTCACACAGGTTTATCCGATCCCTAATAAAGCAGACCTTGTACTATGGAAACCAGATAACTGATATAATATATGTAAATACTCCTTTAAAAATACTCAATAATATAGAAAAGTAGAACTGTTACTGAAGATGAATTATTCTCGGACAGTTTTCTGAAAGTGAGCGATTCCCGTCCAGCTCCTTCCGAGGGAGGTACGGAGCCAGACGCGACCTGGAGACATGCCATATATCGGAAGGTGGTGCAGAATCCCGAAGTTCAGGGCGAAGGTAATTTAATATTGCTAGTGCACTGGTCTATGGGCTGAAAGTACTGGTTGTTCAATAAGTTTTGTCGTTCGATAAGAGAGGGCGTTGCCACTAGCCCAATATTTTTTTTGTTTTGTTAGTACACTCTTCATATGAACGTATGCGAAGTTTCATTTTAATCTGTCAATTCATTCTTTGTTTACAAGCCATTTAGTGTCGCCGTGTCACAGTATTTTTTTACGATGAAATTTTTTTTATATCGTGCAGTGATAAAATTCTTATTTTTAGAAGGTGTAGCACCAAAAGAAATTCACGAACGAATGTTAAAAGTGTGTAATGATTGTTCACCTACAATTAGAACAGTAGAAAGATGGGTTGCTGAATTAAAACGTGGTCGTACAAGCCTTGAAGACGATCCACATGAAGGACGTCCAAAAAGCGCATCAACACCAGAAATCATAGCCAAAATACAGGATATGGTTTTGGAAAATCGTCGATTGACTGTTACATGAGCAACTTTTAGCGTCTTTTAACTTCTGGAAAATAAAAAGATTGAACTAGCGTCATTGTATTAGTGGCTTAGGAGTATTCTTGAAAGAACTACTATTGTGTTCTACTGATAGAACAATTGGGAAGCGTTTGGGTCAAACTTTTTTTTAAATGACAAGTTGACCGACTAGCAGGGAGATGGTCCACTTAATGGTTAATTGGACAGCGCCTTACAGACGTTGTTGGTATTTCAACATTAACAATGATTGATAGAGCAACAATTAGTTGCTACCATTTATCACATCATAACTTGCCGCAGAAAAGTGAGGAGATCCGCATGGCTGCAGTTGATTTTGTGGTCTCACACTGCTTTCGCGCCGATCCAGCAATCTAATATGAAATAGGCTTCCACATCAAATCCGAGGGAGTTACACAATACGGGTGCGAGCCCCAAATAATGGCAGGATCAAAGATGTTACCACTTATCACATAATCTAAAGACAGCTGAAAGACTGTAGGTCGATATTAAAGCACTTAAGGCTGTTTTTATAATATTCAGGTGAACTATCAACGAACTTGCTCGGAAAGCCGACGTCGCCTAAAGGCAAACGCAGCAAAGAACAACTTCGGCAGCTGTGGAAGATGGCCATCGACCAGACTGTTCTGCTGGTCAGAATGGAGAAGGAAAATGCTAAGCTTAAAGGTTGGTTGGAATGACACTATATTGTTAGCTATATAAATACATCTTTCATTTTTATTTTTATATATGACGAGATTGCGATTGACCTCAGTCTCACCTGATGGTAAGTGAAGATGAGGCCGATGATAGAGCTCGCTTTCCCGTTAGTAGCCTATTCACTTTTTTCTTGAAGAGCCCCATGTTATAAGTTTCTGGGAACACAGACGAGGGGAGAGAATTTCAATCTTTAGCGGTGGGCATGAGGAAGGAAGCCGCAAAGCGCTTCATGTGAACATATTTGCATCGCGTTGTATTTATCCGAATGATGGTGTATTAAACTATCTAATGATCTGATTATGATCTTTGGTACATTTCTTCAAATTTGAAGAAACAGTAACTCTTAAATTTAGTTCTATGTCATTATCAATGTAGGTTTTGCGTGTGTGTTAATGCTGTAAACAAAATAAGCTATAAGTCTCCGCCACCCTTTTCAACTATAGGAAGCAGCAGATTTAAAGATTTTAGTTTGGTTTTTAAACCTAGCGCCAGACGTGATTTCAAGTTATAATGGTATCTACAAGATTGAGGTTACCACGTATCACACCCTAACCTACTCATCATCATCCTATCTCCGTCCACTGCTGGACATAGGCCTCACCTCTGGCACGCCACTGAGCTCGATCTTCAGCTCTTTGTTTCCAACCGCTACCAGCCAGCTTGCGGATATCATCGCTCCATCTGGCTGGAGGGCGCCCGAGGACGTTTACCGACCCTCTGAGTTCGATAATTGAAAACTTATATTGTAATCAATTTAATGTCAAAACTATTATAGTATCAAATCATGACTTGCTTAACTTACTGCGTAACTCAAGCGTATGACATTTTATTTGATGCGTGTTGGTAGAACGTGAAGAGTCGTCAGCGGTACGTCGCATCAAGCTGGAGTACACGGAGCTGGGAGCCTGCGACGCCGGTGTGACGCTGATGTGGGACTCACTGCTGTCGCGGGATCACTCCCAGCCGATGCCCAAAGTCGACCGGCACATGTTGACGCAGGTCGTCATGCAGGGTGAGTTAACTTGACTACACAAACAGGCAGATGGTTCACCTGATGGTGTGTGTGGATATTTGCAACACCAGGGGTATCGCCAATGCATTGTCGACCCTCAGACGTGAAGTTTTTAGGTCTCATACCAGTCTACCTTTCGGTTTAAAGAATTTATTTCACAAAAGAACATTACATATGGTATTTATACATTTTTTTTATAAAATTCAAATAGGCCTGCTTGCAGCATGCTTATGCACACAAAAGTTTGTCCTGGGCTGGTTTGACCTGTGGAGGCAGGGTTTTTTTAATTCTAATTGTTTAAGACTAGGTTATTGACAAAGGTCTAAAATATTTTTTTTATTAATTATCCCCAGGCGTCCCCCGCATGTCCCGTGGTGGAGTGTGGTACTTCCTTGCCGAGCAGGCCTGCCTGCGCTCCCCACCACCAGACACGAAGAACTTCCCCGACTACCACACCCCCTATAAGACACTACTGGCCGGACTTACGAAGCACCAGCACGCAATTCTCATTGATTTGGGTAAGTTTGTATTCGGCGAAGGGTAGGCACAGGGCCGTCTTTAGCTTATTGTAGACCCTGGGCACTAGGATAATGGGATCCCTAAGACTATGCTATGAGAGGTCTACGAGCGCGACACACCGATCAGATCTGACGATACGATCTGTCGCATCCGTTCTCTGAAACCTCTCGGCTTTTAGATAAAGGTAGACACAGAACAAACATACATGTTCATGGATGCCAATATCTGTGTCCTGGATGGGGGTCGAACCCTTGATCTGTATTATAGTAATATGCCAACAAGCCCGTCAAAGAAATAAAAATGAGACGAATAAAAAGGTCTAAACTCCATCTAATTTGATTACCAAATTGAATCTTATTCTTTTGCACATAGGACGGACGTTCCCAAAGCACTCTTACTACGCATCGTCCCTTGGTCCTGGACAACTAGCGCTATACAATCTTCTCAAAGCCTATTCGTTGTTGGATCCAGATGTGGGCTACTGTCAGGGATTGAGTTTTGTCGCTGGAATACTACTGTTACATGTAAGTTGAAGAACTGCTCTTGTAGTTCAATCATTCACTCACTCGTTCACACACCCATTCATGACGTATACTCGGTCATTCATTTATTAATTTACTAGTACTTATTTTACTAAGCTAAATGTAAAAGATTACATGTTTGTACATCTGATTATAAAAATGGTTAACAGTCTTTACCAACAAAATTTGAGCGACAATTTGAGTTTGTGTGTACGTGAGAATCATTGTAAACACTGCACCAAATATAAAAAAAACAGAGCCTGTCGTAAAGACATACGATTAAAGTGAAACTTTTGTATTACAGGGAAACATTTTAATTATTCATCAATCACTTTTGAATAGCATACATTGTGTTTATCATTCGTTTATTTTTCGTCACACAAAATGGCTGCGGAGCAGAATTTTAACGCCCTCCCATAAAAAGTTTCTTCAAAAATCTTTCACTGGTAGAACGCTATTCCCGAATAACATAGGCCATGATATCCTCCGACGACATCTATTAACACGCAGGCAAGAATCCTGCTTTGCCCGCACCTCATTGATGTGGCGACATCTATGAACGAATATGTACGCGAGAATCCTACATCGCGATATTGAAGTTTTCTTCGAATTTGACTATATATACAACCTTCCAACATCAACAGTAGGACCGGTGTCCCCAGGCATGGTCACCTAGCGGCGGAAGATCTTCTTTATTAAATGGAGGAGTCTCATACCTCGTTCCACCTTAACTAAAACATCAAAAATCCCAGGATATAAATTTGATCCCTCAAATAAGCGGATGTAGACATGGGTAACTCAACCAAAATGCATGAGCTGCGGTTCAGCTCACGGCTCACGTTTGTGAGCCGGAGCTGTGAACCGGAACAGATCAGATCAATCACAGAGTCTCTACGCCGTTGCCGCGCCGCAGTTCGACAACGACACAATATGACAGAAAAGGTCACAGATTGTGTACAGACTGAAAATGGAATCTTAGCGGAAACTCATATATTGTACAATTCTTGTTCAACAGATGGAAGAAGCCGAAGCTTTCATACTTCTCCGACACTTGATGTTCCGCCGAGGGCTCAGGAAACAGTATTTGCCAGACATGAGCGCATTGCAAGTACAGGTACGATTTTCAAATCCTATTAATATTATAAATGTGAAAGTTTGTGAGATTGGATGTATACGGGAATGATGGGCAAGTTGCCTTGGTGTTTAGAGACCCTGTCTGATCGATTTTCACCCAAGACAAACATTTGTGTGTAATGAATATGTCTGTCTGTTCAGTAACTTTAAATTTGACCTTCATAAACTGAATAAATGGTTTTGAATTTTGAATTCTGTGTCTGGGTGAAAATATCTATGTTAAAATAAATAAAGTATAAAATACGGCTGTCACTCCTCTACGAAAAATTTCGCGTCGAATGGTAGCAGTCCCATCCTGGTATGTTCAGTAGTTTTGAAGTGATGCTGCATCATAGAAACCCTATTTTCCTTTTACATCCTTCGTTATCTCGGCTCGCGCGAACACAAGTCCAGACTCTGTCAAAGCGCTGACGTCATAACGCTTTCGCCTCGTTGTCAAATCAACTCCCGTACTAATGACTTCCGATAGATAAATATGCTACTTTCTCATTCACAGCTCTTCCAGCTATCAAGACTACTTCGCGACCACGAGCCTGATCTCCACGCCAAGCTGGAGTCCCTGGACATATCACCAGCTCTATATGCTGCACCATGGATGCTCACTCTCTTCACCAGCCAGTTCCCGCTTGGATTCGTCGTCAGGATCTTCGGTAAGTCGGATAGTATTTATCCTGTTAGTTGTATGTGTATTTGTAAATTAATATGTTAGCTAATGATATGCAGTGAATGACTGTAATCAGTGATAGACATTAAATTATGAGTTCGTTCACTCCATATCATAAGCTAATACTAATATATTATATTAAACACTTATGACCTGTAATGATGATGGTTTTTGACAGTGATAGAGAATGGTCAAAAAATATATCGCACCCTCAGTACGATAAGGGCTTAACTCAAAATTTTGCGAAATGGAGTTACGATCATAGAGAGACTAAACAAAGGATGCTGAAGAGCGATGAAGAGTAAAACATAGTCAATTTAATGATAGAATAAGCATACCGATACTTCAGCCTCTTTAATATCGGGACCCACTCTCCCCACTCAGTGCGAAAGTCACCCAAAATCGATATGTGTCAAAAGTGATTTTTGAGTTAAGCTCCTATCGTTCTGATGGTGCGATATGATGATGTAAATAAAACATTGTAATATGAGTAAGTTCTATTTGTTATTATAACATTCGGTCACTTAAATGCCTAATTATCATTCGATCTTCAATTCACTCACCCATTTACTGTCAATAACACTTACTTAAATTTGTCAAATCTGTGGTAGGATTCTCTAAGGTAAATTACACTAGCTCATTAACGTTTCGTGGCGTCTATGCTCTGTCTCTTTTGTTTCCTTGGCTACCATGTGAGAGGTCAGTCAGTCAATCAGATACTCGTATTATGTCAGGTAGAACGGTTCTAATATTATTATATTGTTTCCAGATCTAATCTTCCTGCAATCTCTGGACGTGGTATTCTCAGTGTCTCTGGCATTGCTCTCAGCTCACAAAGACGGCCTTATGTTGTGTGAGAGCTGCGAGGAAGCGGCCGAGTACCTCAAGCACAAACTACCCGATATGGGAAGGGGGATCTATGATAAAGTTATGAAGAAGGTAACCTTGAAGAATATCTGTAATTTAATCATTATCATCGTCCTGATATCAGCCCAGGGATGACCACTGCTGAGCATAGGCTATCTCTAGGATTTCTACCTCGAATGGTCCTGAGCCGCCTGCATCCAGCGGCTTCCAGTGACTCTGACCAGGTCGTCGGTCCACCATGTGAGAGGTCATTTTCCTGTTCGGAATAAAAATAATTAATATTTTTTTACAGTGACAGAAACAAATAAAAAACCAGAGATTAACAAAGCTTGTGTTGAAATATCGAATGTTTTATAAATATGCCATATTATATTGCAGTCGATTTTCACTAAAACATTAATCTAGTTTATGATAAACTAACCAACCAAGCAGAACTTCTACTATGGAAATCAGATAAACACCTTTTTTATAAGCACATAAAGATATTTACGTACTTTTTAATTATTTTTCACAGGTGGTAACACTAGACATAAGCCGTCAACTGTGTGACTATGCAGTAGAGTACGCGGTGCTGAGAGAAGAGATGCCGCGCGTAGCAGCTCTCACTGACGACAATAGACGACTCACTGAGGACAAGTACCGAATGACTGACGAGCTTGACGTGAGTTACATAATTCATTCACTCGGTCTTTCATTCTTCGTCATCAAAATTAACAATTATGTTGAGCAATCATTTCTATATTCACGTGATGCTAAACTAAGCAGATGTATAACTCAGGAAACCAGATTACTTAAGTAAATTATTCTGCTTATTAAATATCTTGATTAAAATATAACTGGCTAGCTTTCTGGGGATGTTAAATTATCCCGGAATAAAAGTATCATAGCTATTAGACAAGTTTATTCTAAATATGTTTATTATGAAAGTATTCCTGCTATATTTTTCCACACGCAATCTAGCCAGAGCATGTTCTATGGTAACCGGTTAACTGATTTACTACTTTTTATAATAAATAATAAATATTTGTCCTGGGTGTGAATCGAAGTTACGCCCTGTAGCCTAGTAATCAATATTTTCTTCCGGTACCGACACCAATGGAATTTTGATTTTGTGTGATAACTATTTTTCCTTTCATTTAACTACCATACATATTTATACCTCAAATTTAATCAGTTAATATTAAAGTAGATAGATATAATTTGTGTTTTATGATAGTACCTACATAATATATTAAAGGGCTAATCGTTTCTTTTTCATAGTCCGCAATGGACGCAATCACGAACTACCAGAAAACCCAAGCTCGCCTCGACTCACATAATAAAAACATGGAACAACAGCTAATGCTACTTAGCAGATATATATCCGCCCACCACAAGCAAGACATGCCTGCTGAAATTAAGAAAATCGTACAAATCCACAGCAAAAGGTTAACATTCAGCTCCAAAATACTAACCAAATTCTCAAACGACGATGAAGACATAAAAAAACCCTTCAAAACAGGCGTGAGTGCTCCAAACCTCTTTTCCAAAATAACCAGAGAAGAAGTCTCCGGTTATTCGAAGTCAGAAAATGATCGCCGACAATTCATAATGAAGAAATCACAATCGGTCCATTCCGGGCTGATAGCGGATTTGAAACCTCTCAAAGCAGTGGACGAAAAATTAGAAAATGAATATAAGAGACACGAACATGATACCGGACGGAGAAATTCCGGACTTTTCACCACCACACAGGAACAAATTCGACAGGAGAGGCTTTTTGAACAACAACTGAAGCACGATTTTGATGAGAATCTAAGGAAGTTAGACGAAAAATTAACACCCAAATCTTATATGGATGATTTAAGTATATTTCAGAGTAGAAAGAGCATGTCCCTGAATTTGAGTCCTACGACAAAAGTTCCAGCTTTAAAATCGAATGACAGCGGTTTTGTTACACCATTAAGTCCGGAAACTTATAATGATAAAAAAGAGGATTCTTGCTCGATTATTTCCCATCCATTGAGTGACGTTGATGTCGATATCAAATTTGATGGACAATCAACAAAGTTAAAACAAATTAGACCTATTAAAAATCCTTGTATAAATGCTAAGTGAGTTTAAATTTGAGCTGTTTGACTCGCATTGTGATGTTACTGGCACATCCGGCAAAGGTCCGGACTTTCAAGGATTAAAGAAATTGTTGTCTGGGATTACTTTGTGATCTGTTTGTTTAGAAATGCAGTCGTTATGAAGTATCGTAAAATATGTATTGTTAATATAAAAGTGCTTACATTGGATAGGATGTTGTAATTGAAAGAAATGAATGTTGAGCTCTTATTATTAGTACAGCAAACGAAAATGTCCATTTGAAAATAGGATCTCAAAATAGGTATCATTCAATAGGGTGATTGTTTTACCGGATATCCGGAAATATATAAAGAACAAATTGTAAAATACATTGTATATTTAAGATCTTAAAGAAGGTATCAGTCATCCGGATGATTGTGGACGGGATATCCGGAATATGTACTATAGATCAAATTGTAAAAAACAGTTTAAATTTAAGATCTCAAAATAGGTAACATTCATCCAGAAAATTGATTTGCCGGATATCCGGAAACAAATCTCAAATTGTAAAAATAGTATATTTTTTGCAATAATAATACAGTCTAATTTCAAATACTGTACTTAGTTGTCGAGATCTGATCAGTCTGTTTTGACAACCAAGATTGATATTCAAAAATCAACCCTATGGTGTAAAAATAAGGTTCATGAGCATCAACATACAATTAACCATTGGATCAATTGATGCACCTTATTTTACAAGCAATAGAGTTCGTTTTTGCATGACATCCTTAGCTGTCAAAGTGGCCTTTAAATTTGGACCATTTTACTAACATCTAATTTTATGATCAAAGTAAGAAAAGTATTATAAATATGAATTTGTAGTACTTACATAGATGTTGAAAATATCTCTTAGAAAAAAAAATCTAAGTTCTGTTTTAAAAGCCTCTAGTGCCGATTTTATCGTGGATCGCTACAATTAATGAAATCTATCAGCTCTTTCTATTTAAATAAGATGAAAAGAAACAAAAACAATTCAGTTCTGACAAAACCAAAACTTTTTATAATCGTTTGGTAGTGCTATGTATCGAATCGCGTCAAAACGCGTAAAAATTAATATTTATAAACATATGACTAAAAACCTTCCTCACTCTTTTCCACTTTAGGAAAAGAAAGAGATAGGTAAATAGATGTAAGTTTGCTTAGTTTGATGCACAACTGAACTGAGAATGTTAGATGATTCACCGCGCCGCTATGCTTTTTCTCTTTCGTTATCTACGCAATCACATGGGTCCGAGGCCTTCGAGAACCGAGGAAGTCTGTATTGGCTGGACCATTATATCAATTTGTCGCCATCTACTAAAAAGTGATTACCAATTCTTTTTATGAAATAGTACTAGTTTTTGTCAAAGCACATAGTTAAATGTATCTATCTAGTCTTGCCAGATTAAAAAATATATTATATCGTAGATTAGGAATAGCAAATATTTGTAAAAAAGGGCATGGTCTCACGCGCGTTTTAATTAGTTTTTGGCTTAGACGAAATTTTATATTACCAAAGATATAGAGATGTTTAGAGACAAATTGACAGCATTTCACAATTCATATTTTTAAATGAATGATACACATAGTATATACTATTCAAAAGTGATTGATGAATAATTAAATGTTTCCCTTCTATTGTTTGTCTTTACAACACTGTCTGTATTTTTTTTTGTAATATTTGATTTTTCATTAAAGAAGTAATTAACGTCACCAATAAAGAAGTTTTCGCTTGAAAACATATACTAAAGCAAGAAGCATGTCTGTAGCAATGAATAACAATTATTGACGTTGTTAGGTTATTATTAGAGCTGGGCCGAGTACTCGGTTGATACTCGGTACTCGGCGTACTTGGCGGGTTTTTGATACTCGTACTCGGCCCGAATAACTCTGTTTGAATGCCGTGTATACTCGGTTCAAGAAAAGCAATATATTTAGGTAGATATAATTAAAACAACAGTGTTCAAACTATCAAGCAACTGGTAGTTGTTTTTTTTATGTTTTTTGGATTTTAATGACACTGGTAGTTGAAAGGCGCGGGGGCGATGAGGGATGTATCAACACAAGCCGGCCGCTCGACCGGCGCGAACCTGCTTGTATTTTTTTACGCGCGCGAAATGGGAATTTGATTGAACCGAGTTACTCGGCCGAGTACCTACTCGGTTGAAAAAAAATTTTACCGAGTAAAACCATAAATAAATAAAAAACTCGGTACTCGTTACTCGGCAAAAGTGTTACTCGGCCCAACTCTAGTTATTATTGACAATGACATAATTACTCACTCATTGACACTGACAGTTGCGATTTATGCGATGTTTCGGAGAGACCGTTATCAGCTAACTTCAACCTGTTACTATTATTTTAGTAATGCGCGCACTTAACATAGCTTAAAATTTCACTCTCAAAAACAATTGCTTTATCGTATTGTTGTGTCTAGTTTAGCTTTTTTTTAATCTTCTCGCTTCCAGCCTGTTTCCCCGCATTTGGTTATCGATCAACAAGTAAGAGACAGGCACACTTTGGTATTTATAATATTAGTAAAGATTAAGGATAGTCAAAAGCGAATTTAATCGTGCGTGTTGAGCCATTTCATTTGAGCTTATTGTTAAAGTCTTGTGCTTTAATAATTATAATTAATTAGTGGATACATACAGTTTTAAGCGTACATTAAGTATATAAGTAATGTACATTATATAGTTAAATTAGAATATATTGAGTAAGTAATTTAAGTATTTGAACAGATTTAATTTCACAAAACACTACAATAACCTTGATGTAGAAAGGTTCTCGTCCCCCGGTTTTATCTAGGTTCCAGAGGGATATCAAATATGTATATTTCAACGTCCATTATCCCTGAAGAAAGAAAGAGATGCACATTCCACCGAAGGGTGTGCAGGGGGTTTTATTAGGACAAGGCGCGAGAGGCACTCCTGTGGCTCTATTCTGGAAGGAAAATGACACTAACTCGAGGATGTTTCGTCGCGGCCGTCATGCTCTGTCTCTTTCGCTGACTACGCTAATACTACTAATCACGAGAGATAAGCTCCGAGGCATCCGTGAAGCCGACATCGATGACGTTTGTATTACCTGAATAAGGAGGCTGTTGTAAGCCATTAGACGTTTACTATCAAGCGGGCTATCAGCAAATTTGTCACCATTATAAAAAAAAGTACATCAATGATTTTTACATAGTATTTGTATTACTTTGTTTCGGTTAGAAAGGTAAGGCCGGAAATTACAGATACATGAGACTTATCAACTTCACGTCTCAGGGTCAACAATGCATTGACGATGTTCCTGTGTTGCAAATGTCCATAGGTGGTGATCACTTACCATTAGTGGAACGTCTGCTTGTTTGTCGGCCCATGTGATTTTTTTTTAATGTACTTTGCTTTTAATGAGTAATCTGTTCAACTACTTATTTTGCTGACTGACATGTACATAAGTACGGTCAACAAAGCTGGTGGTGAACAAAACCTTAACATTATCACTATTTGGCATTTTTTCTTCATAGAGTTGGTGGATGGATTTAATATTAATAGCAAGCAAGTAAATTAAAAACCCGACTTCTTATTTTAAAATTCAATAAGATTCAATTGTTTTTTCGCTTACGTCATATGTCATGTTTATATTCTGTCTCACTCTCACAATGAGAATCTAAAATCTATTAACTTAAACATCATCATTGAAACATTTCCATTGGCAGTCGGGTAAAAACAATAGTAAGAAAAGTGAAATATGTAAGAAAGATGTAAACTAAGCTACAAAACCAAGTTTGAGTAAAAAAAGGTTGAGAAAATTTAAAAATTGAGCAATTCGTAGCATAAACAACGTTGAAACATCCAAAGAAACCTCTTTGCCATCACAATCGAATAGTGACTCTTTTGTTTCTCTATATAGTACTAGCTGTCCCTCGCGGTGTCACCCGTTATCGATATCATATACCTATAACCATCTACGAAAAATTCTGCGTCGAATGATAGCAGTCCCATCCCGATATGTTCAGTAGTTTTGAGGTGATGGTGCGTCAAAGGAAGCCTATTTTCCTTGTATGTATGTAAATTAAGACTCAAAATTGACCCATTGTGGCTCGACTTTTTAGTCAATGGACGGAAGTAAATCAAACTTTATCTTGATAAATGGATGGCCGATTATTTATTCCATGCTTCTAGAATAAGGCTTATGGATGTATGAAATAACCCCGAAGGATATGGTAAATTATTTGTAAAGCAGATTATTTTGTGAATTAAAAATGTATTGTAATACTTTAAATTGATATATTATGAACGTGAAATCTCATTCTGTCCGGCGGTCGGCGAGGTAACACGTCTGTGGTGCTAGTGCGTCGACTCAGTGACAGCGAGTCCAATACGTCCTGAAGATGCTTCGTGCAGAAGCGAAACACGTGTCGATTTCCTGCCGATTTTCCTTGTTTGGAACTTGACAGAGAAGGAGATCCAGCGGAATTAGTTACTAGATATTTGTTTTGTATAATCTTCATTTATTATGATTAATTGACTCGCAAAATATAACAATTTAAAAGAATCTTGCAAAAAAAATCGTGAATTGTCCAATATTAGCCAGACTTATTTCTTCATTTTTAAAGGCAAGTTTTTCTTTTGAGTTTTAATTTACAATTCTGAGGCTCGATTCTGTAAGAAAAATTACACTAGCTCAAGGATGTTTCGTCGCGGCCTCTATGCTTTGTCTCTGTCGGTAACTACACAATCATAAGAGAGGCAAGCTCTCCGAGGCCTCCGTGCGGCGGCTCGA
Source organism: Habrosyne pyritoides (assembly GCA_907165245.1). Lineage (NCBI taxonomy): Eukaryota > Metazoa > Arthropoda > Insecta > Lepidoptera > Drepanidae > Habrosyne > Habrosyne pyritoides. The sequence goes on from OU015613.1 coordinate 4,404,001, forward strand.
CGATGAAGTTTGTACTTGAGTACTTTTTTTTGGGCATAAGTACAGACTTATACAGCCACATTGTAAATTTTATTCAAAGTTTTATTGCTCTACTTTTAATTTCAGATAATTAATAATTTTAAAGTGTTGCATATCATTTAAATTAATGAAATAATCTGCAAGACATTTTCACGTTTCCATCCTGTATATATGTTTTCTAGCTATTAAATAACATCACTCGCTGTCCCCCGCGGTTTTACCCGCGTTCCCGTGGGATGTCACATGTATTATACATAAAAACCTTCCTTTTGAATCACTCTATTTAGTAAAAAAAACCGCATCACAATCCCTTGCGTAGTATTAATGATCTAAGCAAACATAGGGACAGACAGACAGCGGGAAGCGACATTGTTTTATACCATGTAGTGATACTGTTACCTCTTTGGTACTTATTTTAAATTACCTACTATAAATAAAGATTTAAGAGCAAGCAAAGCCTATATAACTATTCAATTGTTCATATATTAAATGTTTTACCCATTTTCAGCTTTGTTTTGAGAACTTTGTAAAAATTGCTCAACATCTTTTTTGTTATTATTTTTGGTCTTCTATTTTGATAAAACCTATTCGTAAACTTAAGTTAGTTTTTAGGAAAAATAATGTGATTAAATAATGCCTATAGTTACTTAATTAATTGTTTTTTTATTAAATTACCTATGAGCTGAGCCCAATTACGATGTTAATAATAAAATTAACTTAATAATGTAAGCAGTAAGATCTATTTTGACATCACGTCGTTTATTTTAGGTTGCAGTAGAGATTGCTAACGATACAAATTATGTGTTTCGTCAGATTTTAATAATGTGACTAGCTATCGTCCTACGGGTTTACCCGCGTTCCCAGGGGAATCTAATGTATCCCGGGATAACAAAGCCTATGTCAATCGGGACTAGGTAACTATTCTGTATTAAAGATATATGATTAAACACCAGTGTATTGAACATCCAAAAAAAAGATTCAATATAATCGCTTCGCCCAGTCGAAAGATATGAGGTAACAAAAAAACCGAATTGAGAACCTCCTTCTTTTTGAAGTCGGTTAAAAATACATTGATACCTACACCAAATAATTTATATGATCTTTAAGTACCGAACTAACCACAAAGACTAGCTCTTTTGATGCTGTATAATTATGACGTCACAACTTCCTATTTCATACAAAACTCCATAGAAACGATCGTTTTGACATTTATTAAAAAGTTGCTGAATTGACATACCAGTCAACATCCCTGTTGTGTAGATTTCTACCAATGAAATATTTTTTTTAAATCTGATGTGTAATTACTAAGATTATTTCCTAGATCCAAACTAACAAACTGTACCTTTATAATATAAGTGTAAATTAATTTCTTCCTAAAGCAACACGCTCTGGGGCTCGATTCTGTAAGGAAAATGACGCTTACTCGAGGATGTTTCGTCGCGGCCTCTGTGCTCTGTCTCTGTCGCTTACTACGCTAATACTACCAATCTCGTGAGAGGTAAGCTCTCCGTGAAGCGGCTCGCCGAAGTTTGTATTAGCTGAATAAGGGGCCTTATTCATCATCATCAGCCTATCTCCGTCCACTGCTGGACATAGGCCTCACCGCTGGCACGCCACTGAGCTCGATCTTATTGAAGATACCGAATATCATAGCAAATTTGTAATTGGAGTAGAAGTGAAACCATCAGAAAACTACCTATCTTATTCTCTCGAAGGCTAAATCCTAAATATGTATATGTTTGTCTCTTTTTAGTGTGGCTTTGTTGTTTCGAATTTCAAATAACAAGGGTGCTAAAAAAAGTTAAATTCCAAAAAAATTATTGATTGCCAATGAGATGCCACAATCGATCCAGTAGTTACCCTTAACTTTAATTTATAGGGGTCATTTTTCAATGATAGTCTTAAGCTGACAACGAACTAACATGTCGCTTATTTAGTCCATAAAAACTTTTTGGAATCGTCTAGCCCTTAGTCTGGAAATGTAGAGGTACTTTCTCTTTGGCTTCAGAACTAAATTGTCAGTCTTGGGAACAATGTCAAAATTTCTATTTCTCCAATAAATTGTTACAAAACTAAATTCCAGTTAAACGAGGTTATCTTCCTTTCCAAATTCCTGTGTCGATTGTTCCTTTTAAAATAAAGGCAAAATCCCAGTTTATGAGCTTTAAAATTCTGTCATAACCAAAGTCTTCTTGGACTGTAAGCTACTTGTCAAAGGATATTAAAATGCCATTAAAAGTACCTGATAACATATCAAACAATATTGAAGCTCATGCTAAATGGCTGAGTATCGTTGAAGAAGCACAAACCCTGATTGATGATGATGTCGATCTTCAGGTAGGAGCCAGTAGCTTTGGGGTAGTAGTCTTCCCTTTGACATACTATCTAGCATTGCAATGTCTAGATGGTTACACTCTTAAATTACCACTGCAGCGGATTTTGTGGGAATCCATGAAATCTCATGGATTTCCATCAAACAGCTTACTTCCAGCTTATTTCTGCCGAGAAGCAGTACTGCACTTGTGTTGCTGTATTTCGTTTAGAAAGGTATGGGAACAGTCTAATAATGGACCAAACATGTCTCGCAGATCCAACACATTGGCAGTCCCCCTGGTATTGCAAATGCCCTTATGTGACTGTGACCACATACCATCAGCCTATTTGACGATCCTTTCCACCTACTACTCTGCTACGATTCTCTCGCGATGTTTTCTTTCAACAAATCTAATGGTGCGTGCGTTAGTGATGGAGTACTCTAAATACCCTTCATTTTTAAGGGCGATTTGAGAGTGAGTTCAAAGCGAGGCAAGTGCGCAGCGTGAATAGCGCCATCGAGCCCCTTTGTAAGCTCGTATTGAACAGTCCACATCGCCCCACTTCTTCCCCATTTCTTCGCATCGTGTTTGAGCTTGCTGCGCACTCGCCTCGCTTTGAACTCGTTCGCAAATCACTAGTGTAATAATGCTCTAAGGAAGATTCCTTCTTCAGCTGTTGTTGATATTATTATTTTTATTATATTATTAGTTTATAGTGATAGTGACGATCAATATTTTCAGGACAAAGCAGCAAAGGGTCTCCATCTTAAAGAACGATGTCTCGCAACAGAGGTTCTGGGTAGATTTTACGCGCAATATTGCACTCTAGTTAACAAGTTATACGATGCTTATTTAAATAATGTACATTTGCAACGAGCCCCTTACATTATGGAAATTATTAGCGTGATTATGAAAAGGTACTTTTTACTTTTTAATACGTTTTTTTAAGCTTCACTTGTAACTTTAACCTACTTCTAATATCGATATGAAATGTTGCAAGAATATAGGATTGGGAAGACGATACAATAATTTGATGCCATCGAGCTGATCTCATCATCCATAATGCCAGGAGCCAGGAGGTGAATTAAGCAACTCTTCAGAGGCTTTTAGTTAACCCGTGAGATTGCCTGAAGCGTGTTTTTTTTAAATCTATTTTCAATTATATGACTTACTTGACTTAATGTCCTATGTCCCCTGGATGGGGCAGAGGGCGTCCACAGTATGTCGCCATTCTGAGAGGTCTTGGGCTTCGCGCTTTACTTCGCTCCAGGTCATTCCTATCGCCTATCGCCTCAATTATATGATTACCTTATAATTTCAACAACAAAAGAGGTAAAGGTAAATACAAGATGAAAGACAGTCTATCACATAATAAAGGACACACAGAACAAACAGACATGTTCATATATACACAAATGTTTGTTCTGGGTTGGAATCGACCTACAACCTGAGATGTGGCAGTCTGGATATCTAGCAGCGAAGCTAATTGACCAGTCAATGTTATACATATTTTGGTGTGTCAACTGTTAAATGTCGACGATAAAAAAACATCCAAAAATATACGAAAACATTAAATATTATCAAAATTAAATCATTAATGTGATTTTTCAGTACCGATCTAAACATAAAGAGTATGTTATTTGATGCTGTACAATTATGACGTCACAACTTACTATTTCATACAAAACTCCATACATTCGATCGTTTTGACATTTCATAAAGAATTGCTGATTTGACATGTCAGGAAACATCCCTATTATAAGAAAGCAAGACATAAAAAGTATCTTAAAGCTACTTAGATAAAGAGCTCATTTCAGATTGTACGAACTACGCAATGAATTGGTCCACGTGATTGTGAATGACTACATTTACGTGGATACGGCTTTGAAGCAGATGCATTTGACTCCAATGGATATTCAGGTAAGGTATCTTCATAAACTTCATGCTGTCACAAATACTGCTACTCCATAATTTTTTATACCACTTGGGCCGACAAACAAGCGAACGGTCCACCTGATGGTATGTGGCCACCACTGCCTATGGACATTTGCAACACTAGGGGCATCGCCACGTTGCCGACCCTGAGACGTGAAGTTGTTAAGTCTCATGTGCCTGTAATGTCACCGGTCTTACCTTTTTAACCGTAACACAGTTACAAGTGCAGTACTACTTCACTGCGGTAATGGGTATGGTGGTAGTACTTCCCCGAACTCTCTACTAAAAGCCCTACTCAATAAACTAATCAGTATGCCACGTGCACTTTACACCGCGCACCGAGTCGTTCCCTCATAATGAAGTTAGTAGTGTATTTACACGATAAAGGTACACCAAAAGCCAGGTGGCAGTAAAAATCTGGTAATATTAAATGCACAAAGAAACAGGGCGGGAGATGATGATGTTATATCTAATATGTCTGATAGTACTGAGTAATAGATAAATCAATGTATCACAAAGTATCAATGTTAAGGTTATGGTGATATCTTATTTCAGATAGTTGTACCCTTCCATTTTCCATTAGAAGCCCGAAAGGATTCCATAGAGCAGCTGTTGCAGAAGATGTGGGCTGATGCTGTAAAGAGAAAGAAAAGAAAAGTATGCTCATTCCTTTGAAATAATTTCTACAATACTTAAACTTCCTACTTGGATGGGTTTAATATTTGGAAGAGAATTTAATAAGGAATTGATAACAGATTGGGGAAGGATGGCCGGACGGACAGCGGAGCTGTAGTAGTAGGTTTCCGTTGGCACTTTTTGTGTCCGTAACGATAAAAAGACTTTTCATATAGTAGTAACTATATTACAAAAAGGAAATGGGGGCCTGGAGCTCCAAAATACAGGCCCAGGCTTAGTTTGAACTCCAGATCTCCCTCAAATGCAATTTTTTCCCAATCTTCCTGTCAACTGTATTTTATCATTGCGTGTAATTTGTGGAGATAAATAAATAAAAATATTAAAAAAAAGACATCTAGAAAAAAATTTCCGATATGTTCGGTAGTTTTGAGGTGATAGTGCATCAAGGGATCCCTATTTTCCATATCTTTATATAATATAATTCTTCTGTACGGGTGTTGACAGTGAACTCCTCCTAAACGGCTGGACCGAATTGATTGAATTTTTTTGTGTGTGTTCAAGTGGATTCGAGGATGGTTTAGAATAGTGATTCCCAAAGTGGTCTTTAGGACCCCTAGGGGTCAATGACAACCTGCAAGGGGTCTACGTCAGCGAAAAAAAAATTAGGGGTCCATGAAATGAAAATGGGGGTCCACGATAGTGGATCTAGGTTTGAGGATATTTTGACTATGGTAATACCACCGTGGATAATTAATCCATATGGTGACATAGAAGAAACGAATGTCCTAACGAAAAAAAGAAACAGACTGGACATCATTAGCCGAGGAGATTTAAGATTAACCCTTACAAAATTGACTCCAAATGTTGATAATTTATTATTAAAGCATCAGGTTCATCCCTCTCACTAAAAATATTGACTTATTGCTTATGTTATTTTATTTATAGTTTATTTAATGTTACGTATATTTTACATAACAGATACAAAATTTTATTTTGAGTAGTTTTAATTTAAATTCAATTAATAAATGAAAAAATAACATGTGTTTTTACTTTATGTTTTTAACACTAAACTTCACTACAGTTAGAAATTTACAGGAAATCAACATCAGGTAAGTAGGGGGTTTACCCAACACGGAAAAACATGGCAAGGGGTCTACGACACAAAAAAGTTTGGGGAACCCTGGTTTAGATTCACAATTGAATCCGGTAGGTGGCGCTGCGATCGAGTTCTTGGATTTTTGTATGGACTTATTTCGACAGGATGACGTCTGTCCGGACAACTAGTATATAGACTATATAATTTATTTATTAGGAAAAACCGCGGCCTCCACTTGCTCAGAAAAGTACACTGTATGAGGACGAATCATATCAAGTTCTTGCAGTTCATGAACCTTTAGATGAAGAATCCCTGGAACCAGGTTATTTTGAATTTTTGGTATCATACATTTTAAGTAGTACTAGTTGTCCCCCCGCGGTTTCACTCGCGTTCCCCATGGATGCTACATTTTCCCGGTTATGATTGCTTAACACTGTTCCCCTATTCTCTATCGTAATTAATGATAAGAAATATCATAGGGATGTTCGTAACACAACGTCATCTGATTTTAAACTAAACAGAGCTGAGCATTAATAAAACTGTTTTAGAAGACAGCGTCCACACAATCATAGCAGAGGAATACACGCACGTTGTCAATATTCAGAAATTAGAAAGGTTCAGGTAATCAATTCCTCAATTTATTATGGTCCACAACTTATGTCATGGAATCGCCATAATCATGCCTTATGCAGATCATCTTTAAATATTAGCGTAAATTAAACTCACAATCTTTGCTACGACACTTGTTTTTGGTTTTTACTTCTTTTTTGCTCTTAATTAGGGCATAAACAGGCAAACAGTCCATCTGATGGTAAGTTGTCTGCCGCTTATAGACATGCAACACCAGGAGCATCGCCAATGCGTTGTCGACCCTGAGACGTGAAGTTGTTAAGACTCATGTGCCTGTAATTTCACCAGCCTTATCTTTCTAACCGAAACAGTAATACAAGTGCACTACTGCTTCACGGCGGAAATGGGTATGTACTTCCTTGGATGAACCATGGATTAGAGCTCTACTACTTCTAAAACTCAGCTATCATCACCATTTACTATAGAACAAGGAAAACTTTGCAGTACTTCTAGTTATAATGTTACAGAGCATACTTCATGAAAGAATTTAAAGCAAAATGCACCGTTAGAAGAACATATTTCAGTCAAAAAGGCAACGAACCTTCAATACAAATGAAAAATCTTGCAGCGGCTCTGATTCAAAGAGTGTACAGGTATGTCCAGCGGTGATACTTGAGAGTAATTTTACTTTTAATATTGCTGGCAGTGTCATGTCTTTCTTTTTTTTTATTTTGGCCAATCACACAAAGGTCCAATCAATAAATCGCACCCTCAGAACGATAGGCTTATCTCAAAAAATCACTTTTGGCACATCTCTGATTGGGTCACTTTCGCACTGAGCGGGGAGGGTGGGTCCCGGTGTTAAAGAGGCTGAAGTATCGGTATGCTTATTCTATCATTAAATTGACTATGTTTTACTCTTCATCGGATAGAGCGTACTTTGTTTAGTCTCTCTATGATCGTAACTCCATTTCGCAAAATTTTGAGTTAAGTCCTTATCGTACTGAGGGTGCGAAATGCTCAAGTGTAATTATTGGTAATAACACAACGACTTGTGCTTGGCGACAGATTTTCAACTTAAGAAAAGTATATGGTGATGTGAATGAAGGTATCAAATCATACCATAATTATAAACACAGCCTAAGACAAGCTCAGGTGTTCGATTCTGTAAGGAAAACACTGTAGTTTGAGGATGTTTCGTTGCGGCCTCATTGCTCTGCCTCTCTTGCCTACTACGTAATCACCTGAGATGTAAGCTCTCTAAGGCCTCCGTGGGGAACCTTGACGACAAAGTTTGTATGAGCTGAATAAGGAGCTGTATAAAGAGAACAGTTGCTAAACTATGTCGGTTGGATCATGAAGGCCAGTTGGCTTGGTGGTTAACGCTCTGACTGTCAAATCGAAGGTCACGGGTTAGATTCCCACCCAAGACAAATATTTGTGTGCATGAACATGTCTGTTTGTTCTGTGTCTAGGTGTAAATCTAATCTAATACCTTTAAACGAGCAATTCTTGTAAAATGTAGCAATATATAAATATAATTAGGATCTCGGAATCGGCTCCACGATTTTCATGAAATTTAGTATGCGGGGGGTTTCGAGGGCGTAAATCGATCTAGCTAGGATTCATTTTAGAAAATGTCGTTTTATCCGTGTTTTTAGGCAATGAAAACTGCTACAATGTCATTAGAAGGTAAGGTTTTCAAGTTACATCTTTTGTGAGAAATACTGTTATTGGGAGCCCTTTATTATCGCATCTAATTCGTATCTATGTATACGATAGTATGTGACAGTGCTTTAAAAAAAAGCTAAAAAAAGAGAATACGGTAGAAGTCACGTTGGCAAAGAAATCCCGAGCAATGCTCGGTCATCCAGGTACTATCTATATAAGTATGTATTTAGAAAAGAAGGTTATCTGGTTACCATAGTACAAGCTCTGCTTAGTTTGGGACCAGATGACTGTGTAAAGAATGTCCCAGGATATTTATTTAAGTGTAATCTACACCATTTTAACCAAGTTTATTTAATATAGAGAATATATGCAGATCAAAAGACTACGCTACACAGAGTCCAAAAGAGATTCGCTTCTGGGTCTCATACCTGACCCTTTTAAGCATAAGCTGAACTTTGAGGAAGAGAACATTAAGGTTAGACTGGTAGCCTATTGAAATATTAATGAGTCAGTCTTTGAAAAGTTTTGGGTTATAAGAGAAAAACAAATCACTAAGCAACTGTTGAGAAATATTAGGTCTTTAAACTTGTCATATTTGAGATACTACGAGACTCAAAGTGCCTTAATTTTTTTTTAATTAAGCAACGTTCAAAACCATCCATAACACAAACTAGATTAATTATTGGGGCTCTTTGATTTATGTTTTAAGAATTGTGCAGACTACGCAATTTAGAGTAGTAGAGCTCTTAGTGCAGAGTTCGTCCGGGGAAGTACTACCACCTTACCCATTTCCGCCGTGAAGCAGTAGTGCAATTGTATTACTGTGTTTCGGTTAGAAAGGTAAGGGAGCCGGTGAAATTACAGGCACATGAGACTTAACAACTTCACGTCTCAGGGTCGACAACGCATTGGCGATGCTCCTAGTGTTGCAAATGTCCATAGGCGGCGGTGACCACTTACCATCACGTGGACCGTCCGCTTGTTTGTCGGCCCACGTGATATAAAAAAAAAAATCCTTAAAATTCTCAAAAATTCTATTGGTAAGTAGTATTACAAGTAGTTACTCTGTCTCTAGAGTGATGAAGTTCAAACTGGTGGATTTATGGCCTTCGGTTCAAAGAATTTATTTCCCAAAAGAACATTACATAGTATAGTTCACTTGTTCACTTAAGATGAGAAACTTAAAATTATTATATAATGTGACTTTAATCTACCATATTGTGTCAGTTATTAATGAGGTACACCATCAGTCTCTTTTAAAAGTATTAGCCGAGTGACAGTCCTTTATATTTTTTGGCAAATTAAATTATTCTTAATTTAGTCTGTAGAAATAAAGAACATTGAGTGTCTATTGTATTGTTAAAACAACAGTTTTTTCTAAAATACATATAATACAGCATTAATAAGCAAATTTAGTCTCTCTCTCTGTTTGTTCCGAAAAATTGAGATATAAATGTTATTTGAATGTACCTCTAATTACGTTTGTAACTCTTTTGTGTTTTAGCGCAAATAAATAAAATTATAAAAAAAAAAAATTGCCAAATCGACTGGACCGATTTAGACATGACTTTCACTGCCAGATAACGGATGTTCCATAGAGTAACTACAAGGCTGGGCAGCTAGTAATTAAATAAAACTAAAAAGTTACTAGGCTTCATTTTATAGGTTTACCAACATCGTCGCGACATTAGATTAAAACTTCAGCAGAAATACTTAGAAGACTTGGAGAAAGATAATATAAGATTATTGATATTCAAAAAAGAAAACCAGATTGATGATATAACTGAACAAATCTTTGAATGGTTTAGAAATTGGTAAGTAACTACATGTCCATTACTCGTATGACATGGTCCAATTGTAAGGGGGTTGCTGAAAGAAAAGCATATTATGAGACTTACCTTCTTGTCTCAGGGTCAACAATGCATTGGCAATGGTCCTGATTCATAGATTGTGGTGGTCCCCTACCGCTATAGGTTGTATAATGTATAGGTTTGCCATTGCCTGATGAGACCAGTTGCCAAACTACCTACTTCTGGCAGCTGTACTTTAAAACCAGTTCCCGTCGTGAAACAGTGCCGTGTGGGAGAGATTGTGTTCAGACATGGGCCTTTCAGAGAATTCCTTCATATTGGAATTGCCATAGTGCGGGAAAAAAGTCACGTTCAGATAGCATCAGGGCCGCATGCGTTAGTATAAACAGATCCTTAGCCAAATAGCTCATTTTATTCTTCTTTACAGGTACTTCGGCTATGGTTTCTTCCCTGAGTACCCTTATGAAATAGAAGGAGGTACTTTACTGGTAATACGCGGGGACTACAACACGATTGAGGAGAAGATCGAGCAAGATGAGAAGTTAGCTGCTGCTACTAAAGGGAAAACTGCGGAAATGGTGAGATTTGTGTATGCTCATGTTCACATATAGTGTCCTTGAAAAGGTTTCTCGTCAAATTTAAACGTTCGCACATTATCAGCGACGTCCCAGAATGACTACGATCTTAGTCATGATGGAATGACCAGATGGATATATTCTGATAGTTTTGGATTTGTTGAGTAATTCTCAAGTTCTGTGCAGCTTTTGTGAATAGGAGCTCTTCAGCTCGCCTGTTCAGCATTCCATATTGGCAGAGCTTACTTTTTCAGGCTCTTATTTCCTTTCCACTAATATGGCTAAAATACGACATTTGTGCTGGGGCATATCGCGGAGGGCCTGGCTTAGATAGTCAGGTCTCTGAAACTATATACATTGGTCCGTTGGCTATACACAGTATTCGTTTCATACGTACGGAAAAAAATCCACGTCCCAATTATTTCTTGCAGATAAAGGTTGAGAAAGCACAGGCTAAAGCAGATGCTCTGTTAAAAGTAGAGGCGGAAAAGGAGCAGAAGAAAAAAGAAGCTGAAATGCGGTTTAAATTGAGATGCAATCCGTTTGAAGACCCTGGATATCAGCCTCAGCAATCAGAGTGTCTGAGGACCTTGGTGGAGGTACCTATGTTTACATATGCAGTACGTATTATGTAAGCTGAAGTCACAACATTTACTGGGAGTTAATCAGTGAAAACGCAATGGAACGCCCGTAGCCCGGGAGAAAAATGAAAATATGTATTATTATTATAAGCCTTTACAAGTCGCACACTCAGTACGATAAGGGCTTAACTCAAAATTTGCGAAATGGAGTTACGCGAAAGTACGCTCTATCCGATAAATAGTAAAACATAGTCAATTTAATGATAGAATAAGATTTTTTGAGTTAAGCCCCTATCGTTCTGAGGGTGCGAAGTACTTACGATTATTGTTGAAAGAGAAAAAAAACTTACTTGCAAAACCATTTCAATTCAAGTCTCCTTGAAATAACTCAGAGAATAACAAGACGGAGAAGTCCAGCTTCCATAAGCAGCTTCATAAGTATGGATGAGGTGAACCGACGACCAAGTCTGGTCGCAAGCAATGGTTACCAGGTCGAGTTGTTGACTCTTATCTGCATAATTTTTCTTTCAGACTCTTCAAAATTATCGCTCGTCCTGGTCAATGTACGATAGGTTTCCACCCGATAGGTGTGCTGATGTCATATATGGATACCTGAAGCCCCTTCTTACTGAAGACCTGATGTGCGAGTTGCATAAAGACTGTAGAAAGTTCGTCGATGATTTGATGAGGTTAGAATTTTTTTGTGTTCTGTGACCAATGGATACTTCTTGTTGTCAGAAGGCTGACATTCAGCCAGTCTTCCTGCTGGTTAGTAGTCACCATCGCCAATAGAAAGTAGTAAGACCGTAAGAAGTAAGCCTAGAAGGCTATACAAATGAGTTTATCCCAAAGTTTTTACCTCCAAAGCAAGGACTGAGATCCTGTAGTAAACGTGAAAAATTTACAAAGTAACTGAACTGCGTCTATTCTTTGTCCCGCTCGTTAACAACGCGTATAAATGAGACCACTGTGTGTGACATTGTCGCTGAGTATCGTTAGTTCATTGACGGTCTGTATCTTTTTCAACAGATTAGACCTAAAACTCCTAATCACTATGCATCAGATAATGTACAAGCGAATAGGATTGAAGTACCCTAAGTTGAAGCCGAGGAAAAAGCCGAAAATGCCAAGTGTGCCTAAACCACTAATAATTGATGATAAACTTAAGGCTGGATTTGAGGTAAGAAGGCTTTAAAAAGCTGTTGCTTAGCTGAGTTTCATCCATCAGCATGTAATGTAACTTTTCCCCTAGTGAAGCATAAATCTCCCCCTATAATGGGGGATTGAGGCATGAGACCAAAACGCCTGGTCCAACGGATAAGTGGACTTAACATGCTTTTACCATTTTATGTGGCGTAGGATTCCACCCAGATTTTCTATTAAAATACCTACCGTTTCTACCTATATCTAAAGTTCAGAGATGTAGACGAGGTTTTTAGATTCCTACCATTGGTGTAAATATTAAAATATTTGTGTGTTTAGAAATGACCGAGGTCTGTAATGGGCGAACTGTCAAACGCGCGCAGTTAATATAGTCGCATTTCTTTGAAATTCTCGCCTCTTCTTGACTATAATACGGATGTGTTCTGTACCTCTGCCATGAGTTGCTATCGAAACTTACTTTAGTTACTGACGAGTAAACGACCATCGAACCCGATCGACTCATACTACCGATTTTAGTTCTTTAGGTGACCGCTAGTGGCGCTGTACACAGTTGCCATAGAAATGCTTTACGCCGTCGCTAGCGAGTACGTACGTTAAAAACTCATGGTAAAGACACTGTATATTGATGAAAACTGCATCAAAATTTATTGCGTAGTTTAATAGATCTAAACGCACAGACGTCGGGAAGTGACTTTGTTTTATACTTTGTAAAGAGATATGTTTACAAGAAGTACATGTGGACAGATTAACATAGTAGGTACAAGCTATGGCTTGCTTAGTTCATCAGGATCAGGGATCAGGATATTTATTAGTTTCTACAGTATTTTGATTTCAGGAAATATTTGATATGGGCATCATAACAAAACCTACCACCAAATTGAAGGATGTTTTCGGAGATATCAACTATGCAGCCAGCGAACTGAACGTGCAAGATCCTGATGCGAAGTAAATGTCCTGACTCACACCGACATCCATGAATCTATAACGTTCACAGTTTCTTTTTGAAATTAGTGCCTTGAGCATGAACATTTAAGTAACATTTTCGTAAGCGTATCGTTAACCGGCTGGTAGAAACGGTTCCGGCAGAATACCAGCGTCTGCTGTTACACACAGTCGATATATGCTGAGTCGAGACCATTTTGCTGCTGTAGCATACGTCAACCATTTTTTATTATTTTTTTGTATAATAGTTCATTTAAATTATTATTGTTTTTTTTATTTATTATTTTTTGAACATTTAGCTTATGGAGGAGCGAGGTATGAGACTCCTCCATTTAAAAGGGAAGATCTTCCGCCAGGCTAGGTGATCATGCCTGGGGACCGCGGTCCAACTGTTGATGTTAGATCCTTGTATATATGTTAAGTCCTGAGAGAATCTTGATAGTGCGATGTAGGATTCTCGTGTGTTTCTACTCGTTCATAGATGTCGCCACATCACTGTAGTGCGGGCGGTGAAGGATTGTAGGCGTGTTCATAGATGTCGCCACAAGCTCTAATTTGTAATCTATTATGTGTGTGTCTATATGTGGCATATAAATCAATGTCTATGTCTATCGTCATCATATCGAGGGCGCCAAAAACCAACACAATGGGTAATTGAATACGCAACGTCACGGTATGCGTGATGCACCATTAACTACAAACCAGCTTTTTGGTGCTCTCGATACGATAACGCTACGCTTGCGATATACTCGTATGTTCATGCTTAGGTCTCAGTAGAATATAGTTCTCTCGCTTATCTACTCTCGAGATCAATGATGAGATAGTTTTGATGTTACGATATTTGCTACTCAATCACGTATTAAAAGAGCATTGGATTTGGATGGAACTTGGTTAAGAAAAGAAAACTGTGGGGTTTTAAAAAGTGACCTATACAGATGAGTTTATCAAGGAGGCGTGGACTGCTACATCTGAAACTATATTGAATAGTAAAAATCAATCGGTTAAAATTTTCATCAGAATTAAGCCTCTCCTTAGTATTTGTGGCTATTTCCCATAGCTTCGAATTTGGTCATCTAGTTCCGCTTGAAAAATATATAAACCTACCGTCCTGACTGCAAATACAACCATTATTGTCAGTTAACTTAATATTGTAATATTATTTATATATATTATATGTATTGTAATATGTGGCGACATCTATGAATACGCCTACAATCCTTCACCACCCGCACCACAGTGATGTGGCGACATCTATCAACGAGTAGAAATATGCGAGAATCCTACATCGCGATATCGAGTTTCTCTCAGGATTCGACATACATACAAGCATCCAACATCAACAGTCTGTCACCTAGCCTGGCGGAAGATATTTTCTTTTAAATGGAGGAGTAAACATACCTCGCTCCTCCATAGTGCCAATTACATCTAGATATAGGTTATTTTAACTAGAGAACTTACATCCTGACACTGTATACAAATTAGTGTATAATGTAGCAGTATCAGTCTTTGAGCTCCATACTTGCCTTTCTCTCTATGAGTCGATGTATGCTTAAAAGAAAGAACTCTTATATGTAATTTTCCTTATGTCATATAGGTCGACAAATAGCAGACGGTCCACCTGATGGTGAGTGGTCACCGCCGCCTATGGACATTTGCAACACTAGAGGCATTGCCAATGCGTTGTCGACCCTAAGATGTGAAGTTGTTACATCTCATCAGCCAGTTATTTCCTTTTACTCTTCTTTATGATTGTTATCAGATTTCCACTGCCTGCTTACGGAGATGTGAAACGACGTCTTATGCTGTCATGTGTTTTTGGCTCGGGTATAGAACCTGGTGCTAAGCGAAACAAAGCCGTTATGCTGATAGGACCGGAAAGAAACGGGAAGTCTTTCCTGGTCGATGCCGTTGCTGGAGAACTAAGTCATTATTATTACTTACTAGATGGACTGGTTTGTAAAGTATAGCGCAATACCGCTGGCACGTCACAGTTCAGGACAAACGTTTCGCTATGTCTGGGTGCATTTATTGTTTCCAAATAATAATGGATGAAGATATCAGTTAGCTGGTTTCCATAGCACAATTTGGGCTTTTACTGGAAAGGGATAAACGTGCGTAAAGAATTGTGTCGGAATATTATTAATCTGACGAATTAAACTTCCTTTAATGAATGCTTTTTCTGTTTGTTAATAAGGAGTCCATAACTATAGCTTTTGGTATCACGTTCATCTTTCTTGTTTTCCCTAAAAATCACAATTCTTACGCCCTTTAGCTATCTTCATTTCTATCCATAACAATAGCTATTAGTAGTTTCGCATAAAACATGCATTGTTACTCATTTATCGGATCTTCGTTTCTGTCGTTTGACTATGGTCACGGGTGGACCAAGTTATTACCACAAGTTATTGCCGCTTGCACAGCAACCTTCCGAGGACTAGCGGAACATTTACTCCCAGTTTTTCCGACCACTAGGTCTACTAAAAATCAATATGCTTCGACTATTTCAGATGCAATTAAAATAGATATAACTCCAAAGATATTCAGCGCAGAATTAGATAAACCAGCCAAGGCGTTGAATCAAGTATTTTTAGCCGCCAGAGCATTCCAGCCGGCCGTCATATACATGAGAAATGTTGAGAAAGTGTTTTGCAAGAAGGTAATTGAACTAAATGAAAACACATTATGTAGATCTATAAAGTAAGATTATAATTAAGTATAGTTTACCTATTTCCACCGTGAAACAGGTGTAGCATGTTTTGGTTAGAAAAGTAAAGGGGCCGGTGAAATTATAGGCACATGAGACTTAAAAACTTCACGTCTCAAGGTCGATAACGCATTGACGATGCCCATAAGAGGCCTGAGCATGAACATCTATCGTAAGCGTATCGTCATCGTATCGACTGCGCAGAAAACCAATCCAGTGAAAATTTGAACATCGCGCAACGTCACGGTATGCGCGGTTTGCAATTTCCTATACAAACTAGGTTTTTGGTGCACTCCATACGTTGGCGCTACATTTCCGATAGATGTTCATGCTAGGGGCACTGGTGGAGCACTCATTGTGTTTCACCCTAATAGAAAAACAAAAAACCGTAAGATTGTTGCCATTTGCATTTGAATATAGCAGTGCTCTGAGAGTAGATGGAACGTGAAATGTTTCTTCGTCCCAAAGACCAAATTTGCCTCCATGGTATACTGCAATCATATCGAATGTAATGCTATTAAACAAAACTCGATTGTCTTTCCCACAAGTTTTAGAACAATTGATTTAGTAATACAATAAATACTCTACTAGTCTTGGGTAGTTCGCGAACGACCTAGATGGGAAGAGCGCTCCTTTAGGTGAACTAAGCGAACTAGTTCATCGATGATCTCGCTCTTAGTTCTTTTTATTTTTTTTTAGCGTCCGCTTTAATAGATAGTGGCGCTATGTGACCAACCGAGCTATTTACTTTTACTGTGATATATAATATGTACTTTGATATTTCGATATCGATACTAAACAACTTCACATCCACATCTAATGTTTTGAAAACAGAACTTGCAATCATCATAAATATATTATTTTCTTTATTTAGTTTTTACTAAATTATTTCAAAAAAAGAACTAATGAACTAATTGAGCGAACTAGTTCGCCATTGGATTATGAACTAAATTGAGCGCTCTCAGTGGTGACCGACTAGGCCCAAGACTATACTCTACTAGCATCAGTAAACTATGAAGAAAACGATCTGTGAAGTTATTAATGAGATAGGTAACTGTTAATGAAATTTTCCCAGGTTGCACCAGAAGATAAATATCTAAATGCTAAAACTATGAAAGCAGCATTGCCTAAGTTACTGAAAACTTTGCTGGCTGATGATAAAGTTATTTTTATCGGTAAATATAAACAAAAAAATATAATCCCTATAGAAAAAAGCACCTGAATTTGCCAATTTATATCAACGAAAACAGACTTTCAGCTACTCTTATTATCATGCAACAAACTGACACTGTAGGACCAACAAGAGCTCAGATAGAGTTGTAGATATGGGCACTATAGCTCCTCGACTGAGAACGGCAATTGAACACGCGACACCGTTACCGACACCTCTGTATATAATTATCTACATTTATATTGCCAGTTTACACGAGAATTGAATTTGGATTGGAAAACGTTAATGATATAACTAGGTATCTATAATATAAACATATTATATTGTGTATATACGTACAACATAGATATTCATCTCAGTTTTCACTTCTGTCGGCACTCCCGGATTGCCACTTTATTTATTTATTTATTTCAACAACAAAATCCACAGCTCTTAGTCACAAAAAATTTACATATATGTATACCAGTACTTACAGCCAATTATGGATTTAAATTTTTGATTTTTTAACCTAGTTTCATTTAATGCAGTCACATCTATACTTAATTATATCATACAAAATTATATAAATACAAGAATATATATATGTGGTATATAGGGAACGGTATGTGTGTGTGCATGTGTATGTTTGTGTGTGTGTGTGTGTTTGTGTGTGTGGGTGGGTATTTGTGTCTGTGTGTGTTATTCATATATGTACTTATATACACTTTTTTTCTTTTAATTTAAGATTTAAACCTTTTTCTTTTCAGCAACATGTAGTGACCCATTGTCGGCTCAAGCAGGTCCTATGGCGTCGGTATTCAATGAATTAATTTTGGTGCCAAGGACAGATTATGGTACTTTACAGCAATTCTTCTATAACAAGTTCCAAAGGTATGATTTAATAAAAATAATTTTGAGTACTAGAGCTTTTAGTGCAGAGTTCGTCCGGGAAACTACTACCGCCGTGAAGCAGTAGTGCACTTATATTACTTTGTTTCGGTTACAAAGGTAAGGAGACCGGTGATATTACAGTCACATGAGACTTAACAACTTCACCTCTGAGGGTCGACTCCGCATTGGCTATGCCACTAGTGTTGCAAATGCCTATAGGCGGCGGTGACCACTTCCCATAAAGTGGACCATCTGCTTATTTGTCGGCCGATGTGGTATATAAAAAAATATAATATACCTTTGAAGTACCTTAACGAACTTTTGTAAATTTTGTGACAACGTCGTGTCAAAGATGACAAAGGTTGAGATGAAATGGGTCGAAAGGAGAGTAAAATTGTGCCCTCAAACGTAAACTAGTGTATACCGGTAGCTGCATTTAAGAGTTCTTTCTAGTTGCTGTACCGCCTTCACCCATGTCCCACCTACAATGGTGTAACTGGTCAAATATAAAATATACTTTAAATGATATCAGACGGAGTTACTCTTCAAATTTTACTTGTCAAACATCTTTTCTCTAAATGAAATCTTCTGGAAGAAAAGTAAATTCACACAAAAATTTCCCATCTAACAAAAAAGTTATATCCGAACTAAATAATTTATTGTTTCAGCATAAGAAGTATGCCTCGTGACTTCTGTGTACAACCAATAGCGCAGATGCTTCAGGGATATGGTTTCGGTGTTATTGTTGAGGCGTTTGACAATATTATGACTCCTGAAAGAATAGTTAGGTAAGTTTCCTTAGAAGTATAACTTGTTGAGAAGAAACGGCAATAACTCTTCGGGCTTCTGCTTTATTGAATTATGGAGGAGCGAGGAGTGAGACTCCTCCGTTTAAAGGGGAAGATCTTCCGCCGTTGGGTGATCGTGCCGCCGCGTGGGGACCGCGGTCCAACTGTTGATGTTGGATGTGTATGTCAATTTTTTATTAATTTATTACGGTAAATATTTTAAATAAGACATGTCCCAGGGCTTCCAGGTTAATGGTATGTCAACTATCTCTGGACATTACAGATTATAGGAGGACTATGGATGAGCGAGGTATGAGTCTCTTTTAGAGTAGTAGAGCTCTTACTGCAGAGTTCATCCGGGGAAGTACTACCACCTTACCCATTTCTACCGTGAAGCAGTAGTGCACTTGTATACCTATGTTTCGGTTAGAAAGGTAAGGGTGAAATTACAGGCACATGAGACTTAACGACTTCACGTCTCAGGGTCGACAACGCATTGGCGATGCTCCTAGTGTTGCAAATGTCCATAGGCGGCGGTGACCACTTACGTGGACCGTCTGCTTGTTTGTCGGCCCATGTGGTATAAAAAAAAAAGGGCAGATCTTCCGCCGCTAGGTGACCATGCCTGGGAACCGCGGTCCAACTGTTGATGTTAGATACTTGTATGTCAAGTCGTGAGAGAATCTCGATATCGCGATGTAGGATTCTTGCGTGTTTCTACTCGTTCATAGATGTCGCCACATTACTATGGTGTGGACGGTTAAAGATTGTATGCGTGTTCATAGATGTCGCCACAGTATTAATTTTACTTCTATTATAAATGCGAAAGCTTCAATGGATGTTTGTTTCTCCATCACGCCAGAATGCCTGAACGGATCTAAATGGAATTTGGCACAGAGATAGATTATAGTCGGGAATAGCAAAAATGCGGGAACGCCAATGAAATCCGTGCCCTGAGCATCAATCGCGAGCATATTTTATGGAAAACAAATTGGACACTGCGCATACCGTTACGTTGCGCGATGTTCAATTTGTTGCATTGTTGCGCTTGAGCTTAGGCCTCTTATATATGTATATCTTTAAATGTCTGTTATAAGTTTTCTGACCCAATAATTTTTTTTTTTTATTAATTTCAGACTAAATGTAACACAGCTGTCGCCTGTAGAAGTTCTACAAGAGTTACTTGATAAGGGAATCGAGCCTTTAACTCTGGAGGTAATGAGCTAATTTCGTTTAAATTCTTAAAGTAGGAAAGTAAGAATTTTCTTTTAGTCCAGAATCCGGGCAAGTTATCGACTTAGTGCAGACCTTACCGATTTCCGCCGTCCAGCAGTAGTGCACTGGTATTTCTATTTTGGTTAGAAAGGTCAGAGGGCCGGTGAAATTACAAGCACATGAGACGATTATGCATTGGCAATGACCCTAGTCCTACAAATGACAAGGTGATTGTATTTTCTAATAATTTACAGGATTATCAAGTATACGTTGACTTCTTTTTGGAAAATTCTCCATTACACAAAGAACGAATAGAATTTGAAACAATAAATGTGTATAGAGCTGTGGCATATTACAAAATGGGTAAAGCTAAGAAGAAACAAGCCAATTAATTGTTGAAAGTAAGTATTTTCATCTTACCCTTATAGACAAGCCAATTGGCTTGGTGGTTAGCGACCCTGACTGCCAAGTCGAAGGTTGCGGGTTCGATTCCCACCCAGGCCAAACATTTGTGTGCATGAACTTGTCTGTTTGTTCTGTGTCTGGGTGTAAATATCTATATATGTATGTATTTAGAAAAATAAAAAGTAGTATATGTAGTATATCAGTTATCTGGTTTCCATAATACAAGCTCTGCTTAGTTTAGGATCAGGTGGCCGTGTGTAAAAGAATGTCCCAGGATATTTATTTATTTCATTTTATTACCTATGATGCATCATCTAAAACTATGTATGTCCGTGGATTTTCACGAGCCAAATCAGAAAAAACTGGACCTTTCTAGGTTCATCCTGTCCATCTATCACAGCTTTTCACAGTATTGAACAGAAATATTATTTTGGGACTTCTGATCAAAATACTGCGACAAGTGGTTTTGACAGTCCTCTCGTGATGTTAACCTGACACTGTCTAAAGAATTCTGAAGAGACCGAAACAGGTGGAAATCTGAAGGTGCAAGGTCAGGACTATACGACGGATGCATTAATACCTCCCAGCCAAACTCTCTTAATTTTTGCTGAGTGGCTAAAGATGTGTGAGGTCTAGCGTTATTATGATGAAAAACCACACCCCTTCTGTTGATTAATTCCGGCCGCTTTCTCTCAACTTCTTGCTTTAATCTCATCAGTTGTTCGCAGTAGAGTTCAGAATCGATGGTCCTGCCTGGTGGTAACAGCTCATAATGAATAATGCCCTTCGAATCCCACCACACACACAGCATCACCTTGTTGCGAGTTAACCCGGGTTTCGCCACAGTCTGTAAAGCCTGACCGGCCTTTGACCACGACCTTTTTCGCACGTTCTTGTCGTACGTGATCCACTTTTCATCACCAGTTATCAGCTTCTTCAAAAATGGTTCGGTTTCATGACGTCGTAATAAAGAATCACAAATGAGTACACGGTTCATTAGGTTTCTTTCAGTGAGCTCGTGAGGTACCCAAATATCCAGCTTTTTTGTGTACCCAGTTTTTTTCAAATGCGCCAAAATTGTTTTGTGGTCAATTCCCAGTTCTTCAGCTACGTCTTAACTACTGATATGCCGATCTTGCTCCACTTTTTCAAAAATGGCATCCATTTTATCCGTAATGGAGTGACCAGAGCGACGTGCATCTTTGACATCAAAATTTCCGGATTGAAAACGCTTAAACCAAATTTGTGCTACTCTCACAGACACTGCACTAGGTCCATAAACATCGCAAATTTTTTTCGCGGCTAGCGTTGCATTTTTACCTTTTTTGTAGTAAAATTTTAAAATGAATCGAATTTCTTCATTAGATTCACTCATCTTGGCGGTACGAAAAACAAATGCAAATCACACATTTTCCTAATTTGAATTTGGAATTATGTTCTTTAAAATTTAAACTTTCAATGATACCAAAACCAGCCAGATACAAATAGTATAGCCAAAGAGATTTTATTACAAGTTCATACATACTATAATGCGAAAAGACTTTTTCCCCAACCTAATATGTACCAAGTTTCATCTAAATTCGTTTGGTAGTTTTTGCGTGAGAGTAACAAACATCCACACTTACATACTTTCACATTTTGATTTAGTGTGATATGTTGGCAACCCATCCAAATCATTTTGAACACTTTAAAACACTTTGAAATATAATAATCTTGCCTTTACTAGCGCAAAGAATAATTGTTAAACTGTTGAAGTTGGCACCCATAAGACAAGTTCGCTAAGTTTGGGGCCACAAGTAAACGAAACAAAGAATCAATTAAATACGTAACATATTAGATTGTAATTAATTAGAATATTTTTGTGATTTTTTTGTATAGCTTTTTTTTTATACCACATGGGCCGACAAACAAGCGGACGGTCCACCTGATGGTAAGTGGTCACCGCCGCCTATGGACATTTGCAACACTAGGGGCATCGCCAATGCGTTGTCGACCCTGAGACGTGAAGTTGTAAAGTGTCATGTGCCTGTAATTTCACCGGCCCCCTTACCTTTCTAACCGAAACACAAAAATACAAGTGCACTACTGCTTCACAGCAGAAATGAGTAAGGTGGTAGTACTTCCCAGGAAGAACTCTGCACTAAGAGCTCTACTACTGCTAGTATGAAAGTAGTTTGAAAAAAAAAAACAATCTCCAATCTTCACTGAAAGTATTTGACTTGGAATGGCGAAACCGCGTGCAAGAACATGTATTTTAATAAGAATGAGGTAAACTTAAGATGGCTGACAAAACAGTGAATGTATAAAAAGGAAGCACCAATACAATGGACTTCAGCAGCTGTATTGAAATAACACGATATGGAATTAGCTCACGCATATGTACGTAAGGCTATGGTTACATCGGGTTGGTGTGAGCTCGGTGTTTCGTCGCGGTCTCTATGCTCTGTCTGTTTCGGTAACTAAGAAACACGTGTATTTTAAAATTAATAACATCTTTTTATGTACATCAAACTTAAGTTAGTCATGCTCGCTTAATGCCTTTGCTTGCGGCGGCGTCGTGTGGCGGGTCGCTCACTTCCCTACAATATGGCGAGGAGGGCGATGGCTGCTACATGCGTCATACTTGTGAACAGGTGCTGCTTTTGGGGGCTGGTCAGCTTTAGTTAGTTTGTATTTTTTTTTATTACATATTCATAATATTATATTATTGTTTAATAATTCTTCACTTTTGCGATAACTCACAGGTATCGTCAGTGAGACTAAATAAATTTTATGTAATAAATCGAAAGATCGTAATTAAAAAGAGTAATTGCTGAGTTTATTGCCGGCTCTTCTCAGTAAAAAACAACCTTCCGAACCGGTATCAGAGTCAGACTATTCAGAAGTATTTGAATAAAAATATTTGGATTTTTTTTTCACTAGGTAGGCTCTGTGAGGCCTTGTTGTGCAGTGTGTCCCGACGAAGTTTGTATTAGCTGTATTCCTAATGCGTGATGTGAACATACCTTTACGTTTGTGTATCAATCAGTTATTCAACGCTTGCTGTGGAGAATCAATTAAATTTGCATAATTTTTACAATATTCCTATTTAATGAGATACGTACACGTGTTGGTTTTCCTTTTATTTCTATTTTTGTTTAATAAGTTCAGGTATTGTTTGCGAACTTTAGTGTTTGGCCAGACACGTGAGTATTTTTTTTTACTCATGTAGAATGGTTCTAAACTTATGTTGCCAGTGGTTTTAAACTAAGCAAGGAGATCCCGATAGAAGTTAGTTCTCTTCTTCTTATCAAAATATACAATTAAAGTGCTTGGAAATTTGGCATGTAGGTATTATTGTTTCTATAAAAGCCTGAATATGCGTTTAAGCACAAGATGCAGCGTGCTTTTGTTTCTGGAGTTCTAATATATTTACAGGTCGCTCCTTCATTTTCATTCCAAGTAGGCCGCTAAACAGGCATATGGTCCACCTGATGGTTAGTGATTACCGTCGCCTCGACATTTGCAATACAAGGCATCGCCAATGTATTGTCGACCCTGAGACGTGAAGTTGTTAAGTCTCCTGTGCCTGTAATTTCACCGGTCTTGCCTTTCTAACCGAATCAAGTGCACTACTGCTTCACGGCGACTGCACTCGTCTTTGGTCATTCCATCACACTTCCACTTGTCATGGAAAGC
Organism: Habrosyne pyritoides; assembly: GCA_907165245.1. Classification (NCBI taxonomy): domain Eukaryota; kingdom Metazoa; phylum Arthropoda; class Insecta; order Lepidoptera; family Drepanidae; genus Habrosyne; species Habrosyne pyritoides. The sequence goes on from OU015613.1 coordinate 4,428,146, forward strand.
TAACCTTAGATTCCATAAAAGAGGGCAGAGAGGTGATATATTTTCATACTAACGACAACGTTATCGGATTGGACTTATTTTAATCAAAACGCTTCAAGTGACCGGTCAGTTATCCAGAGTACAAGCTCTGCTTAGTTTGGGACCAGATGGCCGTGTGTTAATAATGTCCCAGGACATTTATTTATTAATTTCGTCTCCTTAAGTGGTAAAGTCTGAAGATAGTATGCAAATATAGCCTAGAAGGGAACTACCTCATGGGCATGTTGTCAGAATACACCGGCAAGTGTTAGGGGCCAAAATTTCAGCATAAGGCTGATCCAGGAGAGTATCACAATAAACCCTTTTTTTACGATGGGAAATGCGTTACGCATACAACCGCACCAGGGCAGGCGCGGTGGTTATGTGGGACTCTCCCCCCGACCTGTTCCCCTGAGGGAAAGGACCTGGGAGCTTACCCACTAAAACCCCTCGAGTTCCTTCTCCGCCGTTGATGGGGCTGTGGGACCTGACGGGTCCTACGACCGCCTGTCCCATCGGCGTGGCTCGACCACAATATAGGGGCCCGGAAACGGCGGTGACTTTGCCGTTCCCGCTCGACGGAGATGGTGAACGAGTGCAATGCGGGAGAAGACGCCTCCACGTCTGTCTCCCGCCGTTCACCACAACAAGAGGAGACAGAAGGCGACTATAATCGCCTTCTCCTACCCCTTCTTTTCCGCCTGCACAGCGGCGCAAGAGGGTCCTCCTCCCATGCGCGCTCTGCCGCCTCCTTCTGTGACATCACATCCTCACAGAAGGAGGCGACCGCGGCCCAGCCGGCCTCGCCCCCCAGCATGGAGTTGACCACACTGGGAAGCGAAACGTCCGGCCCGACCACCGCGACCAGGTCGCGTCGCGGTACCAACTGTTATCATGCCCTAACCTGCTCAACGTCGCTTTGATGGATACCTGCTGGGCAATCGTGTAACGGACTCTGAATCGTTGTTGCAGTGTATTAATCATCATTAATTTATTAAGCAACCATCAATTTATTAAGAAATAGGCTTCCATATTAAATACAAGAGAGTAACGCAATTGAAGTGCTGGTGGATAGACGATTTGAGTAAGCCTGTCTATAACACCCCACGTGAACTCTAACTATAAAAGATGTTACGCAGGTGTAACCAAAACAATTTAGTCATTGTTTGTCTTTATAATTATTGTTTACATTGTTATAATTCATGTTAGTATGAACAATAACCATGGCGACTTAACTGCCAGATATTTGGACAATAGGTAAATGGGCACTAATCTACGCACAATTTATTTTGCGTATAATTTTTACAAGCTTAGATAATTTTGAGGTTTTTGCGTAGAAAATGGATATGTTACAGTTTTTAACTGGTTTCGTTAAATACAGTTCTAACAATTACTGTGTCAGCTTCTGCATCCCGAATCATTTGGGACGGGGAATTTGTGTATCCCTTCTGGTTCATTCGCAATAAGATATTACAAGAGATTTGTTAGATGTTTTAAGGCCGGCCATCTGTCTGACGGTGGTCTGACGTCAATACTCTTCGAGGCTTTTTTGTTGACCACGGCGGTTAAACCTGGTGAGATGGCGTCCTGGAGGGTGCTTTCCTGAGAAAATCTGTTCAAGAACCTTTCTTTCCCAGATGGGAATAACAGTTTTTCAAGCAACCACATCGCTACTCATTGCCGCTTCAGCTTACTGACTCTACGAGCTATGCTTTAATTTTCTAGCTTTTAGTTATCTACGAGTGTCCTCATTTCGGATGGTGTTGCGTAAAGAAATTCCGAGCGTAGCCTCATAGTTCTCTGAGAAACTTTGAGCTTATTTGTTCAGTAAACTGCTGGCCGTATAAAGAGATAATGTTCCATAAGTCATCACTCACATCAACGCACATTGATTGAAGACCACTTCAGGCTCTGAGCAATTTAGACTTGACGATATGCCGTAGTTTCCTGAACGTAGATCCGAGTTTGATTCTTCGATTGACCTCTTTGTCGAAGTTGGACTTTGACAATTTATCAGGAACTTCGAGAACAGGGTTCCCAACAATGACCGGCATTGGTGCGATATGGACTTTGGATATAACTTCTCTTTCCATATTTTCTGATTTCTAGAGTAGTAGAGCTCTTAGTGCAGAGTTCGTACTAGTAGAAGTACTACCACCTTACCCATTTCCGCCGTGAAGCAGTAGTGCTATTGTATTACTGTGTTTCGGTTAGAAAGGTAAGGGGGCGGGTGAAATTACAGGCACATGAGACTTAACAACTTCACGTCTCAGGGTCGACAACGCATTGGCGATGCTCCTAGTGTTGCAAATGTCCATAGGCGGCGGTGACCACTTACCATCAGGTGGACCGTTTGCTTGTTTGTCGGCTCAAGTGGCATAAAAAAATATATATTAATCTTAAGGCCTACCAGTTGGGGAAACCCTAACTATGGAATCCTCAAAGAGTAACGAAGCGCAGTTGAAAGCTAAACGTCCGAAATCTATCTGTCATGTGCGTTTCCATGGACGGAAGAGCGAGGCGGATGCTAGACAACTGAATTATTTTGCTGTGTTTATGAATAGTTGTGTGGGAGGAGATTTTGCGCATCGAATCGAACAAAAAAAAATCTTGTTCTTGGCACTTGCTCTTCAGTTGCTAAAGTGGATTGTTCAAAGATAGATTCTAAGTGTAGGAGTGAAAATTAATTAGAATAATCTCAACTTTAAGTAATAAGTCACTTCAATGAAATGAAATGAAATATTTATTCAAATAGGCCTTCACAGGCACTTATGAATGGTCAGACTCTAACACCGGTTCGGAAGGTTGCTTTTACTGAGAAGAGCCGGCAAGAAACTCAGCAATTACTCTTTTCAAAATAAGATTTTGTACATAAAGATGTGTCCTGCTGGAGCGAGCGCTACACCCAAGCATTGTCGTCATTAAAATAATCATTTGTATTGTAGAAAGCCTTTTGTACTAAAACTGTCTTAATTCTTTCCTTAAATTTTTGTAAAGGCAAATTTAAAATTTCAGCAGGGATTTTATTATAGATGCGTGCACTAAGTCCTAAAAATGAGCCTTGCACTTTTTGCAGTCTATATGCAGAAGTGACAAGTTTATCCTTATTTCTAGTATTGATGGAGTGCATATCACTCTTTTTGACATAAAGACTAATATTTTGATGTACAAATATTATGTTTGCATAAATATACTGCGATGCAACTGTGAGGATATCAATTTGTTTAAACTTTTCTCTGAGGGAAGCTCGAGAACTCAAATTATAAATTGCTCGAACTGCTCTTTTTTGCAATATAAAAATTGTTTCTATATCAGCAGCTTTACCCCAAAGCAAAATGCCGTAGGTCATAACACTATGAAAGTAGCTAAAATAAACTAATCTAGCCGTATCGACATCTGTAATCTGCCTAATTTTTCTAACTGCGTAAGCTGCTGAACTAAGTTTTCCCGCAAGACATGATATTTGTGTCCCCCATTGAAGTTTTGAGTCTAAAGTAATTCCTAAGAAAACTGTTGACTCAACTAGGCTAAGAGCTTCATTGTCTAACATTAAACTACAGCCTAGTTTTTTAACATTGGGTAATGCAAATTTAATACATTTAGTTTTTCTTGCATTTAAAACAAGATTATTAACAGTAAAATGATTCCAAGGTAAAGTTAAAAAAATATAGTGTGGAGAGAAGAAAATATACAGAATAGAAAATACACCGTAAAAATGTTATTCGTTTACTTCATTCAAAGGTGGGTTTGATTTTATTATGTTATATATTTTTTTTATTATCTTTTATGATCAGTACCTTATGTCAGTTGTAGAAAGATACCTAAATATGAAAAAATAATAAGAAAATAGTCCAGTAAAAGTAATTTACTTTTGGATGAGAAATTAAAATTTCAACTGGTTACCGTCGTCGTTCGAAAATTTAAAAATACCTTTAAAAAAAAATATTAATACCTGACATGGAAGGTTACCAGCAGATTGCTTTTACACCCTTTGGTCAATAATTTGGAGACTGAAGGCTCTAAAACTAGTGGTTTATTGTTTGTCTTTGACGGGATTGCGATTGACCTCAATCTCACCAGTGAAGAGAAGATGAGGCCGAAGATAGAGCTCGCTTTCCCGTTAGTAGCCTATTCACTCTTTTCTTGAAGAGCCCTAAGTTGTAGGTTTCTGGGATCACAGACGAGGGGAGAGAACTCCAATCTCCAAGGATTTTTTTTTTTTATGCTACTTGGGACGACAAACAAGCAGACGGTCCACCTGATGGTAAGTGGTCACCGCCGCCTATGGACATTTGCAACACTAGGAGCAACGCCAATGCGTTGTCGACCCTGAGACGTGAAGTTGTTAAGTCATGTGCCTGTAATTTCACCGGCCCCCTTACCTTTCTAACCGAAACACAGTAATACAATAGCACTACTGCTTCACGGCGGAAATGGGTAAGATGGTAGTATTTCCCCGGACGAACTCTGCACTAAGAGCTCTACTACTCTGGATCTTTAGTTAGACTGTACTACCAATAACATAGCGCCCATTATCCCCGAAATGGTAGGGCGAGTCCACATTCCACTGAAGTCATTATAAAACTCTTAATTTTTCGTCAGCGGACTACTAGGCGTGGGGAGAGTTTTCATCCTTATGTTGTAGACATATCACCAATTCGCACGAAACGATTTGCAGCTTCCTTCCTCATGCGCCCAGCTAAAGATTGGAATACACTCCCCTCGTCTGTGTTCCCAGATACTTACAACTTGGGGCTCTTTAAGAAAGGAGTGACTTCTACTAACGGGAAAGCGAGCTTCATGTTTTCATCTTCACTTACCATCAGGTGAGATTAAGGTTAATAGCAATAACAGCAGAAATTTAAAAAAGAGTCCCAACTTGACTCTTGGTGATCATTATAGCCGCCTCTCGGAAACAATACCGATCTTAAGCTACCGTTTAACATCTTCATTTATGTTACTTATAAGGTGGTAAATACGATCTCTTATTCCCCAATTATATCGGGACTACAATCATTATACTGTGCTACCTTTATAAAAATAGACATTCATAAAGATAAGGACGTCTAATATCAAACAAGTTTAATCGGGAACAAAAGCGAAAGGATTCTTACCTACCGACACTTACATTCATAAAACTAATAGCTAACCATGGCGGATTAAACAAGCGCGAGGCCCATAGCAAATTCCATCCAGGGGCCTTTGGTCTGCTATGGGTTCCTAGCAGTGGCGTAGCTAGATAACCAAAGGCCCTGGGGAAAAAAAATAAGTAGGGCCCTAACTAAAGTATTTAAAATTGTTTGTGCCGCCCCTCATCCAGGGTATGGGGGCCCGGGGCACTGCCCCATCTAGCCCTCCAGTTGCTACGCCTCTGTTTGTAAGTCGGAGTCCGAGAGGCCCCCTGAGCTTGGGGGCCCCAGGGCACTGCCCAGTGTAGCCCTCCGGTAGCTACGCCACTGGTTCCTAGGTATAAAATGAAAAAAAAACTATGTGACGTGAATTGTCTTAGCCTGAAAAGGGCTCCGTTTCACTTTTTTTTTACATCAGTAAATTGAATTAACATACTTATAAGCTATACTCAATTACTCGGGCGGAGGTTATTATGACGTAATTACATACCTTTAGGCCTTATATACGCGGGGCCGTCTTTTGCGCGGGGCCCGTTGCAATTCCAACTCATGCTACGTAGTTAATCGCCACTGACCATAAATCAGTACAATACCTTGCCCAAAATCCGAAACGAGCACAGGACCACCTTTTTTAGGACTACATAGATTTGGATTCTAATATCTTTTACCTATGTACATCTTTACGCTGATTAATAAAGGAACTACAGGCTTCTAGCCAAGACGAATACACAACCTCCGAGGCATTTTTAGGGGATTTTTACTTCTTTAGTTTTTGTTATATTCGACCTTATTAGAAGCTAAAATCTATTCGCTAAAATATCTAATGAAATCTATGAACATACCAAAATGAGTGACCTTGAGGGCCCTTCTTATGAGAATTAATTTTAAATAGCAAAGATATCAGTGCATGTAATGGTGAAATTTAATCAATCACCATTTGCTGTGATTGTCACGCGGTGTGGCGTAGAGAAATGTTTAGTGAAGCGACCCTCATCGATGATTTAACTGCTATCGATACTTGATTTTTTTATATATCATTGGATTTTAACAATACCTACTTTTATGAATTACAAAGTTAGAAAGCTTAGCAAAAAAAATTTTTCGGATCTAAATGTATATATTTACAAAGGTGGGACATTCCCCTAATAATATAAACCATCCACTCGTTAACAAAGTTAAAACATTTCAACGGCCTAAGTATTGCCCGTTTGGTGGTAATCATTAAAATCATTAGGGGCATCGCCATTGCGTTGTCGACCCTGAGACGTGAAGTTGTTAAGTCTCATGTGCATGTGTATGTAATTTCACCGGCCCCCTTACCTTTCTAACCGAAATACAGTAATACAAGTGCACTACTGCTTCATGGCAGAAATGGGTAAGGTGGTAGTACTTCCCCGGACGAACTCTGCACTTAGAGCTCTATTTGCTTACTACTCTAAAAATTCTATCTGAGAAAAGTATTTATTTTCATTCTCTAAAACTCAAGTACAATTGTGAATTGTTAAAGATATGTAACGTGTCTAATTAAACGTCAAACTGGTGGTTTGTTTCGGTCTTAATGTGGTAAACTTTTTTGCTATTCATTATGCATTTCGAATTGTAGGTAATTCAAAAGGAGCAGGTAGTATTGTACAATTCTGTCTAGATTTGGCAACATATTGTTTTATTTAGCATCTCATGCTATGCTAAGCAAAATACCTTTGTGCATCTTCGTCTGTTATTTATTACAATAAATTTATAAGTACAATAAATTGTTATTTGGAAAAAACTAGACAACCATCACATTTTGTATACCTAATATGAAAGTATCGATAACTTAAAAAGTTTTTCATCGACACCACCACAACACTACAATGGTATTTTAAACTACAAGTTTCAATAATAATTGCATCGATAACAAAAGCCAAGTTCAAGAGTGCGGCAGTCTTAACCAATCTTTTATTTCAGTCTGGTTGCACAAAATAATGGATTAATAAGGTAACTAGAAGGCCCATCTTTAAATAATCAGCTATCGTTTGTGTTTACCAAACTCGAAATGTGATAGATGAATTGATTTGATTTTTTTACATAGCGTTGCTATTTAAAAGTGTTTATATCATCATCATCATCAGCCTATCTCCGTCCACTGCTGGACATAGGCCTCACCTATGGCACGCCACTGAGCTCGATCTTCAGCTCTTTGTTTCCAACCGCTGCCAGCCAGCTTGCGTATATCATAAGTGTTTATATAATTTAAAAATACCCATGGGAATGGGACATTCAATCGTTCTCCCGCGGTTTATGCTCGCTTTCTGGGGCCCAATTCCACTAAATGCAACGTTCGAGTTGCACGTTTGGTTCGGCAATGGTATGGTTATTATTCCTACGCACTACAACCGAAACAAACATAAATTTTGATGTAATCTTTCGAATTAATATGAACCATTACCGAAACACAACCGCAGTTCGATCGTTGGTGTGTTTAGTACAATACGATTAAACGTCAAATTTGACTTTTGGTTGCGATATGGTAATGGTTCGGTGCATAATATGTTAGTGGAATTGCCCCCCTAGAGGTCTGTAATGCGCGCACCGTGCACTGTCACACACGCGCATTGTAAATAGTCACAATTCTTTGAAATTCTTACTTTTTATCTACTATAATATGCATGTATTGTACATATAAACCTTACTCTTGAATCATTCTGTCTATTGATGAAAACCGCATCAAAATCCGTTGCGTTATCTAAGCGTACAGTGCCTTTACCATGAGTTTTAAACGTACGTACTCGCTAGCGACGGCGTAAAACATTTCTATGGCAACTGTGTACAGCGCCACTAGCGGTCACCTAAAGAACTAATCGGTAGTATGAGTCGATCGGGTTCGATACTCGCCAGTGACTCAAGTAAGTTTCGATAGCAACTCATGGTAGAGGTACAGAAGGCGGCAAGCGACATTACTTTTTGTACTATGTAGAGATAATATATTTTTGTTTTTGTATTTTTTTTTCCCATATTAATTTCTTTTGTCACTGGCATTCTGCACTCTATTACCTATGCACTATTGTTAGGTGATTTTGTGAGGATCCTTACTCCCATAAAACAAGTTCATTCTTAGCTTGGGAGTTAATGGTTCATAGACTTACGTACTCAATATTAGTGCACTCGAATCAGTTTATTTTTAACGTAAGCTACCATTTACAAATTTGTTATAAATAAATTATTGTTATTTATTATTTTTACTAGCTGACCCGGCAAACGTTGTTTTGCCATATTTACTTTATTTTAAACTTTAGCTGACCCGACAGTCGGTGACCTGTTTTAACTATGAATATTGAAATCGAACTGGTATAATTAATAAAAATAAATAACTTAAAACATAGTATTTATGAATGTAATGCTTTAAGATACACAACAATTGAACTTTTAATATGAGACGTGATTGCTCTGAACTAACTGTGATGAACACACACTTCTCAAAAACTAAATGTAAAAAAAATCATAAATATACTGATTGAATCAACTGTGAAATGTGCACTAAGAAATTATAAATTAATTATTTTATCAATATAATTCCGACCAATGGCTCTGTTTTAAACGGTATCGTCAAACGACTGACATTTATGTCAAATACCATAAGGTTACAATATTATAAGAGTTTATATTGTCAAAAGCGGTAAGGTTACATTTGAAATGTTAATATGGCCGTAAGGTCTTCTTAAATTTTCTAAGTTTTCGCGCAACCTTCTTAATTTTTTCGTTCGTAAGAACCATCTCCTGACAATAACAAACACAACAAAAAAAAGGATTAGCGAAATCGGTCCAGCCGTTCATGCGTGATGCCGTGACCAAGGGAAATAGGTATTCATTTTTATATTATAGATATATGACTTTAGTTTTTTTTTCTTATCAGACTGAGCTGCAGTGAAATGTGATCAGGTTAGGTTATATTATTATATGACATGAGTTAATCAGAGAACTTGAACCCGAACGGTGTTTTACGGACTTTTAGTAAGTTGGTGATTTCCGAACATGTAGGCACTTTAGTAACATTGTCATAAGTGCCCGCTGCGTGCATTTAGAATTTTATGTAGGTCCACAAACAAGCAGATGGTTAGTGGTCACCGCCGCCTTTTGCAACACTACGAGCATAGTCAATGCGTCGTCGACCCTGAGACGTGAAGTTGTTAAGTCTCATGTGCCTGTAATTTCACCGCCCTAACCTATCTAACCGAAGCACAGTAGTATCTTCAAGTACACATTACCACCTTACCCATGGCCACCGTGAAGCAGTAGTGCACATGTATTACTGTGTTTCAGTTAGAAAAGTAAGGGGCCGGTGAAATTACAGGTACATGAGACTCAAAAACTTCACGTCTCAGGGTCAACAACGCATTGGCGATGCCCCTAGTGTTGCAAACGTCCATAGGCTGCGGTGACCACTTCCCATCAGGTGAACCGTCTGCTAATTTTTTAAAAATAAAAAAAATATGTTTAAAAAATTTGTTGCAGACAATTCGAAATGGAGCCCAGTGGAGTAGTTAACGACGCTTACGTCTCAGAAACTGATAATTATCACGCCACACTTGAAAGTAAGCCTTCAACCCCATATAGTGATGATAATCCAACAAAAACTGACGGAAATGATATTAAAATCGACTTGAATGAGACAAATGATTATGAAAATGTGGATATAAATGGCGGAACAGATTTTGATGCAAATACAAAATCAACAGATATTGTTTACAAATTTGAGGGTTCAGTATACAAAAGTGTGAGAGAGAAGCCAATGAAGACATATTGGAGAAGAAGATCGTTGGGTCATGAAGATAAGCAGGTTGCTAAATTGTGAGTAACAGCTTTTTACAACGCTTGTATTAGCTTCATACGTATGTATGTTAGTATGTAACGGAATCTTTGAACATGATTTTGACCCCCTTCAAGACGTCGGATTAACTCGATATTTGGCATACTTGTTAAAGACCGATGACAATTCAATATTTTAAATAGTTTAACCTGTTATCCTTACTAGGATAATCAGGATTAGCGGTTTAACTAAAAAAGATAAAAATAAATATTCGTTTAAAAAAACTAAAGAAAAGGCTTTTAAAGAAACTATTAATCTATTAAATAAAAATATTAAACTATTTAAATAAAACTAAAAATAGAATAACTTTGAATAAAGAATAGTGTAAAAAAGACAAAAAAAAATTTATTGTAAAATTGGATTTTGTATAAAAGCGTGTTTTTTATTTTTTTTAATTATACTTGGTCCATCTGCCATGAAACTTGACGTTCAATTCAGGCAATGTCTATTCGCTGTCTCTCTCGCGACGATTAGATGAGAGGTCCGCTATCTGCGTGTTCACCTGAATGATCACTCGATGAGTTTTGGTTTGCGAATAGCACGGCCGCTATGATATTCTGCCATCAAACTTGACGGTCAATTTTGACAGTGACTATTCGCTGTCTCTCTCGTGCCCCTGTAATTAGACGAGAGGTCCGCTATCGTGTTCACTTGACGAGTTTTGGTCTGTGAACATACCTTAGATGCTAAATGAGTGAACGAAATTGTCCTAATTGCTTTTATAAATAAGGGTTTATTTTTGATCCAATGGTCGGTTTTGATGTAGCAGAATGAACCTAATCTTGAAGCAGTATAGTACATTTTTCTTTGGCATTGTTAGCTGTCAATAAGATTGAAGATATAAGGCGTATCTTTATTCACTTCCGACATAAGGCAGATTTAGACAGTGAGAATAAATGATATTTATTAAGTACAAATTAGTGAGACTTTTCCGACTTTTCTATGTGAGTGAGAAATACTTACATTATAAATATTCTGGGACATTCTTTACACACGGCCATCTGGTCTTAAACTAAGCAGAGCTTGTACTATGGAAACCAGATAACTGATATACTACATATACTACTTTTCTTTCTAAATACATGTTTATATAGATATTTAAACCCAGACACAGAACAAACAGACATGTTTGTGCACACAAATGTTTGTCCTGAGTGGGAATCGAACCCGCTACCTTCGGTTTGACAGTCGCTAACCACCAAGCCAACTGGCCTGTCAAATTCTGACATGTTTAATTCATTCAAAATTCAAAACCATTTATTCAGTTTAACCCGCGGGCGGCACTTATGAAAGTTAAATTTAAAGTTACTGTAGCTATCACCGGTTTGGAAGTTAGCCTTCAACCGAGAAGAAACGGCAAGAAACTCAGCAAGGTTACATTTTTAATTTTATTTCTTTACGACTATTAATTTGTCGATCAAAACAAAACGCCTGCCAGTATTTACTTAGCTTGTAATAAAATTGAGTTTCATTACCGTCTGTTCACAACAATCGACATATGTCGGACTTTCTTTGCACATGACTATAAAATGTAAAGATAATACGTACATATATAGTGTGACTTATTATTTATTACGTAACTACCTTACATTTTTATACTAATCTTAAAATTAATTTAACTGTTTAAAATTTACTGTTTTTTTTTATTTACTTTCTTGTACGCTCATCCAATTATCTGATTAGCAATACAAATAGTGTATTGTAATATCTCATGTAAGTGAATTTATTTGTAATTCTTGTGAGAAATAAATGTTCTTTAACCTCAAAAAAATTTTATGTAATAAAGCAACTTCGTTTTAAAAAAAAAATTGCTGAGTTGAGTTTACGGCTCTTCTCAGTAAAAACAAACTCCCAAACCAGTATAAGAGTCAGACTATTCATAAGAACTGTAAATCTGCACTAATATTATAAAGAGGAAATATTTGTTTTTTTGTATGTAACGAATAAACTTAAAAACTAATGGACCGATTTCAAAAATTCTTTCAGCGTTGTGAAGCTACACTATCCCCGGGTGACACAGGCTATATTATATATTTGAAGAAATTAGGGATCCTTACTAAAACTCCAATAATGTAACCCAAGGTGTAAAAAAAATCCTTACATCGCGTGCGTTTCGTAAACTATTGATGATAGAAAGAACAAAATAGTGTAATTTAACATCCCTCGGAAACGCGGGTGAAGCCGCGGGGGCTAGTTAGTAATATTTAGGAGATTTTTCAATAAAAATATTTTAATTTTCTTATGAACATAGTAAATTTGTCGATCAAAACAAACGCCTGCCAGTAATAACATAGCTAGTAATAAAATTGAATTTCATTGCCGTCTCTTGACGACAATCGACATATTCATTAACATTCAGAACATTCATTACACACGGCCATCTGATTCCGAATCAATGTACTATGGAAACCAGATAACTGATATACTACATATAAGTAGATACTTGCCATTATTTTATTTAACACTAACGGTCTCCCTTGGTTTCACTCGTGTTTCCGAGGGATTTTACGTTACATTATTTTGTTCTTTCTATCATCAATAGTTTTCGCAGCGCACGTGATGAAAGGATTTTTTTTACTCAGGTTACATTATTGGAGTTTTAGTAAGGATCCCTAATTTCTTCAAATATATTATATAGCCTATGTCACCCGGGGATAATGTAGCTTCACAACGCTGAAAGAATTTTTGAAATTGAACCAGTTTTTAAGTTTATTCGTTTGATACAAAAATACAAAACTTTCCTCTTTATAATATTAGTTTAGATAAAGTATCTAAGTAGGTACTTTGATAGCAAATTTTTTTCAGTTATTTTGTAATAATTTTTTTGATTAGTTACGTGAAATTTAAATAAAAGAAAAATTGATCATGAAGGCATAAGCTAGCCCTTTTTTTTCATTGTCAATGAAATTTGAAAAAGTTCGAAAAACTCTCAGCAAGGGCCTTGGGCCCCGTGATCTGTGGGGCCCCCTAGTTCGGAAGGAATGCAAGCCGTTAGACAGCCAGAGGTTACAGAGAAGGCATGCGACAGATAGTGTCGAGAGATTGGATCGGCGTGTAGCGCTCTTAGAGCCCTCATAGCACAGAGGCCCCATTATCCTAGTGCTCGGGGCCCCAAATAGATTAAAAACGGCCCTGGACATAAGACACAAAAACACAAATATTCATTTAAATTTACATTTACATAAATACATTTTGAATAACGTCTCATCATTAAGTCTAGTTATTAGTTAAAGTTGCACTGTTCTTTGCAACCCGTTACTGCATGTAAAAAAGGGTCGTAAAATATTGTAATGACTCATTACATCTGAGATAATGTTTATGAGAGTTTTTATTGCTGTACAACAGGTAATGGTGTAGGTACTGCAATTTTATTTATGAAAGGATAGCTGTAAGTAATTTACAATGGCTCGGATCTTTTTGAAGTTATACTTCTTAAGGCGCTTTATGAAAAAATTATGAGAGTGAAATTTTAATATGCGCGGGCATCAGTGTAATACAAAATTATCACGGATGAAGTTAGCTGATAACGGTATCTCCGGAACATCGCACAAATCGCAACTGTCAGTGTCAATGAGTGAGTAATGATGTTATTGTCAATAATAACCTAACAACGTCAAAAATTGTTATTCGTTGCTACAGACAGGAGCAAAGAGTTTGGACACTACAATTTCACGAATAGTAAAAAATACTTTTAGTGCAGTTTTTCTCACCTATAATTTCGGGTATAACTTCTTACGTGCGTCCATAAGTACACACACACGTTTTTGACTTATATACACTTCACATAAGTAATTGATTCAGGCGTGACCTTGCCGAAATTCATTGTAAGATTATAAAAAATCAAATATCTAGTAACTAATTCCGCTGGATCTCCTTTGTGTCAAGTCCCAAACAAGGAAAGTCAACAGGAAATCGACACGTGTTACGCCTCTACACGAAGTATCTTCAGTACGTGAACTTAACACTTTAAAGCCATTGTTAACAATTATATTTATTGGACGACAAAGCCAGCAGCGACAGATAGGAACACTGTGGGGCTTTAGTCAGTAGGAGTCTCTCGGGATGACAACATAGCCTATGTAACTCCTTAATAAAATAGCTTTATAATAATGAAGGAATTATTAAAATAGGTCCAGTAGTTTTTTACTTTATTCATTACAAACAAAAATAAAAAGTTCAATCTACTTTCAATAAAAATTGTAGATTACATAAAAATTAGTTTAGGTAAGCAGGCACTTACGTTTACGTTCTTGTTTTTAACAGAGTAATTGCTGAGTTTATTGCCGGCTCTCCTCAGTAAAAGCGACCTTCCGAACCGGTGTTAGAGTCTGACCATTCATAAGTACCAGTGATGGCCTGTTTGAATAAATATATATATTCCATATTTCTTTGTATTTTTATTCATTTAAGCGCCGATAAACAAGCAGACCGTTCACCTGATGGTAAATGGTCACCGGCGCCTATGGAGATTTTTTTGTTTTGTTTTTTGTTTTTGTGCCTACCAAGCAAACGAGCAGTCGTATCGCCTGATGGTAAGCGATTACCGTCGCCCATGGACACCCGCAACACCAGAGGAGCCACAACTGCGTTGCCGGCCTTTTAAAAAGGAGTATGCTCTTTTCTTGAAGGTTTGGAGGTCATATCTGTCTGGAAATACCGCAGGCGATTTGCAACACCAGAGCCATCCAATGCGTTGTCGACCCTGAGACTTGAAGTTGTTAAGTCTCACGTGCCTGTAATTTCACCGACCCCTTTACCGTTCTCACTTTCCTAACTGAATTGAATGAATTTCATTTCATATCAATGGAAATAGCATACAGGCAGCAAAATAAGTTGGTTTGTTAGATACATTTGGATCTGTTTGGCAGCTTATTTTGCTGACTGTACAACATGATGATAATGTGATGATATGGCCGAAGGTTAACCTGCAAAGCAAACGAGGTAGTATTCAAAATGATTACTCTCAGATAAAATGAAATAATAATACAACAATTATAAAACTCATTTTAAGTAAAGATTAAGTAGGATTCTAAGAAGGATGTCTATTGTGTATTATAGATAACCATAGACCATAGAGGTAGTAACTAAACAAATTCTTTACAATAACTGAGATTAATAGATAAGATAATATTGCAAGAGAATTTAAGAGCAATATAATACTCTGTGGTAAATAGACTTGAAGCCAATATGTATAGATACGTCATTCACTAAATCACGGCTCTTAAAAACGGCTTTTTTTTAAATGGACGAAGGTGTTAGCCTCTGATGGCTGTTATACCCTACTTGGACATTTCCAGCGAGCGTAGATGGCTCTCAGCGGGAGGTTTTAGATTTCAAGCAACAGCGAACTGAGGGTGCCCCAGTAGGGCTCGGACCTCGGGCTCAGGACGTTGCGTGGGGAGGTCAAAAATCTTTAAAATCTGATTATTTGATGGTTTGATTTTATTTTACAAAACAAGTACAACGATTTATCATGAATGCGCGGCGGCGTGGACGGCTTCACCAAAACAGCGAAAAACTAGCTACTTATACCCGCGAAGAAAATAGATTAAATACTTACGGTATACCTGTTAGAGAAAGATGAATATACATTTTTAGTTACGTCAACATTGAGTGCTGCGTGCACCGCTAATTTTGACCTACAGACACAGCCAAAAATGTTAAAAAATAAAAATTGGCATAAGTGCGTTATAAATCGAATATATATCACAAAATTTGAGAAGAAACTTTAATGTAAGTGCTTTTGACAGGCCAGTTGGCTTGGTGGTTAACGCTCTGACTGTCAAATCGATGAACGCGGGTTCGATTCCCACCCAGGACAAACATTTGTGTGCATGAACATGTCTGTTTGTTCTGTGTCTGGGTGTAAATATCTATATAAGTATGTATTTAGAAAAAAAAGTGGTATATGTAGTTATATCAGTTATTCTGCTTTTTGGGATCAAATGGCGGTGTGTAAAGAATGTCCCAGGATATTTATTATTATTATTAAAAACTTTAAAATATAAATAAGGTTAAAAATCATTTAAATCGTATTTATTAAATCTATTCCGTTTTAACTACTTACCTATTAATCTAATTAATAAATGAATCACACTTTAATAGATTTGTTTTCCTCAAGTCTTCTGTTGTTCCACATTTCTTTAATACCTCACTATACTACCGGTACTTTGATGGCCGTTTTGACGTTTCAGATTGTCATAGAAAAAGAAACTGTATTTGTTTGGAATAAGGTTGATTTACATCATACAATTAGCTGTTGGATCAATAGATGCACCTTATTTGTGATAGAATAAAGGTTATTTTTCTTTGTCATTGTTAAACGTCAAAACGGCCATCATAGCGTGCCGCAAGTTTAGTTGTCCACAGCGGTTTCTCTCGCGGCCCCGAGAGAAAAATTTAAATGAAATAAAATATTTATTAAAATATTAAATGAATTATAAATATTAAAAAAGTAGTATATATGTATTGTATCAGTTGTCTGGTTTCCAGCCCTGCTTAGTTTGGGATCAGATTCCCGGATGATCAGAGGATGGGATGTTCCAGGATATTTTACTCATCTCAAAGTAGCTGTTGGTTTCGAATCCTATTATATTTCAATTTAAATGAACTATTGGAATAAAAAAATAAACACACTTCCAAAATATCCCGCTCAAAAATGTGCACAGATTTTCTGCATCCCTCATGGAGTGCAGAATGTTTAATTCCTCTATAAAACAATTCTACATTCAAAATTTTATAAATACCTATAGTGCCAATTGTTTCTCAGTAATATGGCTGTGATATACGATATCCATAACATAATAAAATTGCGAGGACTTCTACCTTTGTAAAAAATAAAAAAAACTATTCATAAAGACACACACTTTATATTAGATAAGAAAAAAAGACTACAACTAACTTTTGCCTTACGGTTTAACCCGCGAACAAATATGATATAGGTAACTCACGTCTAAACACAGAGTACTATCTATATGCATAAAAACTTTTTAAATATCATTAAAAAACAACAGGCTTTTTGAGATACATCAATTTACGTATAAGGGTTAGAATTGAGCTGACGTTCTAGTTACAGATAACGTTTCAAAGCGTGGAAATGATAAAATTGCGCACAGTATGCACACAAACAAATATTACGATTAGTTCCGTGCAAGCCGCGCGCGTATCCGAACGCGCGTTTAAAATTGGAATTGAAAAAAACTAAATTAAAAACAAAACTATTCGCGGCTATTTTTGGCATGACCCGGTGTTGACGTTTAAAATTAGTTAATAGTCAAGTGAATGTCTTTTTTACGATAGTGTATTTGTGTTGGTAAATAAAAATATGCTTTTATTTTGATTCCGTTCTGTCATCGAATGAGGCGAGCGCCAAAGTTGAAGTTCCGTTTTGTTTACACATATTATTAGTGCGTTTTCTTCTAATGATTTCAATTCAAATTTGTTACTTATTATGCGTGTTAAAGTATTTTGTTTGTCAGGTAGGAAATTACCAGGAAAAAGTAAATGCGTTCTTTAACATATTACGCAGGTAAAATATCATTTATTATGACGTTACATATTAATTAATTTAAATAAACATTTTAAAAGTAAGTGAGCGGCGCTGCGGTGATGCGCACTCATTGCCTTGAAATTGTATGAAATATGTTTTTACATAATTTCATTCAATTTTATTGTTCGTTCGTATTGTTTTTTATGATTTCTTTGTTTTAAAATAAGAATTATATCGAATGCAGGTTGAAAAAGGTTGGATAGGAAGGTTGTGTATCTTTTTGCACTCCGTTTTCTCAACTATACCTAATTATCAAATTTACTGCATTGTTCAGTTCAACACAAATATTTTTTTACAAACTGTGCCAAATATTTTTCTAAAACTACTTTTACAATTACAATCATTATCGTAATATCGGTTGCGTAAGATTATTTATTTTATTTTAGTATAGTTACAATAAGTGAGTATTGACTCTGATTTTGAATTTCGAATCAACAAATTTGTTACAGGGACATAGGTCGCGTAAAGGTGTAAAGCCATGAGCTAATACATTTATGACAATAAAGAAAAAAAAGACAATTACGTCATTCGGCTGTCACAAAACTCGCCAAAAATTTACGACAAAAAAATAACTGAATATTAATATTTAGAATATTTACTTTAAATACTTAAATAAAATAGGACCCAGATTATTTTTATCATTTCACTTTATACGAGTGCAACACTTAGGTATTGCCTGGTTTAATCTCGAAAATAAACAAACCTTATTTCTAATATCGGCACTGATAAGGCGACCTCGACCTTTTTGGTTTTGGCGCGTTATTTCAGCTTTTTGTTTACTTTATTATTCATAATCTAGCATTATAATTGTGTACCAGAATTTCCTATGGTTCTCAATCACACTGTTAAAAAGCAATGTTATACTTTTTATCCTTTGTTAAAACTTTTTACTGTTCTATAAAAAAAGTATACCTGCAAAATACTGTTTTTAAGTCCACTGAGTGCAGAGGCTTATGAATATTTTAAAATGATAATAAAATGTTACATTGTGCAAGTAGCTCCAAAACATGTTTTTAAAACGTAAAAAAAATACAATACTGATTTGTAAAATACTGTTCATTTTATTTCTTCGATCTTAATATATATATGAAGTTGGGAATCCTAGTATCTCCTGAACCGTAGAATTTGTAATACATATGGCCGCTATAAAACAAATAATATGAAGTTAAAACTTAAAGGAGATCCTCATAGAAGAAAGATGCTTTGTTAAAAAAAACTGTGGTATTGAATGCGACTCTCGATTCTTAACAGCTTTTTTGTATTGGTAAACCCCAACTAGATAATGCAAAAAAATACTTTTCTACCTATTAATCAAAAATATCATTTTTTAAATCTAAACTTTATCTAGATATGTAGCACTTACCAATTTTACTACAACCACGTGTAGCTACGGTATATTATTAGAGAATTTATACCTAACTTATTTAGCATGAGAATTTCATGGCATAATATGAAACTTACTATTATGAAGCGGATAATGTTTAATATAAATGTCAAGTACCAGGATGGCCGAGCATTGCTCGGGATTTCTTTACTAACGTGACTTCTACCGTATTATCTTTTTTAAAGCACTGTCATAATAGGTTGGGGAAAAAGTTCCTTCGCATTTTTTAAGAAAATTCAAAACATTTTTAATATAGTTTATTTACATTTAACTAAAGTATGTAGGTACCATTTTGTTCGATAACTTTTTGCCATCTTGTAGGTAGGGACATGATCCCATTGCTATAGAAATTTTGGGACTCTTGATCAAAATACTGCGACAAGTGGTTTTGACAGTCCTCTCGTGATGTTAACCTGACACTGTCTAAAGAATTCTGAAGAGACCGAAACAGGTGGAAATCTGAAGGTGCAAGGTCAGGACTATACGGTGGATGCATTAATGCCCAGCCAAACTCTCTTAATTTTTGCTGAGTGGCTAAAGATGTGTGAGGTCTAGCATTATCATGATGAAAAACCACACCCCTTCTGTTGATTAATTCCGGCCGCTTTCTCTCAATTTCTTGCTTTAATCTCATCAGTTGTTCGCAGTAGAGTTCAGAATCGATGGTCCTGCCTGGTAGTAACAGCTCATAATGAATAATGCCCTTCCAATCCCACCACACACACAGCATCACCTTGTTGCGAGTTAACCCGGGTTTCGTCACAGTCTGTGAAGCCTGACCGGCCTTTGACCACGACCTTTTTCGCACGTTCTTGTCTTAATTGATCCACTTTTCGTCACCAGTTATCAGCTTCTTCAAAAATGGTTCGGTTTCATGACGTCGTAATAAAGAATCACAAATGAGTACACGGTTCATTAGGTTTCTTTCAGTGAGCTCGTGAGGTACTTCTATTCGATACTTCATCTAGCTTTTTTGTGTACCCAGATTTTTTCAAATGCGCCAAAACTGTTTTGTGGTCAATTCCCAGTTCTTCAGCTATGTCGTAACTACTGATATGCCGATCTTACTCCACTTTTTCAAAAATGGCATCCATTTTATCCGTAATGGGGCGACCAGAGCGACGTGCATCTTTGACATCAAAATTTCCGGATTGAAAACGCTTAAACCAAATTCGTGCTACTCTCACAGACATTGCACTAGGTCAGCCAAAGAGATTTTATTTCAAGTTCATACATACTATAATGCGAAAAGACTTTTTCCCCAACGTAATATATACCTAGATACGAATTAGATGTGATAATAAAGGGCTCCCAATAACAGTATTTCTCACAAAAGATGTTACTTGAAAACCTTACCTTCTAATGACATTGTAGCAGTTTTCATTGCCAAAAACACGATATAAAACGACATTTTCTGAAAATGAATCCTAGCTAGATCGATTTAACGCCCCCGAAACCCCCTGCATACTAAATTTCATGAAAATCGTTGGAGCCGTTTCCGAAATCCTAATTATATACATAATTAAATAAATAGATAGTATGGCGGAAATTAATTAACGCTTTTTCAAATATACGTTTTGCCTTTAGAGTCCTTAAATAAACGTCAACAGCTTATAGCTTATAACAATTGACAGGCCAATTGGCTTGGTGGTTAGCGACCCTGACTGCCAAGTCGAAGGTCGCGGGTTCGATTCCCACCCAGGACAAACATTTGTGTGCGTGAACATGTCTGCTTGTTCTGTGTCTGGGTGTAAATATCTATATATATTATGTATGTATTTACAAAAAAAAAGTAGTATATCAGTTATCTGGTTTCCATAGTACAAGCTCTGCTTAGTTTGGGATCAGATGGCCGTGTCTAAAAAAAATGTCCCGGGAAAAAATAAGTTAGTTTAGTAGCTTATATAAGTTATATAAGCTACTAAATTGAAAATCGATATCTATAGGTACTAACAGCTACGTTTGGAACCCTAAGCTCCCCTAAACTAGCCCCTAAATAAAATTTCGTTTCAACATCACTTTTATCATCTAACTAGGGGATACTTAACTATATGACGTTTTATTTTTGACTAGCTGACCCAACAGACGTTGTCCTGTCTTAACTATGAATATTGAATTCGAATCTTCCGATTGAATTGATTGTGAAATATGGACTAGGAAATGGTAATTAATTATTTTATCAATTTAATTCCGACCCATGCGTCTGTTTTAAACGATATTGTCAAACGACTGACATTTATGTCAAACACCATAAGGTTACATTATAAGAGTTTATATTGTCAAAAGCAACAAGGTTACATTAGAAAAGTTAATAAGGTTGTTATGTTTTCTGAAATTTTCAAATTTTCCGGGCAACTTTCTTATTACATATTTCTTTCATAAGAACCTTCTCCTAACAATAACAAACACAACAAAAAAGAATTAGCGAATTCGGTCCTGCCGTCCATGCGCGATGCCATGACCAAGGGAAATAGGGATTCATTTTTATATACATAGATAGTGACCAATACGTCTTTGACCTTATCGATACTTTGAAACAATATCGTTTTTTATTTAATTCTCTAAAGTATACACTTATATAGACACAGTTATTAATAAATCATATCCTGATAGCAATTTTAAATATAATTTCCTTCATATTTTTAATTAATTTTATGTTTTCTTGCATATTTACACTGTATCCATTACGAAATTTGGCGTATCTGTGGTGATGTATATGTTATTAATGACATTTATTATTGACACTTCTTTCGCGAGAGTATTTTGTTTTGAAAAATAAACTCCGTTTCCGCTAAACTTAGGTTCTTTTTTTTTTACGACGGGGTTGCGATTTCTTGCGCATCACTGCAGATAAGGATAAATTAGTGAAACTGTTACATGCACATAAGGACACTTAAAACGAACATTAGTTCTTAAGTATATTGTTACTAACAAAAATATGGATATAGTCTGAAATAAATGTTTATTATTATTAAGTCTTTGAAAAAAATCCACATCGTCATATTTGTCAAAATACTCTGGTCTGGCTCTATACACTTTTGGTCGCAGAAACGACATAACATAAGTAAATTCGGCATCTTCAATATCATTTAAATCGTTGATACAATTAAATAAATCGCTGCCCATATTATAAATATCAACTATAGTTTTTTTTTTTTTTTTTTCACTTTGTTAGAGGTTGGTTTGAGTGCTGCATCTTCGAGCCCGTAAATTTAAAGTTGCCTTAACGGTTTAAGTGTCCTAAGTATTGGTGAAAATGAATTTGAATTTAGGTGATCCATAAAAATTGTATGGGGACCCTTAAGCACTATGGGACGTTGGTGAAAATGGCCATAAGTCCTATTAATAGAGTTACAAACATCCATCGATGCAAAAATTCGCATTTATATGAGAACTAGCTATCCCCCGCGGTTTCACCCACGTTCCGGAGGTCTGTAATGCGCGAACTGTCAAACGCGCGCAGTTAAAATAGTTGTAATTTTTTAATTTCTCGCATTTTCTCAATTATAATATGCATGTATTATACATAAAAACCTTCCTCTTGAATCATACGTATCTATTAAAAAAACCGCATCAAAATCCGTTGCGTAGTTTTAAAGATTTAAACATACATAGGGATATAGGGACAGAGAAAGCGACTTTGTTTTATACTATGTAGTGATAACCATCTCGGAAAAATTCCGCGTCGAATGGTAGCAGTCCCATCCCGATATGTTCAGTAGTTTTGAGATGATGGTGCGTCAAAGGAACCCTATTTTCCTTATACATATATTGTAGATATACATATTTGCTTTGAGACCGTGTAACAGAAGCTAGCAATAACAAGGAAATAATCTTAAGTGTTTTCAAGTATTTTATATACTTCAGAATGCCTACAGGCCTAAAATAAAAGGACTTTATCTAATCAAGAGAACGAATTGATAAGTATACATTTATCCATTAATTGATTACTTATCTATAACAATAATACCTACTTTGAGATATAATCTAGAGATTAGAGTAGTAAAGCTCTTAGTGCAGAGTTCGTCCGGGGAAGTACTACCACCTTACCCATTTCTGCCGTGAAGCAGTAGTGTACTTGTAACGCTTTGGCGATGCCACTGGCGTTGTAAATGTACATAGGCTGTGAAGACTTACCATCAGGTGGTCCGGCTGCCTATTGGTCATAAAAATAAGACATTTTGTATAAATAAATAATATTCTCGGTCATTATTTATCCGCTGCTCTTCGATTCTGTAAGGAAAATGACACCAGCTTGAGTATGTTTCGTCGCGGCCTCTGTGCTCTGTCTCTTTCGCTAACTACGCAATGGTGTGAGAGGTAAGCTCTCCGAGGCCTCCGTGCCCCGCGATCCGACGATAACCTGAATAAGAGGACTGTTCCAATTTCCAAATTTAGCATAGGTTTTATAGAAACGCTATTTCAATAATGAAATCAATATTTACGTAATATTTTCTAGATGTACAGAAATGGAGTAAAGAACTGTGATTTCGTGACTAGAACACGGTTTACCTTGATATAATTACTATATAACATGTTAACTAACATGTCCGAGACACGCACCCTCTCATTGTTAATAGAATATATTATAAATAAACTATGAAAGTATTATTCTTAAAAATACATGCTTTGAGTAATAGAGCTCTTAGTGCAGAGTTCGTCTAGGGAAGTACTACCACCTTACCCATTTCTATCATCAATAGTTTTCGCAGCGCGCGCGATGTAAGAATGTTTTGTAATTTTTTCACACCTTGGGTTACATTATTGGAGTTTTAGTATGGATCCCTAACTTTTTTGAAAATTTTATATAGCCTATGTTACTCAGTGATAATGTAGCTTTCAAAAATCAAATATCTAGTAACTAATTGCGCTGGATCTCCTTCTCTGTCAAGTCCCAAACAAGGAAACTCAACAGGATATCGACACGTGTTTAGCTTCTACACGAAGCATCTTCAGGACGTATGAGTTTTCTTAAAATGAAATTTATAGGAATTTTTATTCAAATAGGCCTTCACAGGCCCTTATGAAAGGTCAGACTCTAATACCGGTTCGGAAGGTTGCTTTTACTGAGAAGAGCCGGCAATAAACTCAGCAATTACTCTTTTCAAAACAAGATTTTGTACATTAAGATGTGTCCCGCTGGAGCGAGCGCTACACCCAAGCATTGTTGTCATTAAAATAACCTTATTTGGGATATTTGTTTATTGTAAAATCTTAAAATGGATTTCCGCAAGACCACGCCTGCGTCAATAAGTATTAGGTGACAAATCTAAAGTATTTTAAATTTTAGTTACAATTGTGGTGTTTATACATATTTGCAATTGGATTTAAGCAAGGCATTCATAAATGTGTGTAGGTAAAATTCTTCACTACTCTTCTTACATAACATTAGGTATATAAGTACATTATATACATACGCTCCCACGTTTCCTGTCATATCTCATGCACTGAACATTCATGTCGCTTATCAGTTGCAATAGTTATAAATGTATACCTAACGGCTGTTATGTACATATATGTACTTCTATGCTACTAAAATTGTAAACGCGAAAGTTTGTATGTATGGATGTTGCATCTGCGGCTTGACCATCAGGGTCTCTGACCACCAAGCCAACTGGCCGTCAAAGATATTTTATAACCTGGATTAACAGAGGATTGTTGATGTCCTGAGAGAATTTAATAGACCTCCAAAATGCGCGTGAAACCGCGGGGGACATCTTGTATTAAATGTTATTTTAAACTGAGAAATTGTCAAGTTTATTGCCGGCTATTCTCAGCAAAAGATTTTCTGAGCCAGCGTTAGTCTGTAAGTTATTCATAAGTCCTTGTAAAGGCATATTTGCATTTATGTTTATTTCATTTCTCATATCATCTATATATAATTTATTTTTGTATTATTTATTTACATCTAAGTCACATGATTTTTTACTTCACTACATAATATAAAACAAAGTCGCTTTCTCTGTCCCTATATCCCTATGTCCCTATGTATGCTTAAATCTTTAAAACTACGTAACGGCTTTTGATGCGTTGTTTTTTAATAGATAGAGTGATTGAAGAGGAAGGTTTTTATGTATAATACACGTGACATCCCACGGGAACGCGGGTACAACCGCGGGGGACAGCTAGTTTGGAACAAAAAACAACCGGGCAAGTGTGTGTTCAATTCGCACAATGGAGGGTTCAGTACAATAATGTCAAGATATTCATTTAATAAAAGTACCTGGATGGCCGAGCATTCATCGGGATTTCTTTACTATAATTATTTAATAAAGGGCTCCCAATAATAGTATTTCTCACAAAAGATGTAACTTGAAAACCTTACCTTCTAATGACATTGTAGCAGTTTTCATTGCCAAAAACACGATATAAAACGACATTTTCTGAAAATTAATCCTAGCTAGATCGATTTAACGCCCCCGAAACCCCCTGCATACTAACTTTCATGAAAATCGTTGGAGCCGTTTCCGAGATCCTAATTATATATATATACAAGAATTGCTCGTTTAAAGGTATTAGATGAAGTGACTACCTATGGTAGTTTAATAGATACAGCCCAGTAACAGACGCACAGACGGACAGAGTGGAGCCTCAGTAATAGGCTCCAGCTGACATTCTATAAATATTCAGGGACGTTCTTCACACGGCCATCTGATCCCAAACCAAGCAGAGCTTGTACTATGAAAACTAGATAACTGATATACTACATTTTAAATGCATACTTATATAGATATTTACACCCAGACACAGAACAAATAGACATGTTCATGCACACAAATGTTTGTCCTGGCAATCGAACCCGCGACCTGCGGCTAGACAGTCAGGGTCTCCACCAAGCCAACTGATTCGTCAACTGATACGGAAGCTTAAAAATAAAACCAAGACTGTTCTAGGTTTCTAGGATAGTTAGGTAACCTAGCCTGACCGATGGCAGTGACCTATGGCCTCTATAATGACCCTTCAAGGTTTACACAACTGATAATAGGGTTGCTGCGGCGTAATTGAAATTTAACATGCACCAAACAGCTGTTCTGACCTAATTGATTTCGTATAACACGTTAGCGAGCCGCCCCGGCTTCTCCTGTGTGAGATAACATAAATAAACTTTCTCAAAGACATGAGCTAAGTGCTGATGAAAACCTATTAAAATCTATTGCGTTGTTTAAAAGAACAAAGCGCACATACAGACAGACATAAAGTAACGATTGTTTTATATCCCTAAATATAAATGTGAATTTTAGTTTGTTTGTTACGCTTCCACGCGAAAACTACTTAACCGATCATCATTAAACTTTGAACACATATTCTTGGAGGTATAAGAAGTAACATAGGTAGTTTTTGTGCCGGAATGTTACATACCTCGGGAATGCGGGTGAAACCGCGGGGACAGCTAATAACAGCTTTAGAAATAATAACCATCTTCCGCTTCGAGGTTTTACTCTGGTTCCCGAGGGAATGTATGTTTATCCGGGATTAAAAGTATTCTATGTCCGTCTTCGGGCCATAGGCTACGTTTATGCCAAATTGATTTCCTTGGGACTTGAAAGAGAAGGAGATCCAGCTCCACTTACCATCAGGGAAGACTGAGGTCAGTTTTATTTTTTTTTGAACGAAGATACGCATTGGAATCGACCAAAACGCTGAGTTTAGGTCCAGTGTTGAGAAAAACTTGCATCTCTCGTCTTTAGTATTAGATCTTCAATAAAAGATTAAGACTGTGCTAATAATTACTAATTATACTAATTTATAAATGGAACAGCCTTTAAATAAATTATGAAAAAAACAAACCCAATAATAAACCATATCATTTGAATTTCGAAAAAAAGTGTCGTTACCTCTTTTCGTTTGATTTTTTCCGTCTAGCCCCCTTTCACAACGGGCGATAAGGAACTTCGTTCCAATATAATAAAA
Source organism: Habrosyne pyritoides (assembly GCA_907165245.1). Taxonomy (NCBI): domain Eukaryota; kingdom Metazoa; phylum Arthropoda; class Insecta; order Lepidoptera; family Drepanidae; genus Habrosyne; species Habrosyne pyritoides. The sequence goes on from OU015613.1 coordinate 4,454,983, forward strand.
GTAATTGGAAGTGGAAAGATAGTATGAGATGTTGTAAAAGGTGTCTGCAAGGAAAATCTCATTGGATAAGAACCTGTTTCAAGGTAAGACGTACATATAACGCATTTATGACTTAAACACAGTAGAAATAAAGCTAAAACAGCATAACAATAGAGTTCAATCTAGAACAAAACCAAACATCTTACTGTCACTTCTGTGTCAAGTATGCTGTTAAGTAGACAGATAGTCCACCGGATAGAATGAACATCACCGACATTTGCAACACTAGGGGCATCGCCAATGCGTTGTCGACCCTGAGACGTGAAGTGGTTAAGTCTCATGTGCCTGTAATTGCACCGGCCTTACCTTTCTAAACGAAACACAGTAATACAAGTGCACTACTGCTTCACGGTGGAAATGGGTAAGGTGGCAGTACTTCCCCGGATGAACTCTGCACTAAGAGCTGTGCTATTCCCGTACCTTTCTAACCGTAAATCTAACAAGTAGGTACTATAACTGCAACTGTTGTAGTTCAGCTCTTAGTGCAAAGTTCGTCCGGGGAAGTAATACCACCATACACATTTTCGCCATGAAGTATACCTGACTCGTGTAGCTGTGTTTCGGTTATAAAGGTAAGGCCGGGAAAATTACGGGCACATGAGACTTAACAACTTCACGTCTCAGGGTCGACTACGCGTCGATGCCCCTAGTGTTGCAAATGTCCATAGGCGGCGGGATCACTTACCGGGTGGACCGACTGCCTGTTCGTCAGTCTGTTTAACATTGGTTTGTTTACTGGATTAATAGTTTACTGTGGCAAAGGCGTCGAACTCAGTTAGGGTCATTGCAATGGAAGCATGCGTGTAGCTTGCATACTTTAACATAACGATTTTTCTCAATATGTTTTTTTTCCCCATTTTTTACCGCCTCAGTGTCACACCGCTCACATGTCACGTTGAATCTCAAAATATAATATTTTTGGTAAGTCTCCTTACTGTCCTTTACTTCTTCGGGTATATTAGGCGTGAATATATCTTGTCTATTGTGTCTTTGTTATTTTCTTATAGATCCGTTGTTATTGACGTGATGTACATGACGTTAGGTACAAATAATTGTTAAACTATTATGTATTCAAAAGTAATTAGGCATAGGGTTTGAAATGAAATGATTTATGATTCAAATAGGCCTTTACAACCACTCAAATAGTATATTTAAGTATCTCATCTATTATATCTTCACGAAAAATATGTTTGTTTTGTTACACGCTTTATGTTAGCTTCACTTGTATGTTTGAAACAGACTCCTTTGGGCGCGATTTTGACCCACTTTAAACGGTCAGATTTCATACAAACTTTGTAGATGTATCGAGGACCGATGACAATTCAATATTTTGAACAGTTTAACCTGTTATCCTTACTAGGATAATCGGGATTAGCGGCTTAACTAAAAATGAAAAATAAATAATTAAAAAAAATTAATCAAGTTTTACATGGACATTAACTTACCTTTGTAACGGAATAATGAATGAGACAACACTATACGTGTGAGAGGGAAGTAAGAAGCATCATTACTATATTCATGAGGTTCTCGTGAAATAAATACGCTGTCCATTCAAAAAGTATAGTTCTGTCTGAGTGTACATCATCTATATCTAAAAAATAGTATAGACCAAAGTGCCGATATCTGTCTATATGTTTGTTCGCTTAGTTCTTCTAAACTACGCAATAGATTTGAATATTTTTTTCCCCTAAGTGTATGAGTTTATATTATACCATTAAGGCGAAGCCGGACAGCTAATAAATTACGTACTACTACTAGCTGTCCCTGGCGGATTCACCCGCGTTTATCGATACCATATATAGGCTATAACCATCTAGGAAAAATTCCCCGTCGAATGGTAGCAGTCCCATCCCGTATGTTCAGTAGTTATGATGTGATGGTGCGTCAAAGAACCCTATTTATTGATATAGATAGAAGTATTTAATAATTTCTTTATTTAGTATATCAATTATCTGGTTTGAATAATACAAGCTCATATTAGTTCAGGAATTAGATAACGGCATGTTAAGTATGTCCGAGGATATCTATTAATTATGTCCCCCGCGGTTTTCCCGCGTTCCCGAGGGATATCACATTTTCCCGGGATAATTAAATACCCTATATGTTATTCCAGGACATGCTCTATCTTTGTGCCAAGTTTCATCCATATCCGTTTAGTAGTGTTTGCGTGAAAGAGTAACAAACATACTTACATACAAATCTTGCCTCTTTTTAATATTAGTATAGACAAACTGTCTCCCGCGGTTTCACCCGCGTTTCCGAGGGATGTAACTTTTTCCCGGCACAAAAAGTATCCTATGTTACTTCTAATACCTCCAAGAATATGTGTACAAAGTTTCATGATGATCGGTTAAGTAGTTTTCGCGTGAAAGCGTAAAAAACAAACTTACATTCACATTTATAATATTACTAAGGATTTCTTAGTTTTTGTCTGACCTTGTACATTTATCTTTAGGTACTAGTTATATCTATATATTACCAACTACTGTACCTAATCTTTCTGCTTTACAATGGAGAAACACTGTTGAATATAAATGCAACGCCTTATGCATTAAACATTAAAGACCTACGTGCAATAGCAAGATATTACACCGTTCAATGTAGGTATTAGTATTCGCTGAAGGAGAATAAACTTCTTGAGGCGCCTTGGGCATTTTTTGAGATAGGAAAAAACAATTGAATTAAAAAATTCAAAAAATCAAATCATCGGAAGGCACTTATGAAGGTAACATTTAAAGTTACTGAAGCTACTACCGGTTCGGAAGTCAGCCTTCAAGAGAAGAACCGGCAAGAAACTCAGCAAGGTCACGTTCTTTTTTATTTTTATTAAATATTTTTTTATATAAATTTTATCTATTCTGATTTATTGGCTATTTTATAATATCAATTTTCTATATATTTATATTTAACAATTACAAAATAGGTACCATTCTAAAGCAAAACTTAAAGAAAAATTAAAAGATTTCTTTGTAGTGAAAACTTCTTGACGCGCATTTTTTGAGATGGGAAGAAAAATTTAACTCCCGACACTGTTACCAAACTTACTATAAAATGGAAAGATTTCTTTGTAGTGAAAACTTCTTGAGTCTCGTTGGCATTTTTGGAGATGAGAAAAACAATTAAACTCGCGACACCGTTACCAAACATACTATAGAATGAAAAGATTTCTGTGAATCAAAAACTTCTTGAGGCGCGTTGGGCATTTTTTGGAGGAGGTTAAATGGAGCCTTATAACGAGTCCATTCACAATATTAAAGAACCGTAGTAACGCTGTATAACATACCACAAAAAAATTCAATAACTGATTTTAATGAATGAAAAAAAGAAAAACTAATTAAGTAGACAATTATTAGCTAAAATAGGTACGTAGGCCTTTCTGTTAAATAATTTGGTTCCCTGGCATGACAGCTTACTAGGGTTTGATAATTAATCATATTTTTACGGGGTATTTTGTAACACGGTGTATATGTGCCAAGTTTCATCCAAATCCGTTTGGTAGTTTTAGCGGGAAAGAGTAACGAACATCCATACATACACCTTACCCGTGTCTAATTTGTGGTCAGGGTCTTGTTACAGTTTAACTAAATCTTGTTAAACGTAATCCTATTACTGGAGGTTGATGTACAAACCTTCTAAAAATGTATTTACTCTGTGACAAGGTCAAGGTTACATTGGTGTTACTAAGTATTCTTTACTTAATCTGTGTCAGGAAGTTTACTACCAAAATGGCGAAGTGCAAAGTTATTACTGGCAGTCGATTTTGTACCTTTTATGTATACTAGTAGCTTCGTTTTTTTCAAATGACTTTTTTTTTTTCATCATTTTTTTTTTACCTCAATCTCACCTGATAAGTGAAGATGAGGCAAAAGATGGAGCTCACTTTCCCATTAGTTGCCTATTCACTCTTTTCTTGAAGAGTCCCAAGTTGTATGTTAGTTTATGTCTGTTTGTTCCGTGTCTGGGTGTAAATATCTGTATAAGTATGTATTTAAAAAGTAGCATTTGTAGTTATTATCGTCACTAAAATCGTTTCCATCCTAAGGTTGTCTGGAAGAGATCGCTTTTTAGCGATAAGACCGCCCATTGCACATAGATTTAAAGTTTATTGTTGTTTGTATCTTCATTTTTTTGTTTGGTATACAATAAAGAATTATCTATCTATATCAGTTACCTGGTAGCCATAGTACAAGCAGTACTTAATTTGGGATTAGGTAACCATGTGTAATGAATGTCCTGGGATATTTATTATTAGTAGAGATAGTAAAGGAGCAGAGTTTGTCCGGGGAAGTACTGCCACCTTACCCATTTCCGGCGTGAAGCAGTAGTGCACTTGTATTACTGTGCTTCGGTTAGAAATGTAACGCCGGTGACATTGCAGGCACATGAGACTTAACAACTTCACGTCTCAGGGTCGACAACGCAGCGATGCCCCTGATGTTGCAAATGTCCTTTAGGAGGCGGTGACCACTTACCATCAGGACCGTCTTCCTTTTTGTCGGCATAAAACATATTTTTTTTTTATCGAAACTAATATTTAAAGAGGTAAATATTTGTTGTTTAGATGTGAGAGGTAATCTCCGCAACTAGTCATTCGATATCATTAATAAAAAGCTAGATGTTTACCTGATGACCTAGGCTATGTTTACCTAGATACATAATAATATTAATTGAATATTGGCAAGTCAATTGGCTGGGTTCGATTCCCAGGACAAACATTTGTGTGCATGAACATGTCTGTTTGTTCTGTGTCTGGGTGTAAATATCTATATAAGTATGTATTTAGAAAAATAAAAAGTAGTATGTGTAGCATATCAGTTATCTGGTTCCATAGTACAAGCTCTGCTTAGTTTGGGATCAGATGGCCGTGTGTAAAGAATGTCCCTGGATATTTATTATTATTAAATTTAATAAAAATAATAAAATTTAATATTATTATAGTCAGACTATTCATAAGTGCTTGTAAAGGCCTATTTGAATAAAAATATTTTCATTTCATATTATGATTATTCCTCGGGATGGTGAGCGAAGCCGTTACAAAAAAAGGCGATATTTAAAAAATGTTAAAAGAAATTAAAATCACATCAAAGCGCGGGTGCGTAGGTTCGAACCCTTCAATTATTTTCTCATAAAGACTCGTAATCAAGTTTATCAACACCCCGAACAGTGTTTCGGTGTAAAATGAGACATTTATTTTAAAGTTGGTACACTTAAATGAATATTATCACAACATAGTATAAAACAAAGTCGCTTTCTCTGTCCATATATCCCTATGTATGCTTAAATCTTTAAAACTACGCAACGGGTTTTGATGCAGGTTTTTTTAATAGATAGAGTGGTTGAAGATGAAGGTTTTTATGTATAATACATGTGACATCCCACGGGAACGCGGGTAAAACCACGGGGGACATTTATAATAAAGTAAATATGGCAAAAAAACGTTTGCCGGGTCAGGTTGTAATACAATAAATTAAAAAATATATATATATATTGCCTCCTGTATTTTTTATGAAAAATTATAATTTAGTATGATTGTCTATAGTAAATCCATTTACCTTCGCAATGACTACATACTAAAAAATAAAGTCTGTCCCTATGTATGCTTATATCTTTAAAACTACGCAACGGATTTTGATATGGTCTTTTTAATATTAGAAAGTGATTTAAGAGGAAGGTTTTTATATTTACATGCATATTGTAATTGAGAAAATGCGAGAATTTTAAAGAATTACAACTATTTTCACTGCGCACGTTTGACAGGGTGAAACCGCGGGTGACAGCTTGTACATAAATAAAAATACATTATGGCTCTCCATAGACATAGATGTTCATTTATTTGCCACATATAGACAAACATAATACATTACTAACAATCAAATTAGAAATTAACTAAAGAAAAAAAATATCTATTAAAAAAACCATATCAAAATACGTTGCGTAGTTTTAAAGATTTAAGCATACATAGGGATATAGGGACAGAGAAAGCGACTTTGTTTTATACTATGTAGTGATATATAATATAATAATAAATTAAATATAAATCAAAATAGTCTACGTTTTGCCTACGGTTATTTTTTTTTTCTTAATCTATTTATTATGCTTTTCAACCGAGTTATTTCAAGCTGACTGTACCGGTTCACAGTAATTCTTCCTCTACTGAAGCATTCTTAGCCAAACAGTAACAGTAAATATTGTTCATTGATATTAAATCTTACATATTTACCCATAAGTCAAGACATGATACTGGCAGAAGTTACTAAGACCATAGACAGATTACCATAAAGAAAAAAAAAACAGTATTGGTGCGAATAAATCGCGGTAAAAAGCTGAAAATTAAATGCTATGCTTTTAAGCATGCTGCGATTTTTTATAGTTTTGTGAGTGAAAAGGATTTAATGTCTGTCTTGTGTATTAAGGGGTGCTAAGTGTTCCCCACGTTCATCCAGACAGAACCAGTTTGTCACACAAGTAGTTCTACTGGGAAATCGAAGCCAGGACCTGATGCGTGGCAGTCAAGGTCCCTAATCAAGTCAACTGGCCCATCAGTTAGATTACAATAGGAGCTGATAGTAAGGTTTCTCAACAGAAGGACTTAATTTAGAAAACCTGGCCTAAAACACATAAAGAATGCCTGAAGAAATTGAATTTGATATTTTTTCAACGGAATCTAACTCTGAGTACGTTATTTTATAACTACAGTGTAAACTCTTTATAACGTTATCCTTTATAACGATAAACTCCCTATAACGTTGAAGTGAGCCCAAGTTGGTTGGTTTGTTCACTTTGTTTTGTTTTTTTTTGTTCACTCCATATAACGATAACTCTCTATAACGACAAAAAATGCTCAGTCCCTTGAGTTTCGTTATAAAGAGTTTACACTGTATATTTCATTATTAACTGACTTCCAGAAAGGAGGAGGTTCTTTTACTGTGTGTATTTTTTATTTTAGTCGTTTTAACTCTGCTATCATCCGTTAGTATGTGTTATCAACTTTTAAAATGTTTTTTTTAACAAAACCTATATCACTCGGGAGTAGTGTCGCTTTCTATCAGTGAAACAATATAGAAAGGAAGTACCTAGTTGTTATTTTTTTTTTAAATGATAGACCCAGCTTTATAGCGTTAGGTTTGCTTTCAAGTATTCTCAATAATAAAGGTAGTTATGTAAAAATAAACCTTATTACAATAATTTAAAACTCTATTACTGTATTAATCATGTTAAAAATTTACTCGTCACTCCTAGCCGGTCCCTAAGCAGCTGTCTAGTATTTGCGCTGTTTTTAAGAGCCGTGATGTTGGTGAATGATGTGTCTTTATTATGAATACGTCATTGATTGTAGATTTCCATGCTGTAGTTAATTAGACATTTATGACTCATGGTGCGTATTAAATAATAGATAAGTGATTGTGTAAATAATTTAACATTCCCGACACAGATAAGCGAAACTGTTTCGAAATCTATCATGGATAATGTAAAATGTCGGTGCTAGATAATTTGTTTATGGTAAAAATACAACTAAGTGCATGTTATTGCGCGCAGAATACAGAAGTTATATTATGGGGCCTGAACTCGAAACTGAAAGTAACTAATATTTTAGAAACAAATAAACTTAATGTAGATATCTTGACCAATTTGCGATGGAACCTGTTTTTTAACTTCTTTAGGCGCGTTTTATGAGTGAAATTTTAAGATTCGCGCGCAAAATTCTATCCTATCCATAATTTCTGGTATAACTTCTCGTAACAGTAAGCGTACAACACACACACGTTTTTTTTTATAATGGCGCCAGATGTGTTTATTTTGCACAACTCCGCTAGTGTCAGGGTGTTCGGAGACCTGGTGATGATTTTTCCTATTTTGACATGATTATTCTTCAATGACATAGAATACCAAAGAGTAATTAAAAAAAACACTGACAGACTTGACGACTATGACAGAACGGAATCGAAATCAACAATATGTTTACCAAAATGTTCAGTGGCAATATAACCATTAATGAACAAGCGTAGCCGTCGAAAATTGACCTTATAGTTTAAACCATAAAGTTTGAAATGGATAAATTGGTGAAAAGTGTTAAGGGTTGTAGTGGTGTATCCAGGAAAGCGACTCCGGAGCTGAGTAGGAGTCAGTACTCACTGGTGTCTAGCGGCGATCTGACAGCTGGAGCGGTCCAGCTATGGATGGGTCTACCTGAAGAAGTCAAATACGATCCAGCTCTTGCATCTTTCCGCCAGTTCTACGAGAAAGAACACGGTAAGTTATTTTTTATTTAACTACAGCTATCCCCCGCGGTTTTACCCGGGTTCCCAAGGGAAGTCACTATTTCCCGGGAGTAAAAGTAGCCTATATGTTACTCCAGAATATGCTTTATCTATGTGCCAAGTTTTATACAAATCTGTCCAGTAGTTTTTGCGTGAAAGAGTAACAAACATCCATACATACAAACAGTCGCATTGATAATATTAGTAGTTAATAATAATAATAATAAATATCCCGGGACATTCTTTATACACGGCCATCAGATCCCAAACTAAGCAGAGCTTGTACTATGGAAACCAAATAGCTGATATACTACATATACTACTTTGTTTTCTTAATACATACTTATATAGATATTTACACCCAGACACAGAACAAACAGACATGTTCATGCACACAAATGTTTGTCCTGGGTGGGAATCGAACCCGCGAACATCAACTCACCGAACACCTTCGGTTTGGCAGTCAGAGTCGCTAACCATCAAGCCCACTGGCCTGTAGGATTATTTTAATGACATGGTGTAGCGCTCGTTCCAGCAGGACATATCTTTATGTTCAAAATCTTATTGTGTAAAAAGTACCTAATTGCTGAGTTTATTGCGTTTATCGATATCATATATAGCCTATAACCGTCTAGAAAAAAAATCCGCGTCGAATGGTAGCAATCGCATCCCGATATGTTCAGTAGTTTTTAGATCATGGTGCGTCAATGGAACCCTATTTTCTTTATATAGGTGCAGAAGATATGTATATAGATTACCTACGTAATTGCTGAGTTTATCGCCGGATCTTCTCAGCGATAACATTCAGAAACCAGTGATTCAAAAATGCTCATTTGATCAAATATTAATAATAACCTATTATAATAAGTTCATTGAATTAAAATTCTTGGAATCTCAATGTTTGAAATAAATGTAATAATAAATTCATATTGTATTTCGCCAAAAATATTTTAGGTATTTTTTTGTCGAAGCAATTTTTACAAAAGCATTGTTACGATGGCCTCGCTATATTGAATGAGACATTTATGTGATTATTACATATATCAACACATATTTATTCATTTAGTACTTAAATGGAAAAATACTGTCGTTCTCTTGTCTATGTCGCGTAATACGAGAAATCTATACTTAATATTATAAAGAGGAAAGATTTGTAGGTAAGTATGTTTGTTACTCTTTCACGCAAAAAATACTAAACGGATATGGATGAAACTTGGCACATAGATAGAACATGTCCTGGAATAACATATAGGCTTCTTTTTATCTCGAGAAAATGTGATATCCCTCGGGAACGCGGGTAAAACCGCGGGGACAGCTAGTAGCCAATAAACTGTAACCCGAGGTTACACGCGCGTTCCCCCGGAAATGTAACATTTTCCTGTTACGCGTATTATTTACAAAAATACATTTATTTTTAGCCAGCCCCTTTTATTCACCAAATACCAATTTCGATGGGTCACAGAGGCCTCGGAGAGCTTACCTCTCACGTCATGCCGTAGTTAGCGAAAGAGACAGAGCATAGCATCCTCGAGCTACTGTCATTTTCCTTACAGAATCGTAGCTCAGAAGCAGGTATATGAAATGTCGCACTTATTACTTTGAAAGTACGGACTTCTATACAACCTTTCCTACCTTATTTTATCCCATAAGGGATATAATTTCAAAAATCCCTCCTTAGGGCTCATTTAGGTTATTAAAGGAACCTTTGTGGAAAATTACATGTTTGTAGCCCCAGCGGTTAACGTCCTCCGTTGATGAATCAGTCAGTCAGGATAGGTAATTATATATCTATAGATAAACAACTGAACCGACCCGGTTTTGCTTGATTGATAACAAATAAATACATATTGTATTTATACATAAACCTTCCCGAAGAAATTCTCCAAACGATAGTGGAAACCACGTTGAAATCTATTGCGCAGTTTGAAAGTAATACGCGCACTAACAGACATACAAAAATAGTGACTCGTGGAAGTGCGATGCGATGCGCTGGCACGCCCCCTGTGCGTTACATAAAATATGTGATGTAATTTTACTGTATTTTTAATTACATGAGCTTTTGAGTTATTAAATGCTGTTCTTTAAAAGTCACTTCTATTCTTTATACCTACACCGCTGTTTTAATAATTTGTCCTGGATGGGAATCGAAACCATGACGTGTGAGGTAGCTGTCAGGGTCTCTAACCACCAAGCCAACTGGCCCGTCAAATTATTTCCTATCTTGTTTTGTTTTCTTTATTTAATTTAAAAACAAAAGGTATTGACCTCACACCTTATTAAAAATTTAGCATAATTATTAATTTAATTCTAACAACAATATCTCATTAACCGGTTTGAATGAGTAATAAAGGAGTATTTGTTTTGAAATAAAAGAAACATATGCCAAATGTTATTATAATTGACTTGATATGTGCCCCGTGGCTTTGCTCGAGTATCTATACCAATACTCATCACTATCACTACATAGTATAAAACAAAGTCGCTTTCTCTGTCCCTATATCCCTATGTATGCTTAAATCTTTAAAACTACGCAACGGATTTTGATGCGGTTTTTTTAAGAGAGTGATTAAAGAGGAAGGTTTTTATGTATAATACATATGACATCCCACGGGAACGCGGGTAAAACCGCGGGGGACAGCTAGTACTAATATATAATATACTGGTTTTACCCGCGTTCCCGAGGGAAGTCACATTTTCCCTGGATAAATAGTAGTTTAAATGTTATTCCAGGAAATGGTCAATCTGTGCGTCAAGTTCCCCGCGGTTTCATCCGCGTTCCCTAGGGATGTAACATTTTTCCAGCACAAAAGTATCCTATGTGTTATTACAAGGCATTTTCTATTTATATTATGTGCCAAGTTTCATCCAAATCTGTTCGGTAGTTTTTGCGTGAAAGAGTAACAAACATCCATACATACAAACTTTCGCATTTATAATATTAAGTAGGATAATGAAAAATGATTTGAATGTTCGTTTGTGTGCATTGAATGGGCTTCGAAACTACTGAACCGATTTGAAAAATTCTTTCACTGTTTGGAAGCTACACTATCCCCGGGTGTCATAGGCTATATTACATTTTCAAAAAAAATTGGGATCCTTACTAAAACTCTAATAATGTAACCCAAGGTGTAAAAAAAAACCTTACATCACGTGCGCTGCGAAAACTATTAATAATAATAAATAAATATCCTGGGACGTTCTTTTCACACGGCCATCTGATCCCAAACTAGGCACAACTAGTACTATGGAAACCAGATAGCTGATATACTACATATACTCTTTTTTTTTCTAAATACATACTTATATATGAAAAAAATATATATATAGATATTTACACCCAGACACAGAACAAACAGACATGTTCATGCACACAAATGTTTGTCCTGGGTGGTAATCGAACCCGCGTCCTTCGGTTTGGCAGTCAGAGTCACTAACCACCAAGCCAACAGGCCTGTTGATGATAGAAAAAACAAAATAATTTAATATCCATTGGGAACGGGGGACAGCTTTATTGAATAATCCTAGAACTTTCACAAACGGCTGTTTTATCCTAAACAAAGGTGGGCTTGTACTATGGAATGGATACCAGATAAATGATATACCATTTAAACTACCAGTTGAAGGTAGACTTCCGAACCGGTGGTAGATTCAGTAAGATAGTTTTAGACTTAATAACTTCACGTCTCAGGGTCGACAACGCATTGGCGATGCCCCTAGTGTTGAAAATGTCTATAGGCGGCCCATTTTTGAGTATTTGCTTATTTTTAACCGACTTCAAAAAGGGGGAGGTTCTCAATTCGTCTGTAATTTTTTTAAACTTTTCAATTTACAACAAACAAACCATAATGATAATGTAGTTTTCAGTACGCTACAACATCATTTGAATAAACACACCAAACGTGTTTCTTAGAAAAAGATAAAAGGAAAATAAGAAATATTTCAAGCCTTCAAGGTGAAGTCATAATTTTTTATATCAAGGCTGTTTCCATGATAAACAAACAAATGGAAGGAAAGATTTGTTATCAAGAAGAAAAAAAGACAGGTCCACCTGTAAGTGGTCAGCATCTATGGACATTTGTAACACCAGGGGCATCGCTGCGTTGTCGACCCTAAGGCGTGAAGTTAAGTCTCATTTTCCTGTAATTTCACCGGACTTACCTTTCTAACTGAAACACTGTAGCACTACGACTTCTCGGCGGAACTCTGCACTAAGAGCTTTGACTTGTAAATCAATCCATTTTTGTCTTAAACATTTGAAAAATCAAATTCCAAATTAGGCTTTTTTTTATGCCTCATGGGCCGACAAACAGACGGTCCACCTGATGGTAAGTGGTCACCGCCGCCAATAGACATTTGCAACACTAGGGGCATCGCCAATGCGTTATCGACCCTGAGACGTGAAGTTGTTAAGTCTCATGTGCCTGTAATTTCACCGGCCCCTTACCTTTCTAACCGAAACATAGCAATACAAGTGCACTACTGCTTCACGGCAGAAATGGGTAAGGTGGTAGTACTTCCCCGGACGAACTCTGCACTAAGAGCTCTACTACTGAAGTAAGACAGATTATAAAAAGAATACAAAAAAATCTAACATTGATGAGCTTCTTGTCGGTTCTTCCCAGTACACTGTAGCTTTGACCTTCATAAGAACCTTTCTAGGACCTAAACTGAATGAATGACCTAAAATTAGGATTTTTTTAAATGTTATTTTTAACTGGTTGTGCAATTTCTGAGAATCAATAACACGATTTTGGAAGAGGATTAAACCTGTTCTCCTCTTCTGTATCCTGCTAGCACTAGGCTGTCTGGAAGTAATCGCAATAAGACCGCCTATTTTGTAAACACTTATTCTGTGAACCGCTTCTTTATCTTTCTTCTTCTTCTGCTATGTGTCGTACATGTAAAGTATATTGTAATCCTTTTGGCCGAAAGTTTGCCGTAACTCAATGCCATTAATTCTTGCACACATCATTTGTTGTGAGTGGGAATCGAATCCACGACCTGCGGTGTAGCAGTCATGATCTCTAACCTACTGTTTAGTGTAAAATAGGTTTTAATCTTAAAGTAACTAAAGTAAAAAATCGTTTGAACCTCTTTCATCGAACGATAAAGTTTGTGTCTTTGGTCTACCTGTGGCTTTCTGAGTATGTTTCTAGAATAAATATCTGTGCCAGCCAGATCCCAGACAGTCACTCTATACATACCTTTGATATAGTTATGTGCATACGAAACCGGATTCGACCGGTTTAAAAATAGTCTCTCGCGGCGAATTGGAACCCAGTCAAAAGCAAAAGACAGTCGCAATTCATTTGTTTTGCACTTTTTGTTGTCTATAGTTTTATTGTTTTCTATTGTAAGGGATTTTTTCCAAAGATTCATATGAAACACATTACTTTAGATCCAAAATTGGTTAACAGCTCATTTAACTACTTACTTTTTAATAGAGCTCTTACTGTTGTAGTACACCTATTTTGCTCTGCTTCTGTTAGGAAGGTAACGATCTGAAATTACAGGCACATGAGACATAACAACTTCACGTCTCAGGGTCGACAACGCATTGGTGATGCCCCTAGTGCTGCAAATGTCCATAGGCGGCGGTGACCACTTACCATCAGGTGGACCGCCCGCTTGTTTGTCGGCCTATGTGGTATAAAAAGAAATAACGTTTTAGATCAGCATTTAATCGTTCTTTAAACTCAATTTAAAAATAAACCATGATGCAGTTATTCAGGCATTTACAAAAACCAGCTAAAAATAGACTTAGTGTTAATAAACTTGTCTAGCTAGAATAAGTCATAATGTCAACACAGGTCTAGACTTTGCGACAGTCGTGACTGATGACTTAGACTTAGTGACTTAGGAATAAGTGCCTAAGGCATTATGTTCGCCTTTGTACTTTAGTGCATAAAGAGTTAATAAATAAATAATAATAGGAATGTGCGAGGCAGAGTTACTAATTTAAAAGTACTCTAGATTCATACGAGGTCATATACCAGATGCCGAGACCAGTGAAAAAAACAGTGTCGTTTAGGGATGCCCGAAATAAACTAAGCTTTATAGTATAAAGCGAACGAACTAAGCATTTAAAATACAGAAAACCAGCTGCAACACGCACCTATATAAATAAATACTAGCTTTCCCCCGTGGTTTCACCCGCGTTCCCGAGGGATGTAACATTTACCGGCACAAGAAGTATCCTATGTTACTTTTAACACCTCCAAGAATATGTGTACAAAGTTTTATGATGGTCGATTGAGTAGTTTTCGCGTGAAAGCGTAACAAACAAACCTAAATTCACATTTATTATATTATAGTATGGATATCGTGAAGTTGTTAAGTCTCATATGCCTGTAATGTCACCGGCCTTACCATTCTAACCGAAACACAGAACGGCTGAAATGGGTAAGGTAGTACTTCCCCGGACGATCTTTACACAAAGGGCTCTACTACTTTTATCATCAAATACCATATAGTTGGCTACCACGGTACCCTCAAGTTGAAAATCTGTTGCAAATAGTTAAGAATACTTCCTTAAAGGAACTATGGGTAATTTTAGTGAACGCCGTTTGAAAAACGTTATTTCCGTCAGAAAAAAAATTTGAGTTACGCTGAAGTCACGATTCAAGAAGTTTTAATAATAAATAAGGAGGAATAATCATAATATTAATAAATATCCCGGGACATTCTTTACACACGGCCATCTGATCCAAAACTAAGCAGTGCTTGTACTATGGAAACCAGACAACTGATATACTACATAAACTATTTTTTTTAATAAATACATACTTATATAGATATTTACACCCGAACAGAACACACAGACATGTTCATGCACACAAATGTTTGTCCTGGATGGGAATCCAATCCGCGACCTTCGGCTTTGCAGTCAGTGCCGTTAACCACCAAGTCAACTGACTTTACTTCAAAATAACGAGTAAAGCCGCGGGGAAAGTAGATACTTGTGTCACAAATGTGCTGCGTAACACTTGCCTAATCTAATAGACCTTTATTTGAACACTTATAAATGTAACTTATTGACTCTGTCAATAAATACAAAGGGCATACACATATAAGGTAGTTTCTAATTAACTAACTATATTTAAACGAACTTTATCATTAATGTGGTAGTAAATATTAAGAAATTACAGACACATGAGACTTACTTCATGAGTGAAGGTCGACAACGCGGCGATGCCCCTGGTGTTGCAAATGTCCATAGGCGGTGATCACTTACCATCAGATAGACAGATATGCCGACAAACAAGCAGACAGTCTACCTGATGGTAAGTGATCAGCACTATTGACATTGGGCAGGGTCATCGCTGCGTTGTCGACCCTGAGACGTGAAGTTAAGTCTCATGTGCCTGTAATTTCACCGGCCTAACCTTTCTAACCGAAACACAGTAATACAAGTGCAGTACTGATTCACGGTGGAAATGGGTAAGGAGGTAGGACTTCCCCGGACGAACTCAAAAAAGACAACATCAAATTATGGTAAACTCTAAACAATAAATGGCTTTGATTTTTATTTTTTGTATTCGTTGTCGACCCTAATACGTGAAGTTGTTAAGTCTCATGTATCTGTAATTTCACCGGCCTTACCTTTCTAACCGAAACACAGTAATACAAGTGCACTGCTGCTTCACGTTGTAAATGGGTAAGGTGGTACTTCCCGGGATGAACTCTGCACTAAGATCTAACTCCGGTCTGTCTGTTAGTCGGCCTATGTGAAAAACAAAAACAAGAATGGTACTACTGACTATGTAAACAAAAACAAAGGATACCCTTATACGTATAAGGTAGTATATAATTAAAAAGCTCTATTTATCCCAACATATTTACCATTATTGTGTTACTTAAGAACAGAAGGCGTTAAATGTACTATGTTACTCAATGATGTAGTATAATATAGACACCTCATTCAACATTACGGTTCTCAAAAACAGCGCAAATATGAAAAGCTTATACGCGCGAAGAAAGGGATAGAAAATAAATGCCACCGTACTGTTTACCAGAGGCCTAAGCATGAACATCTACCGTAAGCGTATCGTCATCGTATCGAGTGCACCAAACAGCTGGCTTGTATGGGAAATTAAATACCGCGCATACCGTGACGTTGCGCGATGTTCAATTTCCCAATGCCTTGGTATTTTTCGCACTCGATACGATGTTTATAAGCTAACGATAGATGTTCGTGCATGAGCCTCTGTTGTTAGAGAGAGACGAATATACATCATAAGTTACGTTAAGATCGTGACTATAATTAGGTCATTACCAACATTTAATGTTGCCATTTCCGAGCGCGGATAACGCATCTATATTTTTTTGTCATTGACGTTACTACGTTTTTTATGGTGTTACAGGAAAGGTCATCGTAAAATTCCATCGCTCAGTGCCCACGCTGTTTGCCCTAAAAGTACTGTGATGCTTTGCTCGCTCTGACTTTAGGGGTCCGTATCTGTATGATGAAGACCACTTGAATTAACTGAGTTCTTTTTAAGGTTACGTAGTTACATGGTACCCTTATAGTTTCGCCATGTCCACGGTTTTTCTCTTGGCACTGTAAAAGCTGTAACTTGCCATGGTTTTTTGTAGAAATCGCATCGAAACTAACAAAATAAAAAAGTACAAAATCACTATCACTACATATTACAAAACAAAGTCCCTCTCTGTCCCTATATCCCTATTAACGCTTAAATCTTAAAACTAGGCAGCAGATTTTGATGCGGTTTTTTTAATAGATAGAGTGATTGAAGAGGAAGGTTTTTATGTATAATACATGTGATATCCCACGGGAACGCGGGTAAAACCGCGGGGGACAGCTAGTCTATATATAAAAGGAGAAGCTGACTGACTGACATAACAACGCAGGGCCTAAACTGTAAGGGTTATTAACTTGAAATTTTGCACAGGGGTTCCTTTATAATGTAGGGGAGCACTAGAAAAGGATTTTTGAAAATATACCCCCTAAGGGGGTAAAACGGGGAGTGCAAAGTTAATATGGAACAAAGAGTTTTCTTGGTCTGATCAACTTCAAACTAAACGCGGGTGAAACCGCGGGGGACAGCTAGTATATGATATTTTGTGTCCCGGGAAAATATTACATCCCTCGGGGACGTGGATGAAACCGTGTCGCACTTTTAATAATAGAATTTAAAGGTTTTTTTTGTTGTAACCTTTGTTGTAACTTGCCAATAGATGGCGCTGTAACACACTAACGTTTATACCGTTCAAACGATCGTCATGGCAACGTCTGCCAGGTTTTGTTTGTCCTATATTATAAATGCGAAAGTTTGTATGTATGGATGTTTGTTACTCTTTCACGCAAAATCTACCAAACTGATGTTGTGGCGAAAACAGGCCTTTTTTTTTTTTTATACAGGGGAAATGCTTTGCGCATACCACCACGCCTTGGGGAAAGACGCGGTGGTTATGTGGGACTCCCTTCCCGCAAACTCCCCCCCTCATATCAAAAATGAGAGGGGGCCCGGGAGGTTTACCCACTAAAACCCCTGTTTGCCGTCTCTGTCATGCTCCGCCGGGACGAGGGTACACTCTTTTGAGCACTCGTCACTCGCCCGGCGGTGACCGGCCTACGCCACGTCTACCTGCCGCGGGTGTTTCCATCCGCGGCTACGTCGCCATTCGCGCTAAAGCGCGCCCTCGCTGACTCTCTAAGAGTGGCGGGCGTCCCCAAGCCCGCCACTCGAGTCACTGTTTTTTTTTTATAGAGGTTTTCTCCTCGCAGCCCAGGCCATACATGACCCGGGCCCCCGGTCCCGATTGCTCGGGATTACGGGTTGGCAGACGGCTGGACACAAAAACCAACCGCCGCCCTTCCGTCCCCCCACGCTGCCGCCGGATGCCGGACAGACGCAGCGCGGGTAAGACGCCCCCCTCCGCGGCGCGAGCCGCCCCCCTCCCCTCACTGCGTGCCCGCGCTGCCGCCGAATGTCGGACAGACGCAGCGCGGGCACCAGTCGCCCTCATCTCCGGCGCGAAGCGCCCCTCCTCACCCCTGACTACGTGCCCACTGCCGCCGGACACCGGACAGACGCAGCACGGGCACGAGTCCCCCTCTCCGGTGGCTCAAGCCACCCTCCATCGCGCTGTGCCGCGCTGCCGAATATCGGACAGACGCAGCGCGGACACTAGTCGCCCCCTAGCGGCGGGCCTCAGCCGCTCCGACACCTACCACCATAGGTGCGGTGGCGCTATTGCGCCCCTCCCCACGCGGCGCGAGCCGCTTCGACCCCCGCCGGCAGCAGGTTTCCGGGTGCAGAGCCGGCCTCCCCCTTTCGGGGTATCCGGGTGCAGAGCCGGCCTACCCCGCCTTGCGGGTTACGTCGCGGCCTCGCAACCGCCTCTCCCGAGTGGCGCAGCTACTCCGCCGCTCCGATCCCCGCCGGCACCAAGTTTCCGGGTGCAGAGCCGGCCTCCCCCTTTCGGGGTATCCGGTTGCAGAGCCGGCCTACCCGGCCTTGTGGGTTACGGTGCGGCTTCGCAGCCGCCCCTCCCAGGTGGTTCGAGCCACTTCGCCGCTCCGACCCCCACCGGCGGCGGGGTTCCGGTTGCAGAGCCGGCCTCCCCCTTTTGGGGTATCCGGTTGCAGAGCCGGCCTTATCCCCGCCTTGCCTTGTGGGTTACGGTGCGGCTTCGTAGCCGCCCCTCCCAGGCGGCGCTCGTCGCTCCGACCCCCACAGCGGCGGGGTTCCGGTTGCAGAGCCGGCCTCCCCCTTTCGGGGTATCCGGTTGCAGAGCCGGCCTTATCCCCGCCTTGTGGGTTACGGTGCGCCTTCGCACCGCCCCGCCCCTTTTTTTTTTTTTAATGGACGAAGGTGTTAGCCTCAGATGGCTCTGACACCCTTACGCGGACAATATCGGTGAGCGCTTAGGGCTCTCAACCGAAATACAAAATTTTAAGCAACAGCGCACTGAGGGTGCCCCCTGTGGGGCTCGAACCTCGGGCTCAGGGCGTTGCGTGGGGGGCCTTTTTAAATCAAAGACTTTACTTTATCTGATTATTAGTGGTTCTTTATTTCATAACAATAATAAAACAAAAAAAAAACTCTACAATGAACATATTAAGGAGAGCGCGGTTTCTTACGTCCACGCCGGCGAGGACGGTAGCGAGGCTGATGGCCTTGTGTGTGTGATGGATGATCGCGAGTTGCAGATTCGGCTGCAGCTGTCTGTGCTTTTGTTATGTCGTCGTCAGACTCGGCGAGGGCGTGCCTCGGTCTGCGAATGCGACTAATGCGGGACGGAGTGTAGGACATGGCCTGCACTATGAGGGGATTTTTATGGTTTAGTGCCCGATCGAAATGGCGGCGACAAGCCCTTTTTATAAATTGCCTGATGGTCGGCAAACCTAAGTCCATGTGGAGATTGAGATTACGCATATACCACGAGGCACCCGTGGCTCTGCGCATAAACTTATTTTGGAGGACTTGGAATCTCTGGATCCGCTTGGGGTCGACGTGTGCAAAAGTTACACACGCGTACGTCATTATGGGGCGTATACACGCGGTATACAGTCTGATTTTGCTTTTGAGGGCCAATTTAGACCTAGCATTAATGAGGAAGTGGAGCCTGCCTAACACGAACGCGGCGCGGTTACGCACCGTGTTAATGTGAGGACCGAAGGAAAGTCTATCATCCAAAGTGACACCTAAATATTTGGCTTGCCTCTCCCAAGGGATAGGCGCGCCGAACATGGTGATGGGTGACGCGGGAAAGGGTCGGTAAGATTCGCGGAAGGCTCTATAAAACAGGATAGCCTGACTTTTGAGGGGATTGATTTCGATTCTCCATTTGCGGAACCACTCGCTTAAGGCGTTGGCTGCGCATTGGAGTCGTTTGCAAAGGAGGGATTCGCTTTTACTTGAAGAGTAAATAGCCGTATCGTCCGCGAACAGGGCCAAGTGAGTGTCACTGGTCCTGGGCATGTCGCTCGTATAGAGCGCAAACAACAGGGGTGACAACACCAAACCCTGCGGGACTCCGGCGCGAATGGGGTGAGGCGTTGACAGGACGCGCCCCTCGACTCGGTAGCGAAAGTGACGATTCGACAAGAAGTCTCGCAAGATGATAACGAGCCTCGGTGGCACTCCCATTGAGTAAAGCTTAAAAATTAAGCCGTCGTGCCACACTTTGTCAAACGCTTTCGCCACGTCGAAGAAGAGCGCGCCTGTCAATATACCGGTTTGGAATTTACTAGAGATGTGTTCAACGATTCTATGGACTTGTTGAACACAAGAGTGTTTGGTTCGAAAACCAAACTGCTCGTCGGGAATGAGTCTATTAGCATCGGCATATGCTTTTAGTCTGAGATAAATGAGTCTCTCATAAATCTTACCCAAAACATTGAGTAGACTTATGGGACGATAACTGGTGGGCTCGGATCGGGGTTTGCCGGGTTTGCGAATGCCAATGACGTGTGCCACCTTCCACTGTTGTGGAAAGTGGTTGCACGCCAAGGCAGCATTGAAAATGGCCACCAGAAGGGCGATAAGGGTGGGGGGGAAGAGTTTAACTACACGGTTGGTGATTCGATCCGAGCCAGGGGCTTTTCGCGGATGTAAGTCTCGGATGATAGATTTTACCTCGTCAGGAGTAACTAAGGGAATGGGGTCCTCCGCTTCCTCAGTGGCATTGGGGGGGCGGGGGCGGGGGCGGGAGGGGTTGGGGTGAGTGAGGGAGAGGGAGGTAACGGGAGAGAGATTCTCCGTTCCACTTCAGAAACTACTGCCTCCACGTGACTCGGGTCAACGTGTAGGGAGCTGGGAGTGCACTGAAGCGCCAGGCTGGCGGCTAGGCATTCGGCCTTCTCGTCATCCTCGAACGCGAGCGGGAGATTATTAGGTCTGACAAGGGGGGGCATAGGAGCGACCGTGTCCTTTGTAAAACAACGAGTGAATTGCCAAAATGCAACATGAGAGGGATCGATCTCCTCGATAACTTTTTCCCATCGAGTTTCGCGTACCTCCTCTACACGGGCCTTTATGGCGCGTTGTAGAAAGCGCATGCGAGCTCGTATATGGTCGTACGGTTGTTTATCATGGATACGCATTATGGCGTTCTTCTCCCTGATCAGTTCACGTACGTCTGCGGGCAATTGCCATTTACGGTCATCCGTATCCGGCACTGTCCGAGAGCAATCGTCAATGTTCGATTGCACGTGACCGGTCAGGGAGTCGATGGCCACAGATACGTCCTGCGCGGTGACTATGTTATCGGGTATGTTATCGAGGTGAACGGAATTGGGATGCCCCGAGTGGCGCGAGCCACTTCGCCGCTTCGACCCCCGCTGGCAGCAGGACTCCGGATGCATAAGGCTGAACCTGCCCCCCCCAGGGCTGGTTCTGCCTGCAGAGCCGGACGTCCCCGCCTTGCGGGTGAGCCGCAGTCGTCGCGGCTTTGCAGCCGCCCCTCCCGGTGTTGAGATTAGCCGCCGGCCCAAGTGTGGTGGCACTTGAAACCGACGTTGCCCAGGGTGCGCCACGAGGAGGCTCTCAACTTGCACCCCGGCGAAAACAGGCCTGGCTTGGTGGTTAGCGAGTCTGACTGCCAAACTGAAGGTCGCGTGTTCGATTCCCACCCAGGACAAACATTTATGTGCATGAACATGTCTGTTTGTTCTGTGTCTGGGTGTAAATATCTATATTTGTATGTATTTAGAAAAAAACTATTAGTATATCAGTTATCTGGTTTCCATAGTACAAGCTCTGCAAAAAATTACGGATTTGGATCAAACTTGACACATTTATATAGAAAATGCTCTGGAATAGGATACTTTTTGTGGCGAGAAAATGTCACATCACTCGAAAACGCGGGTGAAACCGCAGGGGACAGCTAGTATTATATAATGATAGGCAATTTAGACTCTATAATGATGGTCATTACGGACGATATTTCGACAAAATAATGATCATCATTATTTGGAATAATATGTTTCTGTACCTATATCTCTAATAGCTGTAGTCGAATACTTATTTTGAGATCATTGCAGGATATATTAGTTACGTCGAAGGTAGCCTGTAATTTTGGTATTATTTGCCAAATAATGGATGTGAACATCCAAACTGATGACTTGTTTCTACAAAAAAGGTTCCACACTTCTTTATAAGGCTACCTTACGTTAGTCATACTATATAGACTTTCCTTTGGTATTTGAAATGAATAGTCTGCTTTATGTTGGGTTAGGACGTAGGCCGTCGTAGGACTCCTCTGTTCCCGCAGCCCCATCAACGGCGGAGAAAGAACTCGAGGGGTTTTAGTGGGTAGGCTTCCCCTCCCTTTCCCACAGGGGTCGGAGAGAGAGTCCCCAATAACCACCGTGCCTGCCCTGGCGCGGGGTATGCGTAACGCATTACCCCTCGTAAAAAAACGACTCCATTCTACAAAGTACCTAGATTAGGATGTTTACTTATATTTTAACACCCAGACACAGAACAAACAGACATGTTCTTGCGCACTAATTTGTCCTGGGTGGGAATCTCAAACGCCACCTGCGGCTCGCCAGATAGGGCCGCTATCTACTAACCCAGAGGCGCCTCCAGCCTATGTAGTAGGCATGGAAATGATTGCTACTTTTATTTCATTTTCATTTAATGAAATTATTTATTTTTTTCACAGTGATCTTACCTGTGAAATTTCACAGCTAAGTGATTTTTTTTCGCAATGCTCTAATGTCACTCTTGGCCGTGCGACCCGTTCGTAGCGACGATCAGTTTATATTTTGCTTTTTCTAACACGACTGGGTTAGAAAGACGCTCTTTCTTTCTGACGTCGTCGTGAGTCATCGGTGAAATGCGATGATATCCGAATGTTCTGCGGTGTGCGATGTATCAAATAGGCAAGGTAGCAGAAAAGTAGCCGAGTGATTTTTAACAGACGACGTCAAGGCAGGTAGCAGGTGTGACATATGAAAAAGTATTTCATATGATTTTTCACAAGCTACTTGTGAATCATGCCATGCCTACTATGTAGCACTATGTGCAATCATTACTCTAGCGCCCTCTAGTAAGCGCGCTGTCAAAATGGAATAGATGCAAATGTTAACATGCCTTTCATACCATTGTCTGTTTCTGTACCTATAAAATAAAATAAAAATTCGATAACACCCTAACAGCGGTGTTAGGGTGTTATCGAATGTGTGCAACCCACACCTTGTACAATAGGTAAAGCCGCCTCTGCACCAAGCCAATAGGCCTGTCAAACTTAAAAAAAATGTAAGCGTCATAAAAGTATCAAAGAGTGCATGCAGCTTTAACTTTGTCTGGCGGAGGGAAGAGGCCTAATGCCTATGTCACAGGCTTACCAAGTTTAGGCATTAGATGCTCAACCGTGCAACTTTATTAAAACCAGCTGGCTCAATGAAAATTATAGACATGGTTACAATTTTTATATGTACCCTATAATGTGTCAATAAATATGTGACAGGCCAGTTGGCATGGTTAGCGCTCTGACTGCCAAACTGAAGGTCGCGGGTTTGATTCCCTCCCAGGACAAGCATTTGTGTGCATGAACATGTCTGATTGTTCTGTGTCTGGGTGTAAATATCTATTTAAGTATGTATTTAGAAAACTAAAGTAGTATATGTAGTCTATCAGTTATCTGGTTTCCATAGTACAAGCTCTGCTTAGTTTGGGACCAGATGGCCGTGTGTAAAGAATGTCCCGGGATATTTATTATTTATAAATAATTTATTATTATTATTTTGGAAAAACATGTTATGTTTTTTAGCTCATTGGTAAGTTTAAGCTACGTTAACGGGCCTTAACCAAGTCAACGTGGCGTGTGTGTGTATGTGTGTGTGATATTTATTTTCGTCGATTTGCATGAACTTCCTTACTATTCTGTAGGTATTTACAATCGCGGCTTTTTGGAGTGTGATATAAATGTCTTTGAGGTCTATTAATTTGAGGCTATGGTGGAGGTGGTTGGGTATACCACCCGTCGTGGAAACTACTATGGGTACTACGTACACCTTTTCTTGCCTCCAGATTCTCGTCACCTCTTCTTTTAATTCGACATATTATTATTATTATCTTTGTTGTCTTTTTTTTCTCGGTTTCTTTCTAAGGAAAACCGGTAATTTACAATATCTATAGGCTATCAGCCAAGCAAATATTGCGTTGTAGTCAATCTCACATAGATTGACTACAACGCGATAAAAAATAATATCGTCCGATTGCAGAAATTTTCGAGCGATACGATTATCATTATTATTATTAAATTGTGTCCACTTACCTAACTACCCCTATGAAGGTATTTAAATAAATTATTTTTTTACAGGAAAACTAGACAACTTATCTCAGAGAGCGAAGAACGGTGCGCCGAGAAGTAAACGTCTACCAGCCGTTAGTTCAGCGCCACATTTGAATAATAACATTCACATTGTAAAAGAAGACGTAGTCTTCAGTAATAGCAGCGATAATGGCGTACAGGAGAAGGAAAAGATGTAAGTAAATATATAACTTCAGGAACGTTATCCCCAAATATTAACTGTGGAGGTAAAAAACATCGGCAGCTGACACCATTCAATCAATTTAAAAACAATCTCTAATGAGGTCCCACTTCTAAAGAAATAAATATGTATCCTGGAATATTCTTTACACACCGCCACCTGATCCTAAACAAAGCAGACCTTACACTTTTGTAACCAGATAACTGATATTATAAGAAACACAATTAAAAAAAAATATAAACACTAGCGACCCGCTCCTGTTTCACCTAAGTGGAATAGTATATTATAATCATAATCCTTGCTTAAGAATCTCAAAATTATAGAAAAAACTGAATCTACAACTCTACAACTGAAAAACTATCAAAAAATATTTAATATGAACTATAAGAAAAAAATCTGTAAAAATCAATATTAAAAAAAAAATATTATAGTGACTTTGATAAATGGGATGATTATAGACGCTTTCGTTCCACTTTTTCCATTTAGTAAATATTATATATAACGGGTTGACAGGTATGGTTAAGCGCATCTAGGCAATTGTCCTCCATCGTGGGCGTGTTGTACCAGGAACGTTAAAATAATACCACGTATGCAATTAATAGCAATCACTTATTTTATTACAATACCTTACTTACTTTACACACAAAATATAACGTAAAACACAAGATGCAAATGGATTATGAGCCAATAGGTTAGCACGCGTGCACCTCTTGCGCTGTCAGTCTAATGATCGACCGACATCAACGCGTAGGCGCGGACTACACTATTCGGGGTTACCCGCTCATATTTTAATATTCGACGGATTCAAACATAAAACAGATTTACTTAAATGACTATTTTTATAATTTTAAATCCAACAACAACAAATCTACGGAATTACAATCAGTTTTACTATAGTTATTTTTTTTTTTATACCACATGGGCCGACAAACAAGCGAACGGTCCACCTGATGGTAAGTGATTACCGCCGCCTATGGACATTTGCAACACTAAGGGCATCGCCAATGCGTTGTCGACCCTGAGACGTGAAGTTGTTAAGTCTCATGTGCCTGTAATTTCACCGGCCCCCTTACCTTTCTAACCGAAACACAAGTGCACTACTGCTTCACGGCAGAAATGGGTAAGGTGGTAGTACTTCCCCGGACGAACTCTGCACTAAGAGCTCTACTACTCGAGCAATTATATTTTATTAGAATATTATTAACGAAACGCAAAGATTAGATTCTCCTTCTAAGGTGTCGCGCCGTCATATAAATACTAGACACCTTATCCATTTAATAACTCTTCTACTATACATAATATCCACCATTCATGTTTTTGAAATATTATTTACATTGCGTTTTCTTTCTCCAGGCTCGATGAAACGAGTAGCAGTAAAAAGCAATCCAAGGTATGTACTTATTTATTGATAAAAATAACATTATTTTCCGGGTTGTAAAATTTTACAACCAGATAAGTGTAATAAAGCTGAACATACAGATTTTAGTGTTAAGAAAAACTGAACATGTAGATTTTCGAACAGAAAAAAAGCATATCAATGACATTTTGTACAGTAAAGAACAACTGAGCATTTAGATTTTAGAGCAAAGAAAAGCCGAATATTCAGATCCTCCATTTTATAGAGGAAAGAACAGCTGAATGAATATCTAGAATTAAACCAAAAAAAGCTTACCAGAGCTTACTTATTCAGATTTTAGAGCACATTCATTAAGTAAAACTAAATTAGATTATAGATAATAAAGGCCCTCTTCACCAGTTCGCTTTAATCCTGTATTTATATTCTACTAGCTGTTTCGCGACTTCTTTTGCATTTTCAAAGAATTATGGATTCCCCATATAAATAATCATCCGTTTCAAGTTTCATCTATATCCGCGTTATATATTGTAGTTTTTGGGTGAAAGAGTAACAAACATACTTACATACATACTTACATACAAATCTTTCCTCTTTATAATATTATTGTATAGATTGCTGAGTTGTTGAGTCGTGAAAACTTAATTAGTAAGTGACACTTTCGAATTTATAATATTACTAGATGTCCCCCGCGGTTTCACCCGCGTTTATCGATACCATCTACGAAAGATTCCGCGTCGAATGGTAGCAGTCCCATCCCGATATGTTCAGTAGTTTTGAGATGATGGTGCGTCAAGGTTATCCTATTTTCCTTATGTATGTATGAAAGTATGGATGACTTTCGAACCCTGATATTTGATTTCGTGATAGTAATAGTTAATTCCTTCATTTCATATGTATTTAGAAAAAGAAAATGTAGATTATGTAGTTATCTGGTTCCCATAGCTTACTTTGGGACCAGATGGCTGTGTGTAAAGAATGTCCCAGGATATTTATTTATTTGTTTATTTCTCTAGATGGCGCGAGCGAGGCATTATACAAAGATGATGATGCTGCTAGCCTGCTGGATCTTCTTCACTGCTGTGTTTATGATGTACAATGAGAAGGTGGAGACCATCAGGAATTCATCTGTCTCTTCAGGAGAGACGAAAAGTTAGTCATATTATTTGTACTACATTACTGGTTTGCACTGACATTCTAGATAGATATTAGCATAGTAAGTTGTCACTGCCGCCTATGGACTTTGCAATATCAAAGGTATGATGGCAAAGCTGACAGAGTCTAGAGACATGATGCTGTAAAGTCAGATGTGCCTAATTTCACCGGCTCATACCTTTCTTTTTAAAACACAGAAATACAAATAAAATTTTAATTTTAATAGAGCTCTAAGTGCAGAGTTCGTCCGAGGAAGTATTACCTCCTTATCTATTTCCGCTGTTAAGCAGTAGTGCACTTTTATTACTGTGTTTCGGTTAGAAAGGTAAGGGAGCCGGTGGAATTACAGGCACATGAGACTTAACAACGTCATGTCTCAGGGTGGACCACACATTGGCGATGCCCCTAATGTTGCAAATGTCCATAGGCGGCGGTGACCACATACCAACAGGTGGAGCGTCTGCTTGTTTGCCTGTCCAATACAACTTCATGGCAGAAATGGATATAGTTAAATTACTTCCCTAAAAGCTTCCATTACCTTTTTCTACCTTAAATGCTAATTACCCTATGCCTTGTTATTCTTACTACCCAAAGTGTTTTGAAACAGGCCATATAGATTATAATGATGCTCTGAAGTGGCCATTTATGTCGCGTTTGAGTTGGAACTCATCAAAAAATTAAAAGAATTTTCTCTAATAATACGGTCCAGTTGGCTGTTGACGAAAATAATTTAAATATTTTTATTCAACCACGTATGAATAGTCATATGTAGTGTATCAGTTGTCAGACTTTCATCTTGCAAGCTCTGCTTAGTTTGGAAGCAAGAACATCTATGGCAAGCGTATCGTCATAGTATCGAGAGCGCCAAAACGCTGGTTTGTATACAAAATTGAATACCGCGCACACCGTGACGTTGCGCGATGTTCAATTTCCCATTGCATTTGTTTTTGGCGCAGTCGATACGCTGACGATACGCTTGCGATAGATGTTCGTGCTCAGGCTGTGTGTAAACTGTATGACAGGCCAATTGGCTTGGTGGTCAGCGACCCTGACTGCCAAGTCAAAGACGAGTTCGATTCCCACCCAGGACAAACATTAGTGTGCACGAACATGTCTGTTTGTTCTGTGTCTGGGTGTAAATATATTTATATGTATGTATTTAGAAAAATTAAAAGTACTATATATAGTATATCAGTTATCTGGTTTCCATAGTACAAGCTCTGCTTAGTTTGGGATCAGATGGCCGTGTGTAAAAAATGTCCCGGGATATTTATCCCATCTGATTATATTCCTAATTGCCTTATTTTTTTCAGGTTACGTTTTCAATAGCTCAGAGGACAGATTATCTATGTTAGTGAAGCTGTCTGGACCATTCATAACGGAGCAATTAGAACGTAAACTGAACCCAAACAAGACGAACTACATCATGAACGTGTGGCTGGAGAAGTGGTCTGTAGATGATGTATCATATGTGTCTTCAGAGAATATTGTTCAGGTAATTGTATAAAAGAGTTGTA
Source organism: Habrosyne pyritoides (assembly GCA_907165245.1). Classification (NCBI taxonomy): domain Eukaryota; kingdom Metazoa; phylum Arthropoda; class Insecta; order Lepidoptera; family Drepanidae; genus Habrosyne; species Habrosyne pyritoides. The sequence continues at coordinate 4,483,777 of OU015613.1, forward strand.
GTGGTCCTATCCTCATTCCATAAAAACGAACTTAGATTTATTACATAACATTTATCAACTGTACCTCTACCATAAGTTGCTATCAAAACTTACTTTAGTCACTAGCGAGTAAACTACTATCGATACAGTATTTCTCGATAGCAACTGTCAAATTTGTGACTCATGGTACCGAATATCTATAGCAAAGACTAAAAAACGTTACTCCCTAGTGTTTACATTTCGATAGGTTTTTTACCTATCGACTCGTACTATTGATTTTAGTTCTTTAGGTGACCGCTAGTGGCGCTGAACACATTTGCCATAGAAATGTTGTACGCCGTCGCTAGCGAGTGCGTACGTTAAAAACTCATGGTAAAGGCACTGTACAGTGAAGTTAGTGCAACATACAAAAACAAAAAGAGAATAGAGGCAATGACATAAATATGTTACTTACATCCCTACTAATATTATAAGTATCTAATACCTTTAAACGAGCAATTCTCGTTTATAATTAGGATCTTGGAAACGGCTCCGAAGATTTTCATTAAATTTAGTATGCTGCGGGGTTTCGGGGGCGTTAAATCGATCAAGTTAGGATTCATTTTCAAAAAATGAAGTTTTATCCGTGTTTTTAGGCAATGAAAACTGCTACAATGTGATTAGAAGGTATGGTTTTAAAGTAACGTCTTTTGTGAGAAATATCGTTATTGGGAGCCCTTTATTATCGCATCTAATTCGTATCTAGGTATATATGACAGTGCTTTAAAAAAGAGAATACGGTAGAAGTCACGTTTGTAAAGAAATCCCGAGCAATGCTCGGCCACCCAGGTACTCTCGGGAACGCGGGTGAAATCGTGGGGGACAGCTAGTTTTTTTTTTTTTTTTTTATACCACATGGGCCGACAAACAAGCGGACGGTCCACCTGATGGTAAGTGGTCACCGCCGCCTATGAACATTTGCAACACTAGGGGCATCGCCAATGCGTTGTCGACCCCGAGACGTGAAGTTGATAAGTCTCATGTGCCTGTAATTTCACCGGCCCCCGTACCGTTCTAACCGAAACACAGTAACACAAGTGCATTACTGCTTCACGGCAGAAATGGGCAAGGTGGTAGTACTTCCCCGGACGAACTCTGCACTAAGAGCTCTACTACTCGAATAACTAGTACTAAATAATTTGAATAACGTTCTCTTATCTGCACGTGCAAGTATATTTTCGCTTACACAATAGAATAGATTATGGTTATCTAAATTCAAAATAAACTAGGATGACGTGGATCTTTAAGGTACTCGGGTTTATTAGTTAACTAGCTGTCCACTGCGGCTTTACCCGCGTTTCCCGATGTATGCATACATATAAACCTTCCTCTTGAATCATTCTGGCTATCATCCCTTTCGCGGGCAATACTAATTACACCTCCGATTATGATCTTATTTAATAATAAATAAATAATAATAATAAATATTAATATCCTGGGACATTCTTTACACACGGCCATCTGGTCCCAAACTAAGCAGAGGTTGTACTATGGAAACCAGATAGCTGATATACTACATATACTACTTTTTTTTTTCTAAATACATACTTATATAGATATTTACACACAGACACAGAACAAACAGACATGTTCATGCACATAAATGTATGTCCTGGGTGGGAATCAAACCCGCGGCCTTCGGTTTGGCAGTCAGAGCGTTAACCACCAAGCCAACTGGCCTGTCTATTTATTCAAAACATTGTGACATAACATTTTTATAACAATACTAATCAATTTCCCCCCCTTGCTTAGGCCCTTTTTTATGGGCAATATCTCTGTCAATGCCCGTTTGTGACTTCTTATTTGGCAAAGTAACTGCCAATGCCCAGTTTGAATTACATATTATAATATGATTACAATCTCAGATCATAAACTATATCTAAAAGGAATCTAAAAGTGGTTTGGCAATTATTTTGCCACTACTCGCGAAAGGGATAATGAAACTGCATCAAAATCCGTTGCGTAGTTTTAAAGATGTAAGCAAACATAGGGACAGACAGACAGCGGGAAGCGACTTTGTTTTATAATATGTAGTGATGGTACATTTAAAACAGTTTGAAGGGCTGATTTTCTATTTAACTAACTTTTTATGACAATTATTGCGTAATATAAAGAAGGATCAAGATTAAGGAACAAGGACTAAGGGTAAGGGAAGAAAAGCAGTCAGTTGCAGAAAGTACCAAATATTCAATATTTTTTAGATCATAATAATAGGGATGTGTCAAATCAGCAATCCTTTATGGAATATCAAAACGATCGAATGCATGGAGTTTTGTATGAAATTGCAAGTTGTGACGTCATAATTGTACAGCATCAAATAACATACTCTTTGTGATTAGATCGGTACTAAAAAATCACATTAATGATTTAATTTTGATCATATTTGATGTTTTCGTATATTTTTTATTGTTCAATGCACTGGTTAGTATTTGATCATTTATCTTTAATACAGGACAGTTCCTTATTGTAGCTTCAGTAACTTTAAATTTGAATGACTAAACTGAATAAATGGTTTTTTTTTTTTTTTTTTTTTAATTATTTGTGTTTGTATGGCTGCAGAGCAGTCATATGTAATTTTGTTTTCCATTTCAGACCTCAAAAACATGGTCAATCACACTACAAGACGACAACGACCTGGATTTCAGCGAAGGTGAACCCCGTTCATCAGTTCTAAAGCTCCAACCAATCAGCGGCCTCCGTTCAAACGGCACGACAGTTTATGCTTTACGCATGAACACAACAACCAATCAGACGACGCCATTCACTCTTAACTACAAGTTGGATCCGCTAGATGTCAGCACTGGTGTTATCTATGCGTGTGTGCTACTCTGTGGTCTCTACGTGTTGATCATTTTTGAGGTTAGTTTTACGTAAGATGTTTTAATTCTAATCTAACCATCTAGTTAAAACCTCTTTAGAATTAAAGGGCAAAATGACTCTAATTACGTGAGAGGGCTCAATAAAAAATAAAAATCATCCGCAGGGCGATCGTGCAATGCTCTTGCAATCGAAATCGAACCCAATTTGCCGATAAATTGCCCTACTATTGTTATCTTTCTTAGGTGTGTGAATGAGATAGCAATCACCCAACGGTGAATCTAGTAGCAAATCCGCCTCAACTTCGATTCCGAGAGCATTACATAGCCTAGCTGGTTGAACCACGGTTCATTAGAGATTATCATTTAAATGAAACTAATTTAGTTGTGGTTTTGACGGCTTATTGAAGGTATTTGCACAGAAGCAACCGCCCTTTCAGTTAAATTCTACTATAAACCACCAAAATAGTAATTATAGCAAAAGTTAATCTACTCTCCAGCCCGTATTAGCCGCGTACATAGACTGACACACGTCCTCACCAAGTCTGAAGACGAAATCAATAACACCAGAGGCGGCCTTAGGGGGAGGCGAACGGGGCAATCGCCCGGGGCCTCGCGGAACCCAAGCATATTAAAAAAAATATGGATTTCAAATTTAAATTATTTGTATAACTTTAGCATTTCTTGTCAAACATGACAAATACCTAAACCAAACAACCAGACTTACTTTCGCATCACATACTTTTCACGAAGAACAAAGGGCCTCGCAATGACCTGCCGCCCGGAGCCTCGCAATGGGTAAGGCCGCCACTGAATAACACAACACAACACAAAACCGTCAATCTCGATATAGTCCTCGCCAGCGAAGCGTCGGAACGTCCCACCCAGTATCGTTCTATAAATGCAGCCCGAGCCACATTCCAAACCGCCCTATTTAATATTTCACGTGAATCCCACGCCCGCAGCAATGGCCCAAGGCCCACAGCGGGCACCATCAGCGCAGTTCCTTAGATAACCCTCGGATTAGAGTGTGAACAGCTTGTCGCTGGGAGCTGGTCCACAGGGAGGTTAGGCTGGTGTCTCTTATACCAAAACCTAAATGAAATCATAACATGGTTCAGGGTGACTTGTTTTATAAAATTTAAAATATAATGGGACATTTTTTTACATACGGCAAATCTGATCGGCATCTGGTATAGTTTTCTTTTTTTATGCCACTTGGGCCGACAAACAAGCAGACGGTCCACCTGATGGTAAGTGGTCACCGCCGCCTATGGACATTTATTACATACAACACTAGGGGCATCGCCAATGCGTTGTCGACCCTGAGACGTGAAGTTGTTAAGTCTCATGCATGTGCCTGTAATTTCACCGCCCCCCTCACCTTTCTAACCGATAAACAGTAACACAAGTGCACTACTGCTTCACGGCAGAAATGGGTAAGGTGGTAGTACTTCCCCGGACGAACTCTGCACTAAGAGCTCTACTACTCTAAAAATAGCAATGTGAACTGGCAATCAGTCTCTAACTACCAAATTAGCCATCAAACTAATAACCTAGTTCTATTATTGTTAAAAGATAGTAACTTATAGAATTCTAAGTAATTTAATTATTTTATGATTATGAAGCAGTGATTGTTTCTACTGTAAAATTAATTTAAAACTTTTTTTAATCGATTAAAAATCGTTTCTTACATGCATAACCTTGCCACTCGACTTAATAACACTTGATTTAATTCCTTCATCTCTAGTCTCAAGTATTATTATTTATTTAATCATTAGTAACATTAACAAGCCCGGAAATTATGGCAAATAAATGTTATCATTATCAACTCTAAAACAAAGTTATAAATGCACTTGCTAAACATTATTTCAAAGAGAAATGTACTCTCTATATTTAGCATTTAGAGTGATTATTATAAACACGGTAGTAAATGTGTGTGTACCTATTTTGTTTAATGTTTTCGTAACTTTATCGTTATGAAAACACGGTCGGGTTATACAAATTTATGATTCGTGTCACATTATGTCAACATTTTTTTGTTGTCTATGTAAAGATGTATGTACATAGATACATCAAATTAGTTTAATAGGTATGTATGTACTATAAATCATAAAATTTTATGGAATTTTTACAGTTAAATAACAATGAAAGAAAACATATTTTATGTACATAAGTTGTAAGTCATTTACAAAACAAATCTTATTTGTTATGCAGTCGACATATTTGTTTAGATTGTCATTTTTGACATTTGAATTAGGAACTTACCTTTTTAATTTTATTTTTCATGGGAGATTTCTTTTTATTTGTCTATGCTTTTAAAAAATGATTTGCAATTGACAATTATTCCGCTATACATAGGTCGGTTCTTTAGTCTATAGATGATAATGATATTAGCTTTATTTTATGTAGTACTATATAGTTCTTTTTTATGTGCACTAGCAGGAACATGTTCCATTACCTATGATATTGATAGGTGCCGTTGCCGAAAATATATTTTTCTTGTCTATGCTTTTAAAAATTGAATATTAATGTGCGATGTATATTTTAGGTCGGTTCTTTAGTCTATAGATTATCTGTAATAATATTTGGTTGATTTTGAGTAGTACCTATACCTGGTTTTTTTTTTACACCAACAAGCATGAAGACATTACGTTCCATTTGACAGTAGGCGGTGACGGCTATTTTTAGATATGTGTACCTAATGTCAGGGCATCACTTGTTATAGTTGTCGAGATCTAAGCTAAGAGAAGTCCGTTTTGACAGTTAAGAACGACAAAGAAAAATCATCTTTAATGCCTTTGTTATAAAAGTGATTTATTTATTTAAGATACACAATACAAAATACAAATCTGTTGAAGCAATAGTTTATTATATTATGATCCCCATAATATTGCTATTTGGTTCATTTTTCTTTAACTCTCTTAGGCTATCTCCCTCAACTAAATACCTAATATTTTCTGAGGTGAATGAAATTTTATGATGTCAACAATCAATTTAATGTTTTCATATTAAAGCTGTAATGTCCGTTTTGGAATTTAAATATGTTATTGAAAAATAATCTTTATGGATCTTGTAATAAGGTGCATCTATTGATTCAATAATGAATTGTATTATAATGCAAATACGACCTTATATTGCAGTAATAGGGTTGAATTTCCTATGACATTGAAAAACGTCAAAACTGTCATCATAGTGACCTACAGCGCTTGTTTTGTTTTTTTTTATGGTTTTCCTGTTTATCTTTCAGTTTTGTATTGAAAATGACGCGACCGGTCTTTAATAAGTTCAAAACAATAGTACAATAGAAATAAATATTACATGTCATAGAAATGAGTTCATTATTTAAGTAAAGTCAATTGATTATGAATATTATTAACAAAATAGTGTCTGTTTTCATTCATTCACTGCCACAAAGGTCTGTGGTTTTAACCGCGATTAAAATTCGAAGAATTCTAAATTTAAAAATGTTTATTGTTTTTAGTTAATTTTTTCTCTATTATAAATGAGAAAGTTTGGATGGATGCTGGAATGGCTGATCGGATCTGGATTCAAGTTGATACAGAAATAGATTATAGTCTGAAATACCACATAGACTTACCCCGGGAAAAGGTAACATACTTCGGGAGCGCGGATGAATCCGCGGGTGACAAATAGTTGTTTGTAATTTAGGGCTTGAAAGGGCAGATTTACTATAGAGTATCCGGAACTCGGCCTTCAAAGTTCAAAAACCATTTATTCAGTTTAGGCTCCCGTGGTCAAAATTACTGAAGCTAACCACATCGTCAACTTAGAATAAACGGCAATTCCCAAGGGATCTAAGGGGGCATCCATTTACCATCCAATTATCCAATTACGTCAGGTGATTTTGACGATTTTTCGACCCCTGCACTCCCCTTGGTGATGTCATGAGATTTTGCTCGATCCCCTTTCCCCATCCCTAATCTCACGTGAGATTTGATATTATCATAAGTATACGATTTAGACTTAGACGTGAAAAATTATTACTACTATATACAGGAATATTTTTTATTCAGTGCGCAAACTTTGACATATTAAATTTAAATGAGTTTTATTAAACACCTAATTTTTATTTTAATAAGTTTTAGTATAGAAAAATAAAGTTATCGTTAACGAAAGAAATAGACTTTAAAATTTTTATTATGGCTACTGTATGACTGTCTGTCGGTCGCCCACTCGTTGTTTGTTGATTTTAAAGTCGAAAAAAAAATACAGAAAAAAATTAAACAAATAATGGAAATGTGTTCTGTTACTGATACTGAACCACCAATTTTTTTTGCGCATTGCTTAAAAGTGATTCCAGTATAACCCTCTACTAGCAATTTTACTCTGACTCTTGCTAATAAAACGCGATATTACGTGATATTTACCGAGACCCCCCCTCCTCCACGTGAGATTCGGCTTGACCCTGAGTAAGATTTTCCCTCAAATAATATATTGATACACTTAAGTACCTATGTACATTCTTCATTAATGTCTACAGCTTTCTCCCTTTATTTGGATTTCATGCAGTCACCTTACCCATTTCCGCCGTGAAGCAGTAGTGCACTTGTATTACTGTGTTTCGGTTAGAAAGGTAAGGCCGGTGAAATAACAGGCACATGAGACTTAACAACTTCACGTCTTAAGGAGTACAAGGCGGTGATACCCCTAGTAATGCACATGTCCATATGCGGCGGTGACCACTTGCCATCAGGTGGACCGTCTGCCTGTTTATCGGCCTATTTATTAAAAATATTGTTCAATCCACAGGTAATAAACCGGACAATGGCAGCGGTACTAATGTCGACCACATCGCTGGCAACACTGGCTCTGGTCGGTGAGCGGCCGTCGCTGCCAGAAGTGATATCCTGGCTCGACGTGGAGACACTGCTGCTACTCTTCAGCATGATGCTGCTGGTAGCCATCATGGCGGAGACTGGCATGTTTGATTTCCTTGCTGTTTATACTTTTGAGGTAAGATTGTTTTTCTTATTGGGTTTATGAGGAGCTATCGTGTAGACTAAAATACACTACCTCTGCTTATACTAGGTACTTTTTGGGGTACCGTACCCAAAGTGTGAAACGGGAAAAATTTATATTAAAATAATAATATATAAATATATTAAAATTTATATAAAAAAAATTTTGGTAAATAATAAAAAAGAATGTAACCCTGCTGAGGTTCTTGCCGGTTCTTCTCAGTTGAAGGCTGACTTCCAAACCGGTTGTAGCTTCAGTAACTTCAAATTTGGCCTTCATAAGTGCCTTCCGAGGGCCTAAACTGAATAAATGGTTTCGAATTTTGATTTTTGGACCCTATTACCAACACTCCGCTGTCCGTCTGTCACCAGGCTGCGTCTCATGAATGGTGTGAAATTTTCACAGATGATGTAAAAAAAAGTTGTATATGTAGTATAGCTGGTTTCCATAGTACAAGCTCTGCTTGGTTTGGGACCAGATGGCCGCGTGTAAAGAATGTCCCGGGACATTTATTTAGTTAGTAACAGACAAGTGCATAAGTAATTACATAGTGCAGTTCACACCGCTAAGATTAGCGTTATCTAAAAGTAAACTAACATTAAAGATATATACTAATGAGACACGTGTTCTGTACAAGGTCTCTGACATGACACATATACCGTTAATAAAGGTCTATTTAGAAAGAAAGAAAAAAAATGGTGTCGTGGGACACCAAATAGGAACGAACTTTTCATTGACATAATACATGCTTCTTTCAATTCAGTGCGATTCAAAATTTACTTTTAACTTATTCCTTTTCTTATAATAATTATAAATTTATAAATGGAACAGAATTTTAAACATGTTGTATGTAGCCTTTAAATAAATTATGAAAAAACAAACCCATTAATAAACCATATCATTTAAATTTCGAACAAAAGTGTCGTTACAACTTTTCGTATGATTTTTTTCCGTCTAGCCCCCTTTCACAACGCGCGATAAGGAACTTCGTTCCAAATGTTTATTTGTGACGAATATCACATAAAAAAAATATTAATTAACCTAAAAAATATTATATGTATAAATTTACAAGTTAATTTCACTGGTCTTCCGTTGGGGCCGTGTAGTGAAGTCCAGACAGGGTTACATGATAACAATTATATTAAAGAGAGTAAGAGTAAGAGCAGTGAACAGTTAACAGTGACAAAATAAGGAAGTGAAAGCAAGAAAACAAAAAAAATAATAAAATAAAATTAACAAATTTGATGCCATGATATAGTGACTTAAGAGAAAATTTTTAATATTATTTTTTTATCATACATTCATTATATGAAGTAGTAAAGTAGAATATCGGAAGTAGTAAAGATCTTGGTGCAGAGTTCGTTTGGAAGTACCACCTTACCCATTTCCGCCGTGAAGCAGTAGTGCACTTGTATTACTATTTCGGTTAGAAAGGTAAGGCTGGTGAAATTACAGGCACATGAGAATAACAACGTCTCAGGGTCGACAACGCATTGGTGATGCCCTGGTGTTGCAAAAGTATTTAGGGGGCGGTAACCTTATAAAAAGTATTAAAAAATTAAAAAAATTAAGAATAAGAATTGCTGATTTGACATAATATCAGTATACATCCCGAACTAGTGTGTCAAATGAGCAACTTTTTATGAAATATCAAATCGATCGTCTGTATGAAGGTTTTTATGAAATAGTAAATTGTGACGTCATAATTGTATAGCATCAAATTAGCTACTCTTTGTACACATATTTTACAATATAAATAGCTTACGTCCATACTGCCAATGTCAAACACATCATGACGTTTTTTTTTTTTTTTTTTTTGGAAGGGACGAAGGTGTTAGCCTCAGATGGCTCTTACACCCTTACGCGGACAATTCCGGCGAGCGCTAGGGGCTCTCAGCCGAAAGTACATTTAGATTTTAAGCAACAAGCACACTGAGGGTGCCCCCTGTGGGGCTCGGACCTCGGGCTCAGGGCGTTGCGTGGGGGGTCAAAAGACTTTACATTATCTGATTTATTTATTAGTGGTTCTTTATTTCAATACAAAAAACAACAACAATGAATTTTTTAGAGGGAGCGCGGCTAACGTCCACGCCGGCGAGGACGGTATCTAGGCTGATGGCCTTGTGGGTGTGTAGTATCGCGAGCTGAAGATTCGGCTGCAGCTGTTTGAGCTTTGGTGATTTCGTCGTCAGACTCGGCGAGGGCGTGTCTCGGTCTGCGAACGCGACTGATACGGGACGGAGTGTAGGACGCGGCCTTTATTATTAGGGGATTACTGTGGTTTATTGCAGAATCGAAATGGCGGCGAGAAGCCCCTTTGATAAATTGCCTGATGGTCGGCAATCGTAAATCCATGTGGAGTTGGAGATTTCGCATGTACCACGGGGCGCCCGTGGCTCTGCGCATGAATTTATTTTGGAGGACTTGAAGTGAATGGATCCGCTTGGGGGCGGCGTGTGCAAAAGTTACACACGCGTACGTCATGATGGGCCGTATACACGCGGTATACAGTCTAAGCTTGCTTTTTAGGGCGAGTTTAGAACGTGAGTTGATGAGGAAGTGAAGCCTGCCTAACACAAAGTTGGCGCGCTTACGCACCGTGTCTATGTGAGGGCCGAAGGAAAGTCTTTCATCCAGAATGACGCCTAAATATTTGGCTTGCCTCTCCCAAGGGATGGGCACGCCAAACATAGAGATGGATGTGTCGGGAAAAGCTCGGTAAGTTGCGCGAAAAGCTCTAAAGAAGAGAATGGCTTGACTCTTAGTGGGATTGATTTCGATTCTCCATTTGCGGAACCAATCGCCTAGGGCGTTGGCTGCGCATTGGAGACGTTTCAAAATGAGGGGAACGCTTCTACTTGAGGAGTAGATTGCCGTGTCATCCGCAAACAGGGCCAAGTGTGTGTCTCTGGTCCTGGGCATGTCACTCGTGAAGAGCGAGAATAACAGGGGAGACAACACCGAGCCCTGCGGGACTCCGGCGCGAATGGGATGAGGCGATGAGAGTACGCGCCCTTCGACTCGGTAGCGAAAGTAGCGATTCGACAGGTAGTCTCGTAAGATGGCAACGAGCCTCGGTGGCACACCCATAATGTAAAGCTTATAAATTAAGCCGTCGTGCCACACTTTGTCGAACGCTTTCGCCACGTCGAAGAAGAGCGCGCCCGTCAGTGCACCGGATTGGAAGTTACTAGAGATGTGTTCAACGATTCTATGGACTTGTTGAACACACGAGTGTTTGGTTCGAAAACCAAACTGCTCGTCGGGAATGAGTTTATTAGCATCGGCATATGCTTTTAATCGAATATAAATGAGTCTCTCATAAATCTTACCCATGACATTGAGTAGACTTATGGGACGATAACTGGTGGGCTCGGATCTAGGTTTGCCGGGTTTGAAAATGCCAATGACGTGCGCCTCCTTCCACTGTTGCGGAAAGTAGTTACACGCCAAGGCGGCGTTGTAGATGGCCACCAGAAGGGTGATAAGGGTCGGGGGGAAGAGTTTAACTACTCGATTTGTGATACGATCCGAGCCTGGAGCTATCCTCGGATGTAGATTCCTGATGATAGACTTTACCTCGTCAGGTGTAACTAGGGGGATGGGGTCCTCCGCTTCCTCAGTTGCAGTGGGGCTGGGGGGGGTTGGGGCGATGGAGGGAGGAGAAGATGGTAACGGGAGAGAACTTCTCCGTTCCACTTCGGAAACGACTGCCTCCACGTGACTCGGGTCAACATGAAGGGAGCTGGGTGTACATTGAAGCGCCAGGCTGTCGGCTAGGCATTCGGACTTTTCGCTATCCTCGAAAGCGGGTGGGAGGTTAGGTCTGTTAAGGGGGGGCATGGGAGCTACCGTATCTTTAGTGAATTTACGGGAGAGTTGCCAAAATGCAGTATGAGAGGGTTCGATCTCCTCGATAGTACGTTCCCATTGAGCGTTGCGTGCCTCCTTTACGCGGACCTTAATGGCCCGCTGTAAATAACGCATGCGAGCGCGTATGTGGTCGTATGGTTTTTTGTCGTGATATCGTGTTATGGCGTTCTTCTCCCTGATCAATGCACGTATATCTTCGGGCAATTGCCATTTACGGTCACCCGTATCCGGCACTGTCCGAGAGCAATCGACAACGGTCGATTGTACGTGGTTGGTTAGGGAGTCGATAGCCACAGACACGTCGACCGCGGTGGTTATAGTGTCGGGTATACTATCGAGGTGAACGGAATTGGTGGCAGATTTAAGGCGTTCGCCAAGTCTGTCCCAATTGATAATGTTTTTAGTCGCTGTGCGACTTGGGTCTGTGTGGGGGCCTGTTCGTGAAGCGAATTCTAATATGACTGGTCTGTGATCAGAGGTAAGCTCGTGTAGCACCGATACGCAATGCAAGCGGAGGCTTACGTTCCGTAGCAGCGCCACGTCGAGTATATCCGGGCGGTGAGACACTACGCCCGGGAAGTGGGTCGGCTCTAAGGGCGAGATTAGGTCTATGTTTAGTGCGTCCAGAAGGGACTCTAATATTTTCCCCCGGGTATTGGTTGTTACGCAATCCCAGAGGGTGTTTTTAGCATTTAGATCCCCTGCCAGAATGACAGAGTGACCCATTTGCATCAGGGATTCTACGTCGCTTTTTAGCAACGTCCTAGGGTTTGTTTCGGTCGAGGTTGGCGAGAGATAGGCTGATATAAGCACTATGGACTCGTGTCCGGTCATGGCGAGCCTACATACCGACGCTTCGATGTACTTGAGGTCGGAAGGCGGATCCAGGGGGGAACAGTGCAGGGACTTGTTGTAATAGATCAGCGTCCCTCCGAGCGCTGAGTTGAGTATCGTTGCGCACTATGTTGTAGTTTGCAATTCTAGGATCCCTATGAAAGGGTTTGAGGAATGTCTCCTGCACTAGTAGGAGGTCAAGTTGGTGATCACGCAAGAATTTTGCGATCTCATCGCGTTGATCTCTAATGCCGTTGGCATTGAAGTAACCTAACTTGAGAGATCGGGGTTTGATTCTGCATAGCGGCGTGGTAGCCATTTAATTTATTGAGAAGTTTTTAAGGGCGTCGAGTACGTCCTTATATTGGTGGATGATTCCCGCGAGAGCGAAGAGATCACCGATGTTGGCCTCGATTTGGCCTGCGAATTCGTCGACTCGTTCGTAGTCGATTGCTTGCGCGAGCCGGCACACAGTGAGGAGGCCTGAACCAGGGGCTACCTTTTGTGCGGGTTGGATATTGTTTGCGGCGCGGGGCGTCTGCTTGAGGAGCGGACGCTGTGATGACGGCGGCGGCAACGGTGCCGTTTTAGGCCCAGCGGTAGGCTTTGGTACGGTCGCGGTCGCGGTCGCGGTCGCGGTCGCGGTCGCGGCGGCGGGGGTGGCGGTGCTCACGGGAGCGCCTGCTACGGTAGCAGCGAAAGTATTGTTTGGCGCGAACGCCGATCTAGGTAAGGGGGGGCCTGGAGGGGGGGGGATCGACTGAGGGTCGTGTGGGTTCCTCCAGGGAGTTTGTCTCTGCGGCCGGAGGGCCGTAGTATTGACGGACATAAGGGGGGGGATGGTCCGTGAGCTGTGCCACGGTCGGGCAGTCGGGCGAGGCGCCTTGGGGCAACCTTTGTAATTTGCCGTGTGACCTACGGTCTGACATAGGACGCATCCTGGTGCCTCAGTGGCCAGCGACACGTCTTTGGGCCTGGGGCACGCAGCCGTGCCGTGGTCACCGAGGCACTTGACGCACCTGGGTGTGGCGTAACAGTGACGCGCGGAATGGCCATAGAGCTGGCACCTATGGCATTGTGACGGGAAAGCCGTCCTACGGGGCGGCTCGACATGAATGCCCGACAAGTGGCACACGGTGCGGATTTTGAAAATGGCTTTCGCCGCCTCGCTGTTGTCGAGGACGACGATGACCATATTGAAAGGGACATGGGGGTTGCCTCTGTACATCCGGTGGACGGACTGCACAGGGAGGGATTGGGATTGGAGGGATTCTTTCACCTCGTCAGTGGGAATCTCTTTTGGGACACCTCGGATAACGACGCGTAAGGCGCGTTCCTCGGGGAGAGCGTAGGTGTGGAAGGACACCTTGCGCTCTTGAAGTAGTTTGGTTAGGGCACGGTGGTCGTCTGAAGACGGCACCGTGACCTTGATGCCGGTTTCGGCGGGACGGGCGGATGTAAAATTGATGTGGTGCTCGGTGCACCACTTTGAAATGTTGGTCCACTGACCTTTGTCCTGAACGTACAGGGGGGGCGGGGCCGTGGATTTGCGCTTGCCGGCGGTGGCAGAGGCGGGAGCGGGGATGGACGCGGACGCGGGGGCATCGCGGCTCGTTTGCGCGGCGGCGACGGGCTGCGTGACCATCGAGGTTTCAGCGGGGGCGGGCGACGCGGGGGTTACGACAGCGTCGGCGGGGGTGGGGGGAGGGGAAGGGCACGAAGCTTTCGCCGCTTTTGCGGTGACAGCTTTTGCGGCTTTCTTGCCGCTCCTCTTCCTCTTCCCACCCTTCGGCACCAACGTGTATTCCTCCTCGTTCGAAGAGGAGGACGCGGCGGTGGCGAGGTCGTCGGAGGGGGAATTCGCGGCGGTGGCGGGGACGGGTTTGTTTTTGGCGGCGGGCACTGAGGGTGCCTCGTCGCTGTCGGAGCCCGACTCGTTGTCAGAGTCAGATTTCGCGGACATCGGGGACGGGGCGCGCGACGCGGGATGGAAAGGAGGCGGATTCGCGGGGGGAGGGATGAAAAATCGCCCGTTGTATCTCTTGACGAGGTAGCTGTGTGCCTCCTTGTCAATGAGAATGTCCTCAAAGGACAAAACTGGTTGTGAGTCGGCCATAGTGGCCGCTCTGCCTTAAGGGCCGCGTATTTTCGGGGGGATTTTGGGAACCTACTCTACCGATAAACTATGTGGTTTCGTACCGGGGCGTTCCAGAGAGAAGAAACCACAAGAAACTTCTGGCAGTCGCCCTACTCTAAGAAAACCCTAACGGGCCCTATCAGCCCCGGTGCAGGGATGTTATTGAGTCCCCACTACCAGAGTGGGGTCTCGCACACCCAAACAAACACCGGAGAATGGGATGATTCGGGAAAGGGTAGGGTGGGAGGGGGGAGATAACTGGGGTCGACTAGGGAAGCCCCCAAGGCCGACTGATCCAGTCCCGTCCGGTGTTGGCTTTTTCCTGAAGGGAAAAAGCGAGCGCCCGGGTCACGCTCGAACTAGCTTCGTTGGCACCGTTAGGTATCCGCTAGTTACCACGTGAAGCGGGGATTTTTCTGTGGGTGCCTGAGGCGGCGGCCGTCAAAGTGACGGAGGGCGACGATATTATTGCGTTCTGAAAAGAACACTATAATACGTCTTTTGTGTCTGAGGCGACAAAGGGCGACTGATTAGCGTCGTTCTGAAAAGAACGAGCTAATCGTCTGGGTGTCTGAAGCGACAAAGGGGTCGACTATTACCGCGTCCTGAAAAGGACACGATAACGTCTCAGCGGCTGATTGACGGTACGCTATGAAAGCGCACCGACAATGCCGGGAGTGTGTGCGGTGCGTGCAGGTGCAGACCGCAGGTAGGCTGGCTTCTCGGAAGAAGCTCGGGCGGGCAGGCAGTGGGCGCAGCACAATGGCAGGCGACCGTGCGGCACGGAGGTTCGGCGTAGAGTCCACATCATGACGTATTTGTGACACGCTTCAAGCTGACGTAAAAGAAGAGAATTCACGAAATGTTTTATGCAATGATCATAGAGGTTATATACTCTGACAAAATACCTCAATAAAGTTCAAACTTAAAATATATGTGGAATTACGGTCGAATTTCGATCACTAGGTGACCACTAGAAGATGTTAAATACACTATAATATTAGTCTTTGATAATATATCGTTAATCCCTACTAATATTATAAAGGTGAATGTAAGTTTGTTTTTTACGCTTTCACGCAAAAACTACTTAATCGATCATCATGAAACTTTGTGCACATATTCTTGGAGGTGTTAGAAGTAATATAGAATACATTTTGTGCCGGGAAAATGTTACATCCCTCGGGAACGCGGGTGAGACCGTGGGGGACAACTAGTAGAGTATAGTTCCCTTCATTCACTCATTCTTTTCGTTGTTCACAGGTAACAAAAGGAAAGCTTTGGCCTCTCATCACCCTGTTGTGTGCCATCACGGCGTTCCTGTCAACATTCCTGGACAATGTCACCACAGTATTATTGATGACTCCAGTTACCATCAGGTAAGGAGTTTCCAAAACAATTTTTTTTTTTAAGATCTTTATACCGTAACCGAAACTATCGATATCCGAACCAGTTACCGAATTCTATTATCCTACTCTGTAAGCCTACTTCTTTTTTATACTACTATGGTAGCAAACAAGCTGTCAGTCCGTCTGATGGTAAACGGTCACCGCAGCCTATTGACGCTTGCAACACCGTGGGTATCGATCGCGCGTTGCCGACCCTGCAAAAATCTCTTCACACCCTTCTTGAAGAACCCCATGCTGTACTCTCTTGGGAAAACCACGGCGGGGAGCTCATTTCACAGCTTAAGCGTGCGCGGCAGAATACTTCTTTGGAATCACACAACAATCCGACAACTTCTTTACACAGTATCAAACTCCCTTCCCACGTGTACGGTTAAATCTTTTAAAGTACAAAACGGATTTTGATACACCCTGACATGTCAAATCAGCAATTCTTTATAAAATGTCAAACGGATCGAATGTATGGAGTTTTGTATGAAATAGCAAGTTGTGACGTCATAATTGTACAGCAACAAATATATGATTAAATCTCTTTATGATTAAATCGGAACTGAAAAATCACATTAATGATTTAATTTTGATCATATTTAATGTTTTCGTATATTTTTGGATGTTCAATACACAGTTTAGGGTTTGATCGTTTATCTTTAATACAGGACACATCCCAATTCATCAATAATAATAATTCTTTAATTCAGATTTCTCCATTTTGTTAGTAGTACAAAACCTTAAGACTATGTTAGTATAAAAACTGAAATATGTAGGTATATATAAATCTAATATTTGTTCCTACATACAATACGTAACATGAACCCTGTAACAATGGTTCATGTACCGACCGTCCAGCCTCGCCGTGATCATTGACAGAATACTGTTGGTGCTAGCCCGTACTCTGCCCACCAAAGATGTGCACTTTTTTCGAATAGTGGCATAAAAACAATCGGTTCGCGCTTCCGCAAACATGCCTGATGCACTACAGAAACGGGGCAGCCGCAACAGCATCTGGAAAGCGTTATTATACTGAACTCGCAGGGCATTGTACGATCTTTGAGAATAATCTACCCATAGACTGCTCGTCGACAGAAACATTCAAGAGGAAGGTTTATATGTATAATACATGCATATTATAGTAGAGAAGAGGCGAGAATTTCAAAGAATTCCGACATTTTGTGTCCAAGAGAATGACATAGGTAGTTTTCTTAAAGTTTCACTTCTACCGCGTGTGAATTTTACACATTTAACTTTTTTCTATTGAAACCTATTTTACTGCTTTGTTTAGATTTTAAGATGAAAATCGGTGCAGTTGCAAGTTATAAGGTTTCATCACCACGTGTGAAATTATGAACTTTCTTTATTCTTTCTCTCAACCTTGAATACAATTTCCGTCCACAGATTATGCGAAGTGATGGATCTGGACCCGATCCCAGTTCTCATGTCGATGGTGCTGTACAGCAATATAGGTGGCACTGCAACTCCTGTGGGGGATCCGCCGAATGTCATCATCGCTTCGAACAAGGCGGTCGTTCAAGCTGTAAGTGTGTTATTTTTTTGGGCTGGACTTAAAATATGTATATATTATTATATATAAATCGTATGGACTCAAAATGGACTATACCGTCCCTGGACAGCTGATGATGGAAAATGTAACATCCCTTGAGAACACCTTTTAAACTCCGGCGACAGCTTCAGGATCAGATGGCCGCGTGTATAGACCGCCACGCAGTTTCAACCGTGTTCCCAAAAAATGGAACATTTTCACGCTTACCAGAAATATTTTAGTCAAAATAACTTTTGAAACAGTGGTTAAAGCACGAAGATCTATCGCAAAAGGCTGGTTTATATAGAAAATTGAACACCGCGCATACCGTGACGTTGCGGGGTGTTCAATTTCCCAGCGCATTGGATTTGGCGCTCTCGATACGATGACGATACGCTTACGATAGACGTTCGTGCTCAGCCCCCTTATTCAGCTAATACAAACTTCGTCGGCGAGCCGCTTCACGGAGGTTTCGGAGATCTTACCTCTCACGTGATTAGTAGTATTAGCGTAGTAAGCGACAGGGATAGAGCATAGAGGCTGCGACGAAACATCCTCGAGTTAGTGTAATTTTCCTTACAGAATCGAGCCCCAGGGCACAGTTATATATTACTTATTGATCGTATCGTAACTTACCCGCAACACATCCATACTCACCAGCTCCACATAATTTTATTCCAGGGTATTAACTTCACGAACTTCACGCTACATATGACAATTGGTATACTGCTAGTATGTGTACAAACGTACATACAGCTAAGGTATATATATAGAGATACGGACAAACTGCGCCTGAACGAGCCTAGAGATATTCAGGGTGAGTACTATAGTAATAAATAAATCAATAAATATCCTGGGATATTCTTTACACACGGCCATCTGATCCCAAACTAAGCAGAGCTTGTACTATGGAAACCAAATAACTGTGAGCACGAACATGTATTGTAACCGTATCTCGATACAAGTGCGCCAAAAAACTGGATTGTATGACTATTTTACATCGCGACATACTGTGACGTTGCGCGATGTTAAATTTCCTATTGTATTGGTTTTGGCCTTTGTGCTTAGGCCTCTGTTACAACATACATCTATATATATAAAAATTAATCCCTATTTCCCTTGGTCACGGCATCACGCATGGATCGCTAATTCTTTTTTTGTTGTGTTTGTTATTGTCAGGAGAAGGTTCTTAAGAAAGAAAAAATTAAGAAAGTTGCGCGGAAAATAAGAAAATTAAAGAAAACATAACGCCCATATTAGGTTTTCTAATGTAACCTTACCGCATTTGACAATATAAACTCTTATAATGTAATCGTATGGTGTTTGACATAAATGTCAGTCGTTTGACAATATCGTTTTAAAACAGATAATAATGAAATAATTATTTTTTATCATTACTTACTCACATTTCACAGTTGATGCAATCGGAATATTTATGACAATTTTAACACAAAAGGGTGTGTTCATCACAGTTAGTTCAGAGCAATCACGCCTCTTATAAAAAGTTAATTTTTTGTGTATCTTAGCATTAGATTCATAAATACTTACTACATTTTTTGTTTTTTTTTTTTTATTAATCATACCAGTTCGAATTCAATATTCATATTTAAGACAGGACAACGACTGTCGGGTCAGTTGTAGAACGATAAATTTTCATGTATAGTTTTTAATAAAGTCAATATGGCAAAACTACGTTTGCCGGGTCAGCTAGAACTTATATATATTTATTTACAACCAGACAGAACAAGCAGAAATTTTCGTACACAAAAATGTTTGTTCTGGTTGGGAATCGAACCCATGACTTTTGACTTGGCAGTCAGGGAATCTAATCACCAAGTCAACAGGCCCAGAGGCGGCCTTAGGGGGTGGCGAACGAGGCAATCGCTAGGGGCCTCGCTCTTAATGGGGCCACAAGCAAATAAAAAAAATATGGATTTCAAATTTTATTTATTTGTATAACTTTAGCATTTGTTTAACCTAAGTTTATTCATTCTCCTGGCTGCGGAGACGCGCGGCGGCGTTGGTGACCCTGATGCTCAACTGCTGGGCACGCTCGACAATGGTGTTCCTCTTTTTGGACGAGACACCGTGATCGATTTTCTTGTCAAACATGACAAATACCTAAACCAACCAGACTTACTTTCGCATCACATACTTTTCACGAAGGACAAAGGGCCTCGCAATGACCTGCCGCCCGGACCCTCGCAATGGGTAAGGCCGCCGCTGAACACGCTGTCATTTTCTATCAATCAAATAATTTTTGGAAGACGCCCTATGGTTCCGGCCCATGCACAAATTCGTTGAAGCTTACATTTACTTTTAATATTCAACAGCTTCGATGTGGAATGTTAAGAAGTTTAGATGCAGTGTCTGTTTTTGGGTTTTAACATTTTCAAATAGCTCTCCTGTAAAGGTTTCAAAATGGCGCTTGAATCAAGTCGCCTTTTAACCGTCGATATGTATATTTTTTTATTTTATAAAATTTAAAATTATTATTATTTGTCTCCATGGTCAAGGGGTACCAGAGACCTGGTTTTGATACTAGGTAAAACAAAATAATATAAATGATTCTGAAATTCTGAATAGATATAGTTTCCACCTGTAACCTGAGATTATTAATGTGTTCGAGAGACGGTGTCAATGTTCACCATATGTTGTGTGACTTTTAATACCTTCAGAGCAATATAGGTCTTGTTACCATACCAGTTTTATTATTTTCAGTAGACATACAGGCCGTTACAAAACTACCCGTAAAGCCGAAGGAGGTGAAATAGGCCCTTATGACGGGCCCAGTCACAATATTTAAAAACCGTAGTAACGCTGTATAGCATACCCCAAAAAAATAAACAACTGATTTTTATGAATGAAAAATAGAAAAACTACTAAAGTAGACAATAGGTAAAATAGGTACGTAGGCTTTTCTGTTAGATAATCTGGTTCCCAGACATGACAGCTTACTAGGGTTGTTTAGGCTAGTTTGTAGGCTTTGATAATTAATTATATTTTTACGGGGTATTTGTAATACGTTGTATAATGAAAGTCTTAAATAGAGATTCAATTTAGAAATTAATTAGGTACATTCTAAATAAACGTCAACGCCATTTTACGGGTGAAAGAAATACATCTTTACTTCGCGTGAACAAGGTCGAAAACTATTAAACACTATAAACCAGGGGGTGGTAAAGACATCGGATCCAAAAGTGAAACGTTTGATTGAAGATAAGTTTTATATTACAGGGAAACATTATAATTATTCATCAATCACTTTTGAATAGCATAGATTGTGTTTATCAGTCATTTATTTTTCGTCACACAAAAAGGTTGCGGATCAAAATTTCTAATATAGTGTCACTTCGAAAATTGCGACAAACTGTATTATATAGAAAATAATAAATTTGAAATGTACCTATATTTTCTTCGCTATAGATCCTCCCTTTGTACCTTACAAAGGGAAGATCACCAAACCATTTAACCGTCTAACGGCGAAAATTAATATGCAATCCCGATCGAAAATCCCTGGTTTGATTTTATTTATTTATTTATTTTTTATTTATTTATTTATTGGATCACCAACAAGACACACATCAATACATTAAAAAATACAAAAACAAAAGAATATAAATCGTAAATGGTGTCCCAATTACAGGTGACGACTACAAGCACTAAAAAAGACACAACAGAACAAAAAAAATAATTGAGGAACTAAATTAAATTAAAGATAAAAATTAAGAATTAAACTTAAATAATTTACACAAAAGACTCATAAAATAATAATAAAAAATAAAACCAACACTATAACGCACTATTACTAACACTCAGCAACTTATTTCTAAAAAGAGTTAGTCTGTCACCAAAAATGTCAACATTGCTTTGTTTAGAAGCTATGTTGTACGCCATGAGCATTCTATTAATTGGAGAGAAATGCCCTAGATTAGACTTAGCCAATATTTCACTAAAAATTTTATAATTGCAACGTCTAGGGAATTTCAAGGGTGCACTTATATCAACACGAGAAAGCAACAATGGGGAATCCAGGACACCTCTCACCAACTTAAAGAGAAACATGTTGTCCAGCAGTAATCTCCTTTTAAGTAGGCTATGCATTTTAAAATAACGTAGTCTGTCCACATAACTAGGCAATTTCTTGGCTAACCCGCAGCTGTACGATAAGTGCCACAAGAAACGCTTTTGAACACTCTCAAGCCTCTTTTTGTATACGTCGTAGTGTGGGTTCCAAACTGAACTACAATACTCGAGTCGACTACGCACTAATGCATTATAAATTATAATTTTGGTGGTGGGTTTGGAGAGGTGCTTACAATTACGCAATACAAAACCGAGGGTTTTAAAACCTTTTTTGCATAAAATATCTATATGAGTATTGAAGCGCAGCTTAGAATCCAACGTAACCCCTAAGTCGCGAATGTGCTCAACTTGCTTTAATGTATTGCCTCTCAGAGTATACGATCCGGCTAGTGCAGACTTGGACCTCGTGAAGCGGACTACGTAACATTTTTCTGTGTTTAAAACCATAGAGTTCATCTCACACCATTTATCTAGATTATTCAAATCGTCCTGGAGCAACGCAACATCATTCATCGAGCAGATAGGCCTAAAGATTTTTAAGTCATCAGCATATAGGAAATATTGGGAATTGGTTAAATTGTCACAGATGTCGTTTATAAAAACATTGAATAGTATTGGCCCCAGATGGCTACCCTGGGGCACGCCTGAATAAGCTGTGAAAGGAATCGAAGTGAAACCGTTCACAACCACCGCCGACTGTCTATCAACAAGATAAGAATAAAACCAATCAAGCATGGTACCGGCGATACCATTGCAACATAGCTTTCGAAGTAATATGCTGTGATGAACCTTATCAAATGCTTTGCTGAAGTCGGTGTATATATTGATGAACCTTTTGACAGTAATTTTAATACACGTAATGTCAAAATTCTACTTCAATCTTGCGATTTTCGATCGGGATCGTATATTAATTTTGGCCGTAAGTGACGTAATTTTAGGTTTTGCTTTTTTTTTGTCACCACAACACAATTTTATATTAAAATTTCTATAAAGTATGAAAAGTTGTCAAAGATGTAACAAATATGAATTATTCTTCAGACCTTCGCCATCAAATTTCAATATGGCGTCGCGCTGCCGACTCTCTTCCCCACTTGAGCAAGGATGAGCAAGTCGTGAGGGAAAGGCTGGAGCGAAAGGTCCGAAAGCTGTCTTCCCAATTGCAAGTGCTGGTGAAGGAGAGCAAGAAGAGAGCTTGTCCGAAAGATACCTTCCAGAGCACATTAGATGAGATGAAGGGAAAGGTAAGTTGTTGTGAAAAGAGTGGGAAGTATAGAGCTCTTAGTGCAGAGTTTAAAGTGATGGCCCTGGTGTTGCTAGCCAATAGGCTGCAGTGACCGTTTACCATGAGCCAAGTAGGACATTTGTCATTTGAGCAGTAGACCTTTAGCAGTAGTGCACTTGTATTACTGAGTTTCGGTTAGAAATGTAAGGCCGATGACATTACAGCCATATGAGACTTAACAACTTCACCTTACAAGGTAGACAACGCATTGGCGATGCCCCTAGTGTTGCAAATGTCCATAGGCGGCGGTGACCACTTACCATCAGGTGGACCGTCTGCCTGTTTGTCGGCTTGTAATAGAAAAAATAGGACATAGCACAGCTACGATTGGTCTTCCTAACTCACGAACGAATGAGTCATTGCTCTTGAAATGCTACGTTGGGACTTAAAAGTATCCTCAAACAGTCAAACGGTCCAGCTCATTGTAAGTAGTCGTCGCCCATATGGTCATTTGCTACACCAACGCACTGGCAATGCCCCATCGCCAATGCGTTGTCGACCCTGAGACGTGAAGTTGTTAAGTCTCATACTGCTTCATCGTGGAAATAAGTGTGGTGGTAACATTTTCCCTGACGGAGCACTAAGAACTAAATTCCAATGTACGTGTTTATTTCAAGTTATGCTTGTTTCT
This sequence comes from Habrosyne pyritoides, assembly GCA_907165245.1. NCBI lineage: Eukaryota > Metazoa > Arthropoda > Insecta > Lepidoptera > Drepanidae > Habrosyne > Habrosyne pyritoides. The sequence continues at coordinate 4,507,377 of OU015613.1, forward strand.
ACTTTCAGTATAAGATTCGTGATAAAATCCTTCTGGTGAAAGCGACGATTGCCATCGGCTTCGTTGTTGCTGTTTTCTTCTTACACTCCATACCAGAATTGAGTGAGTTACCCTCCAAATTATCTGCGTAATAGGCTATCTGTCAAAACACCTTCAACTCAATCGCACAGACATAGAGTCGATATTTGTACTACCTTTCCTGAGCTTTATTTTTATATATACCTCTTTTAGCTAAAAGTGTTAAAGAAAAATGAACTCACTGGTGTTAGTATGAGGTTCATCATACAATGCCTGCATTATTATATCTTTTTAATTGTTGCTCTCAATGTCTTCTAATCCTCAGACCGCGTGTCCCTGGGTATGACGGCACTCCTAGGTGCTATATTGCTGCTAACCCTTGCTGACAGGGAGGACTTGGAGCCGATCCTGCATAGGGTCGAATGGTCCACTTTGCTGTTCTTCGCTTCGTTGTTCGTTTTTATGGAGGTAAGAGTTTTTAAACCTCCACCAGATGTCCACGTGAGGGTAAGTGGTCACCACCGTCTGAAAACTTTTGCAACATCAGAGGCATCGCCAGTACATTGTCGTTACTGAGACGTGAAGTTGTTAAGTGTCGTGTGTCTTTAATTTCCCTCCAGCCTTAGCTTTCTACCCGAAACTTGATTGTTCTGACTGACACCAAAAAAAATCGATTAATTTTTTGTTCTGAATCCTATTTTCTGACGCTTAATTACGAAAAAATTACATCACTAAGATGGTTGAATGGTTTTGTGATCTTTACCTATTCTATTTTTTCACTGTGGTTTGTCATAAAATAGAACTCGATACTAGCTAAAAATAAGTCCTAAAAGAGGATTCTGTAACAATGAAGAATGCCAGGCTATAGTCGACATATACGTGTATTTAAAAAAAATCAAAAATTCAAAATTCTAAACCATTAAGTTTAGGCCCTCGGAGGGCACTTATGAAGGTCAAATTTAAAGTTACTGAAGCTACAACCGGTTCAGAAGTCACTCAATATATTATTCGGGTTTCCTCACGATGTTTCTAGGCTTGGCGTCGGCAAGTTTGACAGTCAGAGGACTCAGAGGTTTGGTCAAGGACAAGATTGATGATAGAGAATGCGTCTCAGTAACGCATGCAGTCTTTTAATCTTTTCAGGCTCTCTCCAAGCTAGGTTTGATTGAATACATCGGCGGACTAACGGAGGCTCTCATTCTGATGGTTGACGAGCGCTACAGGCTCGCTGTGGCTTTGCTGCTTATGCTATGGGTATGACTTCATTTTTATAATTATTTCATTGTCGTACCAAGGATGTCTTAATTTGGACTATAAGGGATTTTGTTGTCTATGGATAAATCTTGGATTCGCTGTTACTTTGATATTTGAAATGTAGTTTACAAAAATTGTTCTTAATTCAAATTAACACGACATCCAGATAACAAAAATCTGGCAGTTCAATATCCAAAACCATTTATTTAGTTTAAAACAGTAGAACCCACATACTTAGAAAGGTCAAAATTACTGAAATGACCGATGAATGAAAAATTCGTGTTTTTGAAAATTATCTAAATTTTTTTGGTTTCCTGGTTCAATTGTATAAAGCGCATGTGAATCTGAACATGGTAAACATGTGGACTTTTGCGATTCAGGAAAAATCTTTCACACCCTATAGTAATAAAAAAAATCAGGTTTTTCATATTAAACTACTAATTATTTTCGAAACAATTTTTCGAAATATTCCGCCTTAATAAATCTGACATATTAAAAAGAACCTGAACAATATTCTATGTTCCTCCAGGTGTCAGGAGTCACATCAGCTTTTGTAGACAATATACCTCTCACAACGATGATGATCAGAGTAGTCACATCTCTCGGGTCTAATCCCAATTTGAACCTGCCGATGGCGCCGCTAATATGGGCATTATCCTTCGGAGCTTGTTTGGGAGGTAAGCATATTTTTATTGACGATAACTTTTGCGTGATCAAATATTTTGTTTTAGTCTATGATCACATTTGTTGCTTACAAACCAAGTACATAATAATGTGTTCTTGCAGCTCCACTTAAGAGCCAGTTCCCTCCTAGGATTGTATGCGTAATGCCCTTAATCATATCATCACACACCATGATGAAATAGTGGACCGACACAAAATCATCTTTTATAGTAAAAACTTATATGAATAAATATCCCGGGCCATTTTTATTCACGCCTATCTGATCCCAAACTAAACAGAGCTGGTTTTTTTTTTAAATACGTACTTATTTAACTGTTTTTTATTTTTAGTTACACTCATGTTTTTTTTATTTTTCAGGGAACGGTACACTTATAGGTGCTAGTGCAAACGTAGTATGTGCAGGAGTTGCCGAACAGCACGGTTATAAGTTCTCATTCATGCAGTTCTTTAAAATAGGCTTTCCCGTCATGATTGGCCATCTGATCGTCGCTTCTGGGTACTTGCTAGTCTGCCACTGTGTCTTTACTTGGCATTAGGATCAATTGAGAGGTATTTTGATATTATTTACTACTGGCTATCATTTTGGTCAAAGAAATAGTAGCTATTACCGTTTGGTGAAGTATAATTCATAATTGAACTTTTGGTCAAAGTTAGATTAATTGTTATTTTTGGTACACGATTGATTATTGCGTTAGTAACATTTGGTCAAAGTATAATTAACAACAAAAACTTTTGGTGAATGTTAGATTAATTGTTTGTCAACGATTGATTATTATGTTATTAACATTTGTTCAAAGTTCGATTAACTCGTTGACGGATAGTATTACCTCTCTAGTTGAAGGTGCTATATGACTTCAATTTCATACATTGCCTAGAGGCGTTGTGTCACATCGCAAAAGTTTACGCATTGTTAATTGTAACAGTAAAAATTATATCTATGGTAATACTACAGAATACCCTTCCTTCTGTTAGTATAGACAATGGAACACCGTGAGATGTATTGAGTGTATAATATATAAGTAAAAATTCTGAAGTCTACAGGCGTCGTATTACTGAAGTGAACTTTTTATGGGAGGGCTTTGAAATTCTGATCCGCAACCTTTTTGTGTGACGAAAAATAAATTAATGATAAACACAATCATAATATTCAAAAGTGATTGATGAATAATTAAAATGTTTCCCTGTAATACAAAAGTTTCACTTCTATTGTGTGTCTTTACGACACACTCTGCTTTTTTATACATTGATAAGGTCAAGAAACGTTCTGTCCGTCAACTCGTTATTTAATTTTGGTCAAAGTTTAATTAATAGTTGTTTACTGTTTTAATCCCATCTATAGTTGTAAATGTATGCATGTATTGAATTCGTTGAGAAGTTTGACATGCCATGGAGTTTATATTGTGATATTTTTTTTGTTTTTTCTTTATTATAATCATGATTTAGTTTAAACATATCGACTAATTTATTTAGTTATTTTAACGATGATCTTTCGGCTGTGTGCGTAAGCTTAGAAAATACTTTTCAAAGACAACCTGACTTCGCGACTTTTTTTTTTTATTTTTTTTGAATGGACGAAGGTGTTAGCCTCAGATGGCTCTGACACCCTTACGCGGACAATATCGGTGAGCGCTTAGGGCTCTCAACCGAAATACAAAATTTTAAGCAACAGCGCACTGAGGGTGCCCCCTGTGGGGCTTATGACTTCGCGACAGTATGATATTTAGTTTTATACTTTGAAATTGTAAATGAGTTTTTTTTTACCAATATTTATGCGCCATTTTGATGAGAGATTGTTCTGTTTTATTTTGAATAAATATCACAATATGTATAAATCATTATATTTAGATACCAGATACCCAGCAACTATTATAATTTATTGCCTAAATGGGTATTATTGCTATAGATATTATTATCATTTTGGATTTTTTAATAAGCTCATGTTGTATTCTTTTATTATTTTTTTGGTTGGTAACATTTATACAAATGTACTTATTTTTGTGATACTTTTGGAGTTTTAGATTTCATATTTGAGTTTACAATTTAAGATGTTTTATACCTACTTTTCTTATTTTTTGTTTAGTACAAAACTATTTATTAATAATTGGTCAGCATTATGTGTAGTTTAATACATTTACAGTTAGTTTATTGTTAAATTGTTTGAAAAAATACAAAATATTTTAATCTTTCATTGACATAAAATTGATTTAGTTACTTGGTTGGTAATTTGAATGTCCATTATATTTAATTTTAAAACTATCAAAGGATAGTTTCTGTGATGTTGTATTGTGTGTGAACGATTGGTTTGTCTATAAATGAGTCTAAGTCCCTTCATAGTTTCAGGAAATACCGAAAATATGCTCCAATATTTGTTGTAAATAATTTCTGAACGAATTATTTTACACTACCAACACCTTAACAAATGAACCAAATAACGTCACTTTGACAGTTATTAAAAGATGTCTCCTCGTTTTATAAATGGCCAGCAACTATTTAAAAACGAGACGGGGACTGCTATTTTATTGGCGCGTAATATAATTATTTATGGTTCATTTTCTCAGTTGATATATTTCTTTTATGATGGAAGTGAGGATGTAGAACCGTATGTAGTTTTGCTACGATTAATTTTTTCTCAAGGCTTGAAGTAAACTTTGTCTACCTAATGATATATTAACGAAAAAACAAGATTGGTTACAAACAGAGCATTCAATGTACAATACAAACCAATGCGGTGTGATATTCACAGTATTTATTAGAACAAATGTATAAGTTAAATTATGTTTAGTTGTAGCTTAAAAATATTTAGTTTTAGCCATAATCATTTTTAGTTTTAGCTAAAATAATCTTTGAGTTTTATTGTTATTTGTGTGTGTTTGGAGTGAAATTTATTTATTGATACACTGAGTGACTTCAGTCGTGATATCACGTCATATACAGCACGGTTGGGCAACAGAGACCCAGAGTTCGTGATTTTACGTTCAGAAATGATAATAATTAAACAAAGAGGTTAGATATAAGGTTTTATCCATTAATAATAATTATTAAAAACACGAATATATAACATTCCTTCCTGTAATAGTCAATGTCATTATTTTATTTTATATCATTTCTCATTTTTTTTTTTTTGTTTAATGGTTGATTTTTCAATATGCAGTTATAGTGTAATCGGGTGTTTATTTGAAATTAAAATAGGTATTAAATTGATTCTGACGATTTGCTCTTTCGAGGCTTATTCTGCAATTGAAAAATCTGTCGTTACTCATAAACACTTTATACTATATATGTAGGTACGGTCAGCAATTTAACAGATCCGACTTAAAAGCTCCTGTAGGCCAACCAAAAAGCAGATTGTCCACCTGATGGTAAGTGGTCACCGGCGCCTATGAATATTTGCAACACCAGGGGCGTCGCCAATGCAGAGGCCCTGTGACTTGAAGTTGTTAAGTCTTTAAAGTCGCCAACCACCTTATCTTTCTCACCGAAATATAAGAACACTACAATTAATAATTTAATAATGGGATATACTGTCGGTTTAAGTAGACACATTAAAAAATACACTGGTTAAACTACATACATAAAATAGCATATTATTTATCGATAGTTGTAGTGAAGATACAGGTTTTTGAAATTAGGATCTGTTAAACTTATGTTGCTGAGTGTACCCTTAAATAATTTAGAAAAGAATATATCTTGTGGATTGTTAATTTTGTCAATAAAATGTATTTCATAGTTTCATCATTACAGTAATTCGAATTTGTAATGAATAAAAAAAAAACATGATAACGTAAACTATTATTTTAAGATATTAAAAATGTTTGTGCAAAAAAGGTTTTATTTTTAAATCCTTTTATTAAACTCTGTGGATTCCTTTTTAAATGTCAACAGCCAACAAAAATGTCTAGGTTACTGAGGTAGCATATAAGAACAGAGAGAATAACTTCTCTCAGTACGTACCCATAGATCCTATGAAGACCTAAGATACCTAACCAGACCTGGTTCTAAAACTGTCTTAAATTCCCACTGTGTCCAAGACCAGTCGTTTAGATTAATATTCTGTTATTTTAATAGGGTGCTAGGCAGTGGCGTAGCTAGATAACCAAAGGCCCTGGGGCAAAAAATTAAGTAGGGCCTCAACTAAACTAACGATTTTAAATAAAATCGTTGGTCCCTCCCAGAGCTTGGGGACCCAGGGCACTGCCCCGTCTAGCCCTCCGGTAGCTACACCACTGGTCCTAGGCCTGTATAGGGATCCTGTTCTTCCAATGGGCCTTCACCCTTCAACTCAGTATATATTTTTTTTATATTTAAAGGGATAAGAGTGTAAAGAGACTAACAGAGAGTAAGAGTATACATTTAGCAATAAAGAAAAAACAATTGATTAATAGATAACTGAATAGTGTTCCATCAGAATTTAAGACAAAAAATATAATCTTAATAATAAAAATATTTAGATTCATAAGTGTTTCGTAGATAATAATAGTAAGTTTCCATATTATCAATATTGAAAAGAAATTTCCTCATAGGTTGGTTCTTCGATGCAAAATACTTGCTGTTCCCCGCGGTTTTACCCCTGTTCCCTAGAGATGTCATATTTTCCCGGGATAAAAAGTAGCCTACATGTTATTTCAGGATATGCTCAATCTCTGTGCCAAGTTTCATCCGAATTTGTTGGGTAGTTTTTGCGTGAGAGTAACAAACATTCATACAACATTCGCATTTATAATATTAGTACGATATTATATATTTTTCAATGCATTAACAAAACGCATCGTGGCAACACTGTTTGCGATAAAAATACATTCTCAATGTCATTCAGTCAGTTCAGTTAATTCATTCAGTTGCGAATAATTCGCGTATCAGAACGGTCGCGTACAAACCAAAAACAAGTCGATTTTAAAACGAAACGTCAGACAAATTACGCGGGAAAGTACTTTTTAATCTGTGGTGTTTTGTGTTGGTGTGTGTAAAGATGCAGTGAAGAAAATATAGGTACTTATTTGTAGTTTATTTTAATAATTTAGTTTTGTTTTCAATGCTAATTGATTGGACGATATCCAATTTTATCTGTAGTAGGTGCAATAGTAATAAATGTATATTATTATGTCGTGTTTACGTATAATGATATATTTTTAGTGCAGTTTTCTTATTGACAAGAATTATGACAGTGACCTAAATAAAGGGAGGTACAGGGTAGGTCATTCAACCTTATAGGGTCACAGAGGGACGTCAGGGTTGCCACAAATTACTAAACTAAATATTCTGATAGGTAAAGACCCGGTATCATCAAACCTACTAACATTATAAATGCCAAAGTTTGTCAGGATTAATGTCTGTATGTTTGTTACTCTTTCAAGCAAAAACTACGCAAAAGATTTGAATGAAATTTGGCACATATAGAACACGCACTAGAATAACATATAGGCTACTTTTATTCCGGGAGAAAATTTTACATCCCTCGGAAGGGGGGGAGAACCGCAGGGGACAGCTAGTGGTTTGCTTGTAACACAATCTCATTAGAACGGCTGAACAGATTTTGATGAAATTTGCCATAGTGATAGATTATGTTCCGGATAAAACTGTCTGATGACCTCAGATAAACGCGAGTGAAACCACGAAGCAGAAGCTAGGGCCTATTATTATAAACGCATCAACACTAGACCTTCCCTTGTAATTTTATATAATTAGGTACTTATGTAGACATTAAGCATAATTATTGTTAAAAAAATAGATTGCTTTGTTTGTGAGATAGTATTTATTTCTTAGTTTAGTTTAGTTAGTTCAGTTCTTAAAATAACGGACCAGGGGCTCGATTCTGTAAGGAAAATGGCACTAACTCGAGGATGTTTCGTCGCGTCCTCCGTGCTCTGTCTCTTTCGCTAACTACGCTAATACTACTAATCACGTGAGAGATAAGCTTTCCGAGGCCTCCGTGAAGCGGCTCGTCGACGTAGTTTGTATTAGCTGAATAAGGGGGCAGTTGTGTAGATATCAAATATTACCTCGGAAACACATTTCCTTCCTCATGCGGACAGCTAAAAATTGGAATTCCCTCCCCTCGTCTGTGGTCCCTGATACTTACAACTTGGGGCTCCTTAAGAATAGAGTGAATAGGTTACTAGCGAAAGCGAGCTCCATCTTCGGCCTCATTTTCACTTACCATCAGGTGAGATTGAGGCCATCGCAATCCCGTAAGAAATAAAAAAATGTCTTACGTCTACCAGAGAGAAACAAAGTTCTTGTCAATTTGTCAACGAAAGTATTACAGCTTTCTATGGGGAATGGTCCACGAAAAACCTTGACGATAACAAATTTTCAACTCCAGGGTAGCCAGCCAGTTGTTCCACAATGGATTATCAAACTAAAGACTACTCAGGACTTTACACGGTCATGTCATCCCAAACTAAGCAGAGCTTGTACTACGGAAACCAGATAACTGTTTTTTCTTTTTTTTTGAATGGACGAAGGTGTTAGCCTCAGATGGCTCTGACACCCTTACGCGGACAATATCGGTGAGCGCTTAGGGCTCTCAACCGAAATACAAAATTTTAAGCAACAGCGCACTGAGGGTGCCCCCTGTGGGGCTCGAACCTCGGGCTCAGGGCGTTGCGTGGGGGGCCTTTTTTAAATCAAAGACTTTACTTTATCTGATTATTAGTGGTTCTTTATTTCATGACAATAATAAAACAAAAAACTCTACAATGAACATATTAAGGAGAGCGCGGTTTCTTACGTCCACGCCGGCGAGGACGGTAGCGAGGCTGATGGCCTTGTGTGTGTGATGGATGATCGCGAGCTGCAGATTCGGCTGCAGCTGTCTGTGCTTTTGTTATGTCATCGTCAGACTCGGCGAGGGCGTGCCTCGGTCTGCGAATGCGACTAATGCGGGACGGAGTGTAGGACGCGGCCTGCACTATGAGGGGATTTTTGTGGTTTAGTGCCCGATCGAAATGGCCAGATAACTGATATACTACTTTTTGTTACTCTAAATGCATACTTATAAAAATATTTACACCCAGACGGAGAACAAACAGAAATCTTCGTGGACACAAATGTTGTTTGAAAACTGTAGGATAACCTGCGGTTTCATCAGCGCACCTAAAGGATGCTTAATTTTTCCAGGACAAAAAGTAGCTCATATGTTAGTTTAGGGTATGTTCTATCTATGCGACAAGTTTCATCAAAATACGTTCGGTTGTTTTTGCAAGGAAGAGTAACAAATATCCATTCTCATAATAATTTTAATAAATATCCTAAGACATAGGCACAACAAGGCCACCTGCCCCGTTATTCAGCTAATACAAACTTCGTCGTCGAGCCGCTTCACGGAGGCCTCAGAGAGCTTACCTCTCACGTGTAGTAGTATTAGCGTAGTTAGCGACAGAGACAGAGCATAGAGGCCGCGACGAAACGTCCTCGAGCGTCATTTTCCTTACAGAATCGAGCACCGTATCTCAAACAAAGCAGAGCTTCTACTATAGACGTGATTACTGATATATACTACACATATTAATATTCCTATTTTTCTTCTTAGATAATACATAGGTACTTAGTTAGATATTTACACCTCTTACTTTCGCATATAGATCTTTATGTGACAAATATAAAAATGATACTTCAAAAAAAAATATTATTCTTGCTTGGCAACAATTCTATAACTTACTAGCTGTTCCCTGCCACGTTTCGCTGTGGCACATTGTAATTGAATGGTTGAGAAATGAGAAACAAAACAAAGACGGTCGCGGATATGTGACTATGCAAAAAATAGATCAAAACAATCCTTGATGCGGATTATGATATCCTTATTATGCTAAAATTCCAGCTCGATCGGTGCACAAGTTTTTGAGTTTTTGAAGCGCACACAAAGCAACATAACATTTATATATATAGATTTAGGTTTTAGAATTTTTAATTTGTCATTAGTAACAGCTTTATTTAACTGTTGAGCGAAAACTAATATTGCGCTGAGGCCTATGAATATTACAGTATATCGAAGGTCATTTCATTTTATCGATAAACTGATTAGGTTATAACCTGTTTCATCTGCTGTTAATCCGCTCTTTGGATAATATGAATTTACCACCATAATAAATCTCTAATATAAAATTGCTTGCCCTTTGATTTTTTTTTAAATATATATATATATATTTTTTTTTTATAGATTCCCTGCTACCATTTCGGATAAAAATGGTCAAAAATATTATCCTCAAACTCTCCTATGTAATTTCTATTCTAATAAATAATAATACCCGGGGAAAACATTGATTCTCGGGGATTCGGGAACATGGGTGAAATTGCAGGACGGAAGCTAGTAAAATAAGTACACTCATACTTTGTAAACTCCCTTGTAAAAATATTCTTTGCTTGGATTTAAATTATGAGCCAACACTGCAGTATATAAAAGTGAAGCACCTGATAAGGGCAGCAACGTATGACACTATCTTTCTCTTGCTACTGAGGACCTGAATATCGCATCTTTTGTTTTGAATCTTACCGTTCATAAATATTTGTGGAGGGGAAGATACCTTCTCCAAAATGGCATTAAAAATGTAATCTACTTTACTTTAACACTAAACATACCATAACGGGTCAAATGACCCATTTCGAACTTTGTATTGAAAATGCACGTATCATTATTGCTTTTGTACATTTGACTTCATGACTTTTTCTTACTAATTAATATACAGTTATTATACTATTGATTTCCCTTCCTAACAACCATAATTTCATACATTCAAGCAGGAAACATAAAGTCACATTTGACCCGCTATGGCAGAAATAGGTACCTAGTAAGAGTTGGTATGATTAGTGTTAATAGTAAAGGTTACTACAATACAACCTATACCTCGTCCCGTACTCCCTTAGTTGCATGACTAAGGCACGCTCTCGCCAAGTCTGATGACGAGACAACCCCCTCTCAGATTACAACTGAGTCACCAGTTTTTTGGCACTCCAAACATTACAAGAATTTGCCAACCCTGGTATTGTCCACGACTCTCGTGACTTCCACACAGTCCCGTCTTGTAAGTGCGAACCCAGTCGCCTCTCAAACTGATCCCCAAATCATTTCATGTTCCACGTCCCCAGCAACTCTCTGAGCTGTCTCACCCCTGCTTGACAGCCCCGCCCAACATAAGGGTGTAAAATCCATCATCATCTGAACATCCAAAGTCAATCATAGAAAAAAAGACAAACTAAATTGGAATATGGAGTTCGGAGGGGCGCAGTAAAGGGCGAATTACTTTAGAGGCATCACGCTTCAGTAAATATTAGAACTGAAGAAACCATTGCTTGGACGGCGAGAAAATCTATCACTAGCTCGTGTCAGTTATTTCTTAACAAGTTTCTGCCCTGCGGTTTCCCCCCCATTCCCGATGAAGCTTAAATTTTTTTTTTCGGGATGAAAATAATGCAATATATTATTCCAGGGCATTCTCTACTCATGTGCCAAGTTTCATCCTAATCCGTTTTGATGTTTTTGCGAGAAGGAGAACAACATCTATACATCCATCTTCAAATACAGTGTTTAGTACCTAAGTGCTTAGTAGTTATTAGGACTAACTTTCTAGCTTTATCGCTTTCCGAAAGATTTCAGTAGAAGTCTGTGTGCTACCATTTTCGACCACATTGTGGTAAAACAAAATAATGATTTACAGGAAAAACTCCTGCACATCGAACATCATATTAAAATGTTACAAGGAGAAAAATGTTAAATACCAATAAAGATAACATCTGCCGATCTGCCGTACGTTTATCGTTATCATTATCATTATCACATAAAAAAGTAATGATTATCTCCAGCCGTAAAAGTGACAGACTTGATTGCATGCATGCCTGTCAGATGAAAATCATCTGGTTGTCAATATGGCCCTTCTGAGAATGAAGCTATGGAGCTATCGAAACTTTTGCTAATACATTTCACGGGATGATATATATTTTTATGAGAGATCTGAATCTATGGGGTACCAAAGTATCCAATGTCACTTTGGTTTCCATGATTGATTGGTTTCCTTGCCAGATAAGTCGTAGTTTAGCAGTGATAGCTCAGAGATAAATAGGGAAAATCGGATATTTACCCCAAATAAAAAAATCAAGAAATTACAGGCACATTATACTTAACAAATTCACGTCTCAGAGTCGAAAATGCATTGGCGATGCCCCTGGTGATGCAAATGTCTATAGGCGGTGTGACCACTTACCATCAGGTGGACCGTCTGCATGCTCGTCGGTCCTCTTGGCATAAAAAAACACAATGAGAATTGAATATTGTGAACACTGCGACAAACCCGAAGATATGTAGGTATCATGTTTTGGTGGAATTTGTTAGAAACTAAACGACGAGAAACAGTCTAAGGACTATACTAAACCTATATTCTCTAGTTTTTAAACAATTATTAGCTAAGTCTTAGGCAAGAAGCTAAATTGTTGTTTAGTTAATAAGTGATAAATACATAATTATGTTCAAACGCCCTTAGAAATCCCTACTAATATTATAAATGTGAATTTAAGTTTTTTTGTTACACTTTCACACGAAAACTTCTTGACCGATCATCATGAAACTTTGTACACATATTCTTGGAGGTATTAGAAGTAACATAGGATACTTTTTGTGCAGGGAAAATGTTACATCCCTCGGGAACCCGGGTGAAACCGCGGGGGACAGGTAGTACTTTAATAAAAATCATGTAGATAGGTAGGCTTGTGCTAGATAATAGCCAGTGGTATAAAGGCAGTCCTTCATCAAAATTTTTACAATATATTAGACCCGTTTTATCAGCTAGGAATTTCAAAGACAACATTGCCACACTAAAACAAGCAGACAGTCCACTTGATGGAAAGTGGTCACCGCTGCCTATAGACATTTGCAACACCAGGGGCATCGCCGAGGCGTTGTCGACCCTGAGACGTGAAGTTTTTAAGTCTCATGTGCTTGTAATTTCACCGAACCTTTCTAACCGAAACACAGTAATACAAATGCACTACTGCTTCACCGGACGAACTGTGCTCTAAGAGATTTACAACTCATATTTTGTTTAACAAAGGCCCAGGGTGGGTCTTGGCGTAAGTGGAATATTTATAGATATATTATAAACATAAACCTTAAAAAGAAATTTCTTTTAGTGATGAGGAAAACCGCATAAAAAAACAATTGCGTACTTTAAAAGAACCAAACACACAAGCAAATAACAATAGTAATTTTCATTTAAGTCTAAAAATACAATAAAAAAATTCCCACCTATCGAATTGGCGATATAGTCGGTCTTATGTACAAATACAATTGAAAATAGACAGGCCAGTTGACTTGTTGGTTAGCGACTCTGGCTGCCAAGCCAAATTTATGTAAATATATTAGTATGTCAGTTATCTGGTTTCCATAGTACAAGCTCTGCTTAGTTTGGGATCAGCCCCCTTAATCAGCTAATACAAACTTCGTCGGTGAGCCGCTTCGCGGAGGCCTCGAAGAGCTTACCTCTCACGGGATTAATATTAGCGTAGTAGGCGAAAGAGACAGAGCACGGAGACCGCGACGAAACATTCTCGAATTAGTGTAATTTTCGTTACAGAATCGAACCCCTGATGGCCATGTGTAAAGAATTTCCCAGGATATTTATTTATCTATTATAATTAAAACATAAGTAACTACCTCAGCTATAAGGGCTGCTGCCTAGAATACATACATACAAAAAGAGATAATATCAATTAATTTTTTTTTATCCTGAGCGTTCGCGAGGGAATCAAAAGAGCACAAGGTGAAAAATCATTGCACTCGTGTGCAACACGTAACTTTTCATCCCACCTCAGCGAGGAAATGACTAAATGTAAAAAAAGAAGAAAATGGCGCGCGTAAGCAAATTAAAAAGTACACCAAGAAGGTTTCGAGTCTGAGTTATTAACAAATTAAAAAAGGTTGTATGATAAATTTGGCACCATGGAGGTAGAAGTAAATAGGTTTAATGATGTTTTGTATTCACAAACTTAGTGCACACGATGTTCTAAATTTAATTTTCTTTATCCTTTAGCGGATAAAAACGGCTTTTGCACCCAGATATCGAAGATCAAAAATACTCTTTCCGAGATGGGGGGATTAAAATTATAATTAAGAAAGTTAAAACGAATAATTTTTTTTCAGTTTAACCCACAGCTCTTCGAAACACGATGTGAAATAATCAAACAAACATAATGAGTAACCTATGGAGGAGCGTCAAAGAGTTCGTCGGGGTGAGAAGCACCCCAAACGAAGAGTTGAACAGGAGCCATTACTCCCTGGTGTCCTGTGGTGAACTGACAAGTGATACTCTTCAACTGTGGCTTGGATTACCTGATGAAGTGAAGAACGATCCTGCCTTGGCGCCTTTTAAGCAATTTTATGAAAAGGAGAATGGTGAGTCTAATCTTTTGACCTTAAAGAATTTTTTTTTTTTTTTAATGTAACTTTTTTGTGTCTTAACTATTAATGTAATTAATATATATATATATATAAGTATGTAATTAAAAAGTAGTATATGTAGTATAGGGGGCATCCATTAATTACGTAAAGTGATTTTGGCGATTTTTCGACCCCCCCACTTCCCTTGGTGAGATTTCATGTGATTTGGCTCGACCCCCTCTCCCCGCCCCTAATCTCACGTGAGATTTGATATTATAATAAGTATACGATTTAGATTTAGATGTGAAAAAAATATTACTACTAAATATTACTCTCTTCTAGCAATTTTACACTGTTTCTTGCAAATAAAAAAAATACGTGATATTTGCCGTGACGCCCCCTCTCCTCCACGTGAGATTCGGTGAGATTTGGCTTGACCCCCTCACCTCCCTAAATGCCTCACGTAATTAATTGATTATTGATATGGGGGCGCCATATCAGTTACCTGGTAGCCATACTACAAGCAGTACACTCTGCTTAACTTGGAATCAGATAACCATGTGTCAATAATGTCTCATGGGATATTTAATGCTTAAGCATTTCCCTCCTTAATAGCCAGCCCCTGGCTACAGGTACCAGGTAATGCAATTTGAAACGGACAATCTAAATTAAAAAAGTAAAAAAAAACATCTCTATGCTGTAAACCGTTGAGGAGTTCCCTTATTAGGAGCCAATGCTGGCTACAACTGCCAAGTAAGGGCACGTTTCCTAACCGACGATCAAAATTAAAACTGGTAACAATTTGTGTCTATGGTTCAGATCGTTGAGTTCCTTCGTCAGGCCAGTTGGCTTAGTGGTTAGCGACCCTGACTGCCAAGTCGAAGGTCGCGGATTCGATTCCCACCCAGGACAAACATTTATGTGCCTGAACATGTCTGTTTGTTCTGTGTTTGGATGTAAATATCTATATATGTATGTATTTAGAAAAATAAAAAGTAGTATATGTAGTATATCAGTTATCTGGTTTCCATAATACAAGCTCTTGTTAGTTTGGGATCAGATGGCCGTGTGTAAAAGAATGTCCCAGGATATTTATTTATAATTTATTATCAGGGCCTTCTTTTCCATTGGGCACTCTGGACAAGTGCACGGGGCCGCACGATTCATGAGGTCCCCTGGTCCGAAAGAAATGGAACCCGTTGGACGTCGCTAGTGTCGTCAGATCGGATCGTTGTGTCGCGCTCTTAGAGTTCTCAAAGCGTAGTCTTAGGGGCCCCCTTATCCTAGTGGCCAGGGCCTCCAATAGTTTAAAGACGGCCCTGCTTATCATAAAGAAGTATTGTCATCAGAACTGAACCTACATGTTAAATTTAAACTTCGTAGGTTAAGAGGAAGTGATACTAATTCATTTTGCTAGATTTGACTTCAAACTAACTACCATCGCTAGTTCAAAAGCTTTAAAAAGTAACTCAATTTGAACTTCAAAAGGCCTATTTTACGATAGACTTTAAATAAATACTATATGTCGAGAAACATGGTCAAATAGCATACTATAATATAATACTAACAAGGTAATATTTTATAAACGAGGTACACTAATGCAATGTCAAGGTTTTATCATATTACTGTGTTTATTTATCAAATGTCTCGGTGGTGTCATAGTCGGTTAGAGAAACAAAAGTCCTAGGTTCGAATTCTTAGCACGATAATATTAACATTTCTTTTTTTTTAATTACCTCTTCAGTTTCAGTCGCATTCCCGAGGGATATGACATTTTCCCGGGATGAAAGTATGTGTATATGTATTCTAGAGCATTCTCGATCTATGTGACAAGTTTCATCTAAATCCGTTTGGTAGTTTTTGCATGAAAGAGTAAAAAAATCCATACACCAATCCCTACTAATATAAATGTGAATGTAAGTTTGTTTGTTACGCTTTCACGCGAAAAAATCTCCATTCCAAAAAAAGGTACAAAGTTTTCTTTTCAAATGTAACTATCACTTGTTATCTCTAATTAACTGCTAAAGTGAATTCATCACGAATCTAAATTTTATGTTTTATTAACACAAAAGTCCTATTGATTTGATAGGTTGAAAGAAATATCTAAGAACAGGACATTTCTTTATATACTGCCACATACGAGTATAATACACGTACAATCCCTACTAATATTATAAATGTGAATGTAAGTTTGTTCGTTACGCTTTCACGCAAAAACTACTTAAAACTGATCATCATGAAACTTTGTACACATATTCTTGGAGGTGTTAGATGTAATATAGGATACTTTTTATCTCAGAAAAATGTTACATCCCTAGGGAACGCGGGTGAAACCGCGGGGAAAAGCTAGTCTATACATCCAGCCACGGTGACATCACAGGTCACGTTGAGACATCAAATATCTTCGGTGAAATGTGAGTCTAATTACCGAGACCTCTACTTACTTCTTCTGGGATAATGGGTGAAGATAAGTCATGTATTATGAATTACTATACACGGAGTTAGGTTGGTAATAATATCAACAAAATTATATAAATGAATTTGTTTTCGAATACCTAGCTTTTGTCCAGCCCCCTTATTCAGCTAATACAAACTTCGTCGGCGAGCCGCTTCACGGAGGCCTCGGAGAGCTTATCTCTCACGTGATTAGTAGTATAAGCGTAGTAAGCGACAGAGACAGAGCACGGAGGCCGCGACGAAACATACTCGAGTTAGTGTCATTTTCCTTACAGAATCGAGCCCCTGTATGGTCAGATGTAGTAGAGCTCGTAGTGCGTTCGTCCGGGGAAGTACCATATCTATTTCAGCCGTGAAGCAGTAGTGTACCTACTTGTTTTATTTTATATAGCTATAGTACGGGGTTTTACCTTCATTCCTGATGTATTCCGGAAGTAAAACACAGCCTAAGTCACTTGGAAATAATGTATCTTCCTATCAGTGAAAAATTTTTTGAGCGGTTCTAGGAGATTACCCCCTGCTCTTCATCGAACTTACAAACATTACCTATATATAACACTAACTGCCCCCGCCGTTTTACCCGCGTCCCCGAGGGATGTCACGTTTTCCCGGGATAAAAAGTAGTCTTTATATTATTCCAGGATATGCTCTATCTATGTGCCAAATTACATCTAAATCCGTTTGGTAGTTTTTGCGTGAAAGAGTAACAAACATCCAAAGTCACAAACTTTCGCATTTATAATATTAGCAGTATTATCTAGCTGTCCCCGCGGTTTCATCCGCGTTATATGAATTAAATGCCTGTCCCTCTCCATATGCTGTGCGTGCAAAATGTTCGCAAGATTGATTCAGTCGTTTAGCCATGAAAGCATAACTAACAAACAACCTCACTTTACTATTTATAATATTAAGATTAAACAAAAACAAATATCTAGTAACCAATACCACTGGATCTCCTTCTCTATCAAATCCCAAACAAGGAAACTCAACAGGAAATCGACACGTGTTTCGCTTCTACACGAAGCATCTTCAGGACGTATTAGACCGGTTGTCACTGAAAGTCTTGCTTTCCAACGGTCGGCGAGGGATCACGTCTGTGGTGCTAGTGCGTCGACTCGGTTTGCTTGTTTAGGAGATGGAGATCCAGCTGAATTAGTTACTAGATATTTGTTTTTGTATAACCTTACACTGGATTTCCGCAAGGTCACGCCTGAGTCAATTAGATATTTATAATATTAGTTAAGATACAAAAAAGTGAGAATAAAGATAACAACAATACCTGTGACAATACCAAACCCAAAAATGCCTCCACCCGGATTTGATGTGTTTGCGCTTAAAGTTTTGACAGTGTCCTATTAACACATAAGCGCTATGTAAGGATATTACTTATTTGGGTATGTTAAATAAAATCTAGCCATTTGCGGTGACTTACAATCAAGCTTGACGTAAAGCCTTGGGATATTTGATATGGTTATGTACTTACAATATATATATGTACATATTAATACATGATGACAGTATATATAGTACCTGGATGGCCGAGCATCACTCGGGATTTCTTTACTAACGTGACTTCTACCGTATTCCCTTTTTTAAAGCCCTGTCATATATACCTAGATACGAATTAGATGCGATAATAAAGGGCTCCCAATAACAGTATTTCTCACAAAAGATGTAACTTGAAAACCTTACCTTCTTACATTGTAGCAGTTTTCGTTGCCTAAAAACACGGATAAAACGACATTTTCTGAAATGAATCCTAGCTAGATCGATTTAACGCCCCCGAAACCGCCTGCATACTAAATTTCATGAAAATCTTTGGAGCCGTTTTCGAGATCCTTATTATCTAATATATAAAATTCTCGTGTCACAGTGTTCGATACCGTACTCCTCCGAAACGCCTTGACCGATTCTCATGAAATTTTGTGTGCATATTGGGTAGGTCTGAGAATAGGCCAACGTAATTTTTTTATCCCCCTAAATGTAAAGGTCCACACCAATTTTTTTTTTTTTTTTAAATATATTTTTTTTAATTTTTTTTTATGATACAGCATAGAAAATTAAATACAACCCTGAATTTTCAACCCTCTACGATCAACCCATATTTTTATTTGTAAATTATAAATATTAATTTTTTTGGCAACAATTATATTTTTTTTATGTCATGACTTGGAATAAAATATATTACTCTTAATTTTCCACCTCTCTACGATCAACCCCTATGTTACCATCACGATTTTAACTTTTTTTTAATTTTAATAATTACCTATAATTATGTTTTTTTTCTCAATTCAATTTAATTTTCCGCCTTCGCCGGTCGATAACTGATCGATTAATAGTTGACCGTTGTCACCTCTCATCCAGCACGGACTGACGGACTGACGGACTAATCGACAGACGGCAAGGACGAAGATGTTAGGGTAAATTCATTTGCCACGTGACTACGGAATCGAAAATATTTGTTTCCTTTGTTACTACTAAGGTGGCCACCAAAGTTGACAGCCCGTCTGGTGGTAAACGGTGACCGCAGCCATGTTTTATTTAAATAATCACAAAAATGATACTTTCTCATATTATTTATAATAAGAAACTTCGTTCCTATCTGGTGTCCCACGACACCATTTATTTTTGGTTTTATTTGTGTATCGATCGTAGCAGTAACTGTTATACGTATAATTTTTTTCTCATGTAAATAAACACGTGTTGTGAGCGTATGACGTAGTGAGAGTACTTAACATTTTTTGGAAATAGTTTTAAATCAAAAAGAAAACGTGTTACGTGTTAAATAAATATACCGGTTTTATTATTGCGAAAGGTAAGTCAAATAATATGCAGACGAATACAATATTAAGTTACTCTTTTTTACCAATACACTGATAGAAGATACACAGATAGATTTTTTTTTATTTTTAATAGCGGTATAAGTTGTTGGTGTTAGCTGTGATTACCTATAATTAAGTAAGCACAAGGCATGTTATCTCTGTAGCATCTTTTTTTGTCCTAGTTATGTATATCATTTGTTGGTGATCCTTAATAAATAAATAAATAAAAGGATTTATTAACTATTAATAATTTAATTTATTTGAAGACAATCCTTAGCCCTACTATCTATATTTAAAATTTTCATGTCGTGGTGTTTGTCAACAAACTCCTCCGAAATGGCTGAACTGATTTGTATGAAATTTTGTGTGCATATCGGGTAGGTCTGAGAATCGGACAACGTCTACTTTTCATGCCTCTAAATTATAAGGGTGACCCACCCCTAAATATTTACTTTTATTTTCTTGACAACATTTTTATTTTTATTTTATTTTGATTTATCATTCAAATACATACTTCAACTTAACATTTTCACCCTTCTACGATCAACCTCTGTTTTTTAAACGCGATTTTTATATTATTCTGTTCCATCCACAGGTTCGCAATATGGTTGCTAGATGGCAATCGAATATAATAATTGCAGTAGGATTAATTTTCACGTATAGTTTATAATAAAGTAAATGTGGCAAAACAACGTTTGGCGGATCAGCTAGTATATATAGAATTGCTCGTTTAAAGGTATTTGATAGATTAGATATACCACATATACTATTTTTTAAATACATACTTATATAGATATTTACACCCAGACACAGAACAAACAGACATGTTCATGCACACAAATGTTAGTCCTGGGTGGAAATCGGCGTATAAAGAATGTCCCAGGATAATTATTTAAAGTCAATTAGTTTAATACTCGTCTATACTAGTCTATACTAATATTCTAAAGTTTGTTCGTTTGTTTGCACGCGCTAATCTCAGGAATCGGTGGTCCGATTTGAAAAATTGTTTCAGTGTTGGATAGTGCATTTATCAAGGAAGGCTATAGGCTATATTACGTATTTTTTTAAATTTGGGGTCTTTACTAAAAGTCCAATAATCACTATATAGTATAAAACAAAGTCGCTTTCTCTGTCCCTATATCCCTATGTATGCTTAAATCTTTAAGACTACGCAACGGATTTTGATGCAGTTTTTTTAATAGATAGAGTGATTGAAGAGGAAAGTTTTTATGTATAATACACGTGACATCCCACGGGAACTCGGGTAAAACCGCGGGGGACAGCTAGTAATGTTATAAAGAGGAAAGATTTGTATGTAAGTATGTTTGTTACTCTTTCACGCAAAAACTACTAAACGGATATCGATGAAACTTGGCACATAGATAGAGCATATCCTGGAATAACATATAGGATACATTTTATCCCGGGAAAATTTGATATCTCTCGGAAACGCGAGTAAAACTGCGGGGGACAGCTATTACATCAATACATCTTTTGATTCATCCATACAAACATTAGCATTTATAATATTAGGACGAAGAATTAATTGTCCGGTTTAGAGAGGCCTCCAAAATAGTTAATAAGGCTAATAACCTTTAATTTCAGGCACCCCAGAATGCGTGCCTCTACCCAAAAAGTCAGGAAGTAAAACCAGGCTGCCCCTGGTAAATTCAGCACCAGTTCTTAGTTCCAATCTCCAGGTGCTAGCTGAAGAAATCGAGTTCATTGATGGCGTAAAGATATTTGATGTTATAGAAGAGACGGGTGATGAGAAATTAGATAAGAGGTAAGAACATCAGCTTAATTTAATCTGTAAAGCTATACAAAGCGAACAGCCTATGAAACACAAAAGAATAACAGGCACATCGACGGTCCACCTTATGGTAAGTGGTCACCGCTGCCTACGCATATTTGCAACACCAGGGGCATCGCCAATGCGCTGTCGACTCTGATATACACAAACTGTTACAAAACTACCCGTAAAGCCGAAAGGTTAAAAGGGACCTCATAACAAGTCCATTCACAATATTTAAGAACCGTAGTAACGCTGTATAACATACCCAAAAAAAAAAATCTGATTTTTATAAATGAAAAATAGAAAAATTATTAAAGTAGACAATATTAGGTAAAATAGGTACGTAGGCCTTTCTGTTAAATAATCTGGTTCCCTGACATGACAGCTTACTAGGGTTGTTGGCTTTGATAATTAATTATATATTTACGTGGTATTTTGGACCCTTAGACGTGAAGTTGTTTAGTCTCATGTGCCTGTAATGTCACCGACCTTTAACCGAAACAGTAATACAAGTGCACTATTGCTTCAAGACGATGGTATATTATATGTATATCATATATCAGTGACACGAAACACTATTGCAGCGTGTTTGTTTACACAGCTATTTTACCTTAATGGACAACAGAGTTGCGTGAACAAGCAGAAAAAGGTGAAAAATTAAAAAAGGCGTTTTATGCAGGTACTAAATGTGTCAAGCAGTCATATTCTATGGCGACCGGTTCCGCAGATTATCGATGGCAGCTAAAATATTAATTGTATTTTATTAAAAAAAAAATGTTAAAGGTATTAGAGTCAGACTATTCATAAGTATTCAACTCTTGCCTATTTGAATAAAAACAACGGGTTGCACTCCGGCACGACTCATGCCGGCAGAAGTGAAAACTAGGTAGAAAGAGAAGAAGATCTCCATCCGTCTTACAAATTTCGATCAGGTCACGTGGCTTAACGCAAGTTGAACATTTTTTAGCCACAGAATGTAACCTTGCTGAGTTTCTTGCCGGTTCTTCTCAGTTGAAGGCTGACTTCCGAACCGGTAGTAGCTTCAGTAACTTTAAATTTGACCTTCATAAGTGCCTTCCGAGGGCCTAAACTGAATAAATGGTTTTGAATTTTGAGTCACCTCACTGATTCATAGGTATATAATTAGAAGGATTTAGAATAATAGCACATAATACTTAGTTAATAAACCAGATAATTAAAGTCAATGCGGACAATTTTCCGTATCTCTATTCTCGAATAAAATACAAAATAAATATTATGGAATATATAATCAAAGCCATACCGTTCAAATTTGAAAAGCTAGAACAAAAATACTTCTTGCATAATTATTTAACTGCAAAAGACGAAATGTTAGTAAACTTACCTAATATTTTTTCCTATATCTTTTTTCAGCCATGACAAATCATCAATTGGGAATAAAAAGAAACAAAAGGTAATTTAATTTATTCACATAAGTCGTGTTGTCAAGTTAACTAAAAATGTGGTACCAGCGACAAATACTACCCTAACTCCACACTCTAAGGTGTCGTAAGCGACAACAGAGAATACCGAGGACAACAAAAACATTGTCAAAAGAAAGATAGTGGTAGTGACGTCCAAGCTGTGACGATGGTCGTGGATCTGGATCCCACGATAAACTTGGTTTCAATTAAAGAAAATATCGTGAAGGAACTGTAGCACTCTAGTAGATGCGATGGTAGAAGGAAGCCTGGGGCTTAAGTCAAATAATTTCCCAATAATACCGTCAGTTGTTTAAGCGGTAGACCACTTATAAGAAGGAAGTTACTCTCCTGGAAGTTAAAGTTCAAAACCGCTTAGGAGCTCAAGATTAAATCCAGTACTGGTAGTGTAAGTCGATGCACTATCTGGGGTACGATTCGGTAAGGTACCTAAATAATACTAGTTAGACGTAGTCTCTTTCGCTAACCACGCAATCAAATGAGAGGTCCACTCTCTCAGGTCTCTGCTCCGCGAATTGACAAAGTTTGTATGAGCTGAATAAGGAGGCAGGTCAACGAACCTATTGGCTAAAATTAATGCCACAAAAAAAATAGTTGATGTTCTTTCAGTATGCATCAGCCAGACATTATACAAAAATGACCATCCTGATAGCTTGCTGGATATTCTTCACTTCCATATTCATGATGTACAATGAGAAACATGTTGTAACCATGCTCTCTTCGGTTGTACCGTTGGAAATCAAAAGTGAGTACCTACACACTAGGGGCATCACCAATGCGTTGTCGACCCTGAGACGTGAAGTTGTTTTGTCTCATGTGCCTGTAATTTCACCGGCCCCCTTACCTTTCTAACCGAAATACAGTAATACAAGTGCACAACTGCTTCACGGCTGAAATGGGTATGGTAGTAGTACTTCCCCGGACGAACTCTGCACTAAGAGCTCTACTACTCGAAAAGATTCCATGACAGGGGAAGAGGAATTTTGTAGTACTCGCATGGCTGAAACCAGTGTATTCTATCAACTCCACTTGAGAGTTCTTGAGACTTCTAGGAGTCTTATGCTTACCACTAATGGCAAATCATTAGTTACATAGAGAAATTTGCTCACAAATTAACTAACGTCGCCTTTAAAGTAATTATAAATAAATATCCTATGATATACTTTACACACTTTAAAAATCTCGTAATATTAAATAAAGTTTTACTCAATTTTTTAATCCTATTTAATCTTTTTAAATTCTTGTTTTCACTTCTTAAATTTAATTTTTAATTTTTATTACCACTGTTAGCTTGTTGTTAAGTTTATTGAGCATGCTGTGGTCTCCTATAATTGAAGGAGTACACCAATGTAATACCTCTTGTAAACTATGTTTTATGTCATTTAATGTGTACAGCTTTCGTTGGAGATCCAAAATAAATAAATAAATACACACGGCCATCTGTGCCCTGAGTACGCTCATCTATCGTAAGCCCATCGTCATACCATCGAGTGTCCCAAAAACCAATGCAATGGGAAATTAAACATCGCGCAACGTCACGTATACGCGGTGTTCGATTCGAACAAACCAGCTTTTTGGCGCATTGGATGACGCTACGCTTCCTATAGTTCGTGCTTACGCCTCAGATCCTAAACTAAGCAGAGCTTGTACTATGGAAAGCAAATACCTATAAAGTGCCTTTTAAACTATAATTTTATCACCCATGAATGTCAGAACAAAATATTCATAATTTATGCAGCCTCAAACAAGCGCTTACAAATCGTTTCAGATTACACTCTTCCATCATCAGATTCTACAATGACAGTAGCTGTCAAAATGACAGGTCCCTTTTTGACAGAACACGCCCAAATTAAAGCGGTCAATTGGACTCATAGAATGGATGTAGTTTTTCAGCGTTGGAGACTGAAGCGAAGCAGTGATATCGAGGTACTGGTAGGAACAGCTCCAGCACCAGTACATCTGGTATAACAGCCGCGCAAAATACCTTATTACCTAATGCTAAGTAGTCTAACAGGCAGACGGTCCACCTGATGGTAATTGGTCACCGCCGCCTATGGACATTTGCAACACTAGGGGCATCGCCAATGCGTTGTCGACCCTGAGACTTGAATTTGTTTAGTCTCATGTGCCTGTAATTTCACCGGATTTACCTTTCTAACCGAAACACAGTAGTACAAATGCACTACTGCTTCACGGCGGAAATGGGTCAGGTGCTAGAACATCCCTGCATGAATTCACTTCTGAAATAGTGACACATAGTGAGCGAGTGAGAAAACATGGTAACTTTACTTATGTTTTGATATTTGCTCATATTATATAAGAGATTTGGCCCTGCTCGTATACCTGATGGCGACGGAACCGTATTCACCCTTATTTTTTTCTAAAATTCAATTTAATTTAAATGATACCAATATTGAATCCATCATTATAGCTTTTAATCCATTATGGCCTGTGAGTAACTGAAATACTTTGGCCATAGACGTCCACATCTTTCTTTTTGACAGTTCCATTCACGGAATCCTATTTGACGTTTCAAAATACCAAATAAAAAACTACCCTATTGGCCTAACCTATGATTCATAACCATACAATTAACCATTGATTCAAAAATGTAACCTTATTTCCGAAGAAATAAAGTACATTTTTCAATAACACTCCTAAACACCAAAAAAGACTTCCTAAAGAATCCATCAAACTATTTCAGGAGGCTGAACCCTGGACCATCTTACTCGAAGACAAAGACCAAATGGATTTCAGCGAAGGCGAAACTCGATCAACTTTACTAAAATTCAAACCGACAACAGACTCGAACCAAACTTACAAATACGCTTTGAGAATAAACACAACTTCTTCTCAGATAACTCCCTTCTCAATCAGTTTGAAGATCAATCCGCTAGATGCCAGCACTGGTGTGATTTACGCGTGTATCTTGCTGTTTGGATTATATTTCTTAATTATATTTGAGGTTAGTTTATAATTAAGGTAAATTACTTATTAGTATTTTACTTCTGGTCGTACTGGAGCATGTTTTCGAAGGCCAAATTGTAAACAAGGTCTAACTCGGACAAGGAGGTCAATCTAAGAATCCAACTTGGCTGGGTAGCCTTAGGGAAGCTACGGCATATCTTCGCGTCTAAAATACCTCAGAGCCTGAAGACAAAGGTCTTAAATCAGTGTGGGTTGCCAGTGATGACTTTTTCTTTTTTTTTATACCACTTGCGCCGACAAACAAGCAGACGGTCCACCTGGTGGTAAGTGGTCACCGCCGCCTATGGACATTCGCAACACTAAGGGCAACGCCAATGCGTTGTCGACCCTAAGACGTGAAGTTGTTAAGTTTCGTGTGCCTGTAATTTCACACAACTATAGAAACGGGGTATGCTCGGAATTTCTCTAGGCGACAGGGCCGAAACGACGACATTCGAAAATAATTTAAACTTTGAACTTAGCACGTATAGAGCTAGACCCCTGAGCTTGGGGGCCCTGGGGCACTGCCCCGTTTAGCCCTCCGGTAGCTACGCCACTGGCTGTCCCCCGCGTTCCCGACGAATGTTAATTTTTGCCGGGAAGAATAGAATCCTATGTGTTAATCCAGGTTATAAACTGTCTATGTGCCATGTTTTATCCAAATCTTTTTAGAAGTCTGCGTGAGAGATTAACAAACATCCACAAATATCTCCTCGCAAACTTTCACGATGGACTTACTAACTATATTTGATACTTGAAAACATAACCTAGAAACAACTTTTTTTTAGGTTATAAACCGCACAATGGCAGCAATAACAGTGGCTACCATGTCACTGGCAGTCCTGGCACTGGCAGGCGAGCGCCCAACTTTGCCAGAAATCATATCCTGGCTAGATGAGGAGACGTTACTCCTTCTCTTCAGCATGATGCTGCTAGTAGCCATTATGGCGGAAACTGGAATCTTTGACTTCTTGGCTGTGTTCACTTTTGAGGTAGTTTTTTTTTTAATGAGCTGTCTCAAAAGACTTTGTGGTGAAGGCATCCGTTTTGCGTTTTATTTTTACTCTGTGGCTAATTAATTTCTGTGACCGAATCTGTATATTTTTAGTTACCAATAGATTTTTAAAACGAAACTCTGTCTGTCACCAGGCTGTCTCTCATGAACCGTGATAGTTAGACACTTGAAATGTCCACAGATTATGTATTTCAGTTACCGCTATAACAACAAATACTAAAAAACAGAATAAAATCAATATTTAAAAGAGCTCCCATACATCAGACATTATTTTGTTGCCGTTTTAATAGATACATAGATACGGAACTCTACGTGCGCGAGTTCGACTCGCACTTGTTTGTTTTACTTATATTTATCATGTAAAACAAGTCATCCCCGAAGAGGTAGGCAGTGGTAAGTAATGAGACAAAAGTCTCACATTACATAGAAGTTAATTCAAATCTCAATGTGACATGCGGTGAACATTTTCGCTGTCTCTTGGGCGACCTAACCAAACTAGGTTGAAATTACCTTACCCGGGACTGGAACCGAGGAACGCCCGTCACCCGTGCTTTATATCACTTAACTTTTTGATTCTTTCTTTTCATACTTTATAGAGAACTAGCTGTCCCCCGCGGTTTTACCCGCGTTCCCGAGGGATATCACATTTTCCCAAGTAAAAGTAGCCTATATGTTATTCCAGGATATGCTATATCTACGTGCCAACTCACATCTAAATCCGTATAATAGTTATTGTGTGAAAGAGTAACAAATATACAAGCAAACTTTCGCATTTATAATATTTGTAGGATTCACCAAAATTTTGTTTTAATTTCTTTTTCAGGTAACCAGAGGCAAGCTTTGGCCGCTGATATACCTACTGTGTGCGATCACTGCGATTCTCTCGACCTTCTTGGACAATGTTACAACAGTCCTGCTCATGTCGCCAGTGACAATAAGGTATTTTTTCTCCTGTTAAAGATTATACAAAAATCAAATATCTAGTCACTTATTCCGCTGGATCACGTTCTATGTCAAGTCCCAAACAAGAAAACATAGCATTTTTTATCCCGGAAAATGTGACTTTTCTTCGGGAATAGTAGACCGCTATAGTAGCTGTCCTATCCCATTCAATTAAGTAAATTGCATTTTTTTCCTAATCTTATCATCTGTAGTTTATCACAGGCGTGTAATTTGTGGATAAATACAAAATAAATTATTAAAATTCGTATTTTATCTTCTGTTACCTGAGGAAAATAAAGTTCCTTTGACGCACCATCACCTCAAAGCTAATTAATATATCGGGATGGGACTGCTACCATTCGACGCGGAATTTATCCTAGATGGTTATAGGCTATATATATCATTAAACGCGGGTGAAACTGCAGGGGACAGCTAGTTATATACTCGTAAACAAAAAACAATGTTAGAGTCTGAACATTCATACCATAAGTGCCTGTGAGTGAAGGCCTATTTGAATAAATATTTCATTTCATACAAATAATCTTTTATTTTTATTCCACTTGGGACGACAAACAAGCGGTGGTCACCGCCGCCTGGACATTTGCAACACTAGGGGCATCGCCAATGCGTTGTCGACCCTGAGACGTGAAGTTGTAAAGTGTCATGGGTCTGTAATTTCACCGGCCTTACCTTTCTAACCGAAATACAGTAATACAAATGCACTACTACTTCACGACAGGAAAGGGTAAGTTGGTAGTACTTCCCCGGACGAACCCTGCACTAAGAGTTCTACTACTCTAAATATTTTTTATCCCGGGAAAATGTAACATCCCTCGGGAACACTTTCAGGCTGTGCGAAGTAATGGAACTGGATCCAGTGCCAATTCTGATGTTCATGGCGATATATAGTAACATTGGTGGGACAGCGACACCTGTCGGTGACCCGCCTAATGTCATCGTTGTCTCTAACAAAGCAGTTGCACAAGCTGTAAGTTTAAAAAGAAACAATTAAAAAAATATATTGGGCTCACACAGCATCAATGATAAAATATACACTGAAAGACACCAAAGCATAATCTACGGTCATTTCACACAGATGTACATTTTCATCGGCTTTTGTATAATGTTGTACTTCAAAAGCAAAGGAGAAAAGAACATGCAAAGAAAACCATTAACGATAGACTGTTATATTTCACGAATAAAAAGGAACTTCCTTTTATTCAATAAAACATTACGGATATTATAGGAAGATATGACCAAAAAAAGTGGTCCTTCGAGCCGGACCATGGATTTATATTTTATATCTAATCTCAAAGCCAACATAAAAAAAATACATAATTTACATATGTCACTCAAAAATGTTTCTTAAAAATATAAAAAAGCTCAAAGTAGTTCCTATTGCAATACAACTTCCATGTTTTCAGGGTATAAACTTCACTAACTTCACAGCGCACATGTCTCTTGGTATAATTCTTGTTTGCATTCAAACGTCTCTGCAAATAAGATACATGTTCAGAGACTCTAATAAGCTCCGACTTGCTGTACCTAGAGAAATACAAGGTAAGCTGTTTGACATACTTTTTTTCTAACCAGTGCCTTTACCATGAGTTTTTAACGTACGCACTCGCTAGCGACGGCGTAAAACATTTCTATGGCAAATGTGTACAGCGCCACTAGCGGTCACCTAAAGAACTAAAATCGATAGTACACTAACGTTTTTTAGCCTTTGCTATAGAAATTCGGTATCATGAGTCACAAATTTGACAGTTGCTATCGAGAAATACTGTATCGATAGTAGTTTACTCGCTAGTGACTAAAGTAAGTTTCGATAGCAACTCATGGTAGAGGTACTGGTACAAGTTGCAAGAAGTTCTTCAGTGTCGGTTTTTCGTTAGTCAGTAAATTAGTTCCTACTGTTATTTCAAACCACTTCAATATTATATCTTTTATATGCTCTTCTCAGTAAAATCAACCTTCTGAACCGGTATTTGAATCAGAAAATGTGAAAATTCTATCTTGAAAGAAATATTCTTTTGATACTTGTTTGGGAGTTTCTCAATAAGTTTTTCCCCGCGACTTTAAAAAGGGTAATAAATTGCACATAATCATTTCACTCACTCTCGCTCATACACACACACACACTCATACACACATTCACAAGCACATACAAACTCCCCTACACAATTTTCCTTACTCAAATATTTCATTCTTTAGTAGTAGGTACATACCATATAGTAATTTGTATTTGTTTTTAAAGATTTTATGAGAGTCCGAGGTGGAAGAGACTGGTTTCCATAACACAGGCCTCGGCTTAGCTTGGAAACCAGTTTCTCCAGTAAACTTTAATATTATAAGTCATTTTTAAGCCTTGTTCAAAAATATCTAGTTTGTATGGAGAAAGGAAATAAAAATTATTATTATTATTATCTTTGGAAAGAACTTGAAATTTTGAAATGCGCATACTACTTACACTTCGGGCATAAAACGATATACCTATTTAGTTTACTTACTTAGGAAGCAGTTGAAAGAGTAAAATATTCGACTCCACCATCTACTCTGCGTTCTTGAATCGAAGCAAAACAAAATATAAAAATATCGAATCTTCTTTATCCTAGATCTGACCCACCAAATTTCAATATGGCGACGAGCAGTTGACTCACTACCTCATTTAAGCAAAGACGTCCATATAGTAAGAGAAAGACTCGAAAGGAAGATAACAAAATTGACAGCAAAATTAGAGACTCTAATAAAAGAGAGCAGTAAGAGAGCGTGTCCAAAAGATACCTTTCAGAGCACTTTAGTGGATTTAAAAGAGAAGGTAAGAGAAATATGTTTATGATTCTTGTAACGAAATAACCTGAGCATTTGGGATTTCTAATACTAGATGTGATTTGGTCAATATTCCCAAAGATGAAGAAGATTCTGTAGCAAAATCACAAAAAGATCTTCTACGTAGAAAGTAAGGTCATGACGTTTATAAATCTACAGTAGGTAGAGAGGAAAGTAGACTTCAAGGTTGCATAAAGTAAAATATCTCACAAGGCGATAATCGGACCCAAAAGCCATTTTCGGTTAATGCAAGGCATTATAGTTGTAAAAAATATTAGATGTAGCCCTAACATGTAATGTGCCTGAAAAGAAAGCGAAAATGTTTTTTTTTAAATAATATGAACTAGTGCTTGACTGCGATCCCACCTGATGGTAAGCAGTAATGCAATGTTGTTACGTTGTGACTAAAAATACCTTCGATGAAAAGTAATTTCTTTCCCACAATTGATTTGTCTAAAGTTAAATGATTTTGACTAATAACGGCTATTTTAAATAAGTGAAAGGTCAGTTGGCTTGGTGGTTAGAGATCCTGACTGTATCTCCGCAGGTCGTGGGTTCGATCTCCACTCAGGTAATTAAATAAATATTCCGGGACATTCTTTACACACGGCCGTCTGATCCCAAACTAAGCAGAGCTTGTACTATGGAAACCAGATAACTGATACTACATTATGTTACTTTTTTTTTCTAAATACTTATATAGATATTTACACCCAGACACAGAACAAACAGACATGTTCATGCACACAAATGTTTGTCCTAGTGTGAATCGAACCCGCGAGCTTCGAGTTGGCAGTCAAAGTCGCTAACCACCAAGCCAACTGTCCTGTCGTTAGCGACATCTGTTTGCATGAACGTCTGTTTGTTCTGTGTCTATAAATATCAACATATGTGTGTGCATAATGTAGTATTTCAGTTATCTGGTTTCCATAATACAAGCTCCGCTAATTAGGATCAGATGGTAAGGAATGTCTCAGGATTATTTATTAATAAGTATATATATGATTCTGAATATTTCAAATGATAAATTATAATCTTCTATTTACAGTACAAGATAAGAGACAAGGTTCTCCTGGTGAAAGCGTCAATAGCCATCACATTTGTGGTACTCGTGTTTTTTCTCCACTCCATACCTGAACTCAGTAAGTAGCTTATACTCCCCCCTAGTACCCTAGTGCTGGGTACAAGCCTCTCCAAGAGTGAGATTAAGGCAATACATCATAAGGGTGTATTTCTACTGCCGTGAAGCTGGGCAGAGTGGAGCGGAGAAGAGCTGTGAAAAGTGTCTCTTGAGTTTTCGAGCACTGTCATTGGCCAATTCATGGTCCACTTCTCTCCACTCCGCCCTGATCTACGTCAGTAGAAACGCACCCTAAGATTCCTTTCCAGTATATCTAAAATTTAAGTTTTTAATCAAGTTCATTTGGTAACTCTAGTAACTTGAACTTTCAAAGTAGCTCCCCATTATTGTAAATAAGTAAAATCACCCAATAAAGTTACTACTATGAAGTAAACTTTACATATTATGCAACGACCAAAGTTTACTGTTCCGTGGACCTCTTCGAACATAATGCGTCATACTAGTGGTGCACGCAATAGTCCAAATATCGATAGTGTATCGATACTATCGTAACCTTAGGAAAAAGCAAGTATATTGATAGGCTGAATTAAATGTATCGATAAATACAGATTGCGATACTATTGACAAAATTCAACTATCTAAAGTATCGATTTTTTAACATCTATAATTAGCACAGTTTTATAGTGATTTGTCTAAAACTTCACCACATCTCAGGGAGGAAATGGAGTAAAAAAGTATTTGAAACATAACGTGATTAATAGATTACCCTTTTTTTGACGAAGCCATCTTAATTTACTATCTATAGTATCGATATAATCGCGAAAATCGATTTGCCTATCGATATTAGATTTAGTTAACTTTGAAAGCCTGTCAACTAGTGAAAACTCCGTTCCAATTCCACAGATCGATTATCTCTGGCCTGGACGGCACTCCTAGGAGCTATTCTTCTTCTAATATTAGCTGATAGAGAAGACCTGGAACCGATTCTGCATAGAGTCGAATGGTCTACTCTACTGTTCTTTGCTGCTCTGTTTGTACTTATGGAGGTAAGAAATTAAATAATCCTTTCTTAATAATCTATGATATTCTATGATTTCACGGCTAAAATGACAAATTTCGAAGAAAACCTCAAAAGCCACTTATCCATGTAAGGCTGTAAGAGACATAAGAGGTTGACACCTACGTCCGTTAAAAAAATATTAAAAAGGAACTCAGCCGGACAAAGCAAAACAATGTCCCAATCGTTGTGAAGACAATGCCATCAGGAAGGTTGTTTCAGCAGCTACAATACCTACACCTACATAATTCTTTACCAATGTGATGTACAGTATACAGTTTGATTTGCTTAATACTAAATGCCTCGACAATGTCTGTACGCATATTTTGTCAACGACCTCCTTCGACTGAGACCATTTTTCTCTATCACTGGCCAGTCTTGTCCAAGTTGTCCATGTAACTGCTACATCTTTAATCTGGCTATTATTTGGTCGGTCCACCTTATGGGTAAGCCGCGTTTTCTCTTCCTATTTATTAAGAACCAATATTATTCTTTCCAACTCAATATATAATAAAAAATCTAGGACACTAGATACATGACAGTACAGACAAACTTTAACAAAGACCACCTTTTATTCGCTATCCACTTGAGCTAAACTGGATTATCTGTCAATGTCCCTTTTATTCTTCTTTTCCATTGGGCGTTCTGGATAAGTGCCTAAAGCTCTACGATCCATGGAGCCCCTTGTTCGGAAGGAATGACTCCTAAAGCTCAGATAGCATCATGTTAGCCCATTATCGTAGTGCTCAGGGCCTCCAATAGTTTAAAGGCCCTGCTTTTATCCATAGATTCTGACACAAAAGCAATTCGGTTCAGCATGAATTAGACCAAAATAATAGTTCATGGTAGGCTTAGTCAGATATAATCAATTTGTTTCCAGGCCCTCTCGAAGCTAGGTCTGATAGTGTACATCGGAGGTTTGATGGAACAGCTCATCATGACCGTGGACGAGAGCGCGAGACTGGCTGCGGCTCTCATGCTGATCTTATGGGTAAGTCCATATGGTGTGGTAATACGCTATAAGTGGTAAGTAAGGATCGTCCCATTCTGGGAACATCTTTAGTTCATAAACAAAAATGAAATACTTTTAGTTGGTAAGCTCATCACTTGAAAACAGCTGGAACAATTTGCCTGTTCTTTCATTAAAATTACCCTAATAGTCCGAAAAACGATTTTTGGGAATGAAAAATTGCAATCTTCAGAAATACTTAATTGAAAGAGCTTTTTTCTATCGAATTATTGTTAAAACTCAAGACTATAAACACACGATTCGAAGATGCAACGCGCGCCGAGAACAGCTAGTCTTGAACAAATGTAAATTTCACATCCTCAGGTATCAGGCATGCTTTCGGCTTTCGTGGACAACATCCCACTAACAACCATGATGGTTCGGGTGGTGGTCTCGATAGGATCCAACCCTCATCTGAACCTGCCCATGCAGCCTTTGATCTGGGCTTTACTTTGTGGCGCTTGTTTGGGAGGTAAGAATATTAGGAATTTAGAGTAGTAGAGCTATTAGTGCAGAGTTCGTCCGGGGTACTACCACCTTAGTAGCTACAGTAACTTAAAATTTTACCTTCATTTGTGTCTTCCGAGGGCCTAAACTGAATAAATAGTTTTGAATTTTTACCTTTTTCCGCCGTAACGCAGTAGTGCACTTATATTACTGTGCTTTGATTAGAAAGGTAAGGGCTAGTGTGTTACAGACACATAGTTATCACACTCTGTAACAAGTTTAACAGTCTACCTATTACGGCTTATAAGACGGACGGATAAATAGTGGAGCCTTAGTAATAGGTCCTGTTGACCCTTTGCCTACGGAACTCTTTAAAAAAGTTAATATTTTACGCCATTTTCTATATAACATTACAGGTAACGGAACACTGATCGGTGCGAGCGCAAACGTTGTATGCGCAGGAGTGGCAGAACTCCACGGCTACAGGATCACCTTCACAAGATTCTTCAAAGTAGGTTTCCCTTTAATGATCGGACATTTAGTTATGTCATCTATTTATTTACTTATTTGCCACTGTGTATTTGCTTGGCATTAGACTGTTCTAAAAAAAATAAAGTAAAATCTGTCCATTTCACACGCGGTAAAAGTGGAATATTCAGAAAACTACTATCTCATTCTCTCACAGGCCAAATCCAATGGATGTATGTTTGTCTCTTTTTCGTTTCATCGAGTTTCAAATCACAAAGGTGCAAAAGAAGTTTTCACTTAAAAAAAACAAAACAAGTAGGTAGTTAAAAATTTTTAGGTTAGCAAAATATTATAAATTCGCCATATTTTCTTTTAAAATAAATTTAAAAGGAAAGATCTTTCGCAATGCTAGGTGATTGTATTTGGAGACCCCAAACTATTGATATTTTAAGCTAGTCTTATTACAAGTGGTGAGAGAACTTCGATAGCGCGATGTAGGATTGTCTACAAGAGCCGTTTCATCCATGTGGCGCCATATATCCATTGGTAACACATACTGGATGTCTTGATCGATGTTGCTTCACAACTACTTACTTCCGTAGACCAGAAAGGTACTAGCATCTTCAAGAACTATCTTGGGTTAATGTTTAAATTATTGGACGTAAAAAAAACGGAGGTATTAGATTTAAAAAAAAAAATTGGTATCTTCGGAAGTAAATTTACACCAATCCTTGGTCACCGTCTTTGAGCTGTGTCCTGCTATTTTAATCTTTGTCAAGTAAGCCATTGAGTGTAAATTGACATGTGTAAATAATGAATTCGTTCTTCCTAGGGAGCAAGATTACTTGCAAAGGTTTAGTTAGCTCCCTAATTATTAGAATTAAAAATAAATTTTAATCCGTCCAATATTGATTGAAAATTGTCTTCCATTTTATGAACTTATTTCTTTGCACTTTAGGCACCATCAAATTCGATTTTTTTTTGTCAAACGAGGTTAGTTAAATTAATAATTAAGTATATTGATAATTCAATATTTATTGTGATAGAAAAGTATAATGTACAATATAATTAGATACTTAACTAATGTATATATAAGTTCAACGCATTAGTACAAACAGATTTAATAAATATACATATTTTTATCTACATAAATATATTTTAATATTAATAAATCGTTGCAATGGTAACACTTGTTTTTTTTATCTTACACTGGTAACTTCGGCGAGTAAATTCATAGGTGCTTTTGAATATAGTGAGTACCTTTATATTATTGATTAATTATATATGTATTTATTTTATATTTTGGTATGTATACACCGTGAAATAATAGTGGTTGTTTTCCCGCAGCGAAATGATT
The DNA here is from genome assembly GCA_907165245.1 of Habrosyne pyritoides. Lineage (NCBI taxonomy): Eukaryota > Metazoa > Arthropoda > Insecta > Lepidoptera > Drepanidae > Habrosyne > Habrosyne pyritoides. The sequence goes on from OU015613.1 coordinate 4,543,400, forward strand.
TTGTCTTGGTTATACAATCGTTTTATTTACAAATAAAACATCACATACCAAAAATGGCAGATATAGCATTGTGAAAAATAAAATTCGAAATCGACCACGAAACAATAGTACTGACACCTCCCGACGACCTTGCCCCGACCTTGTACCTACGTTCGGCGCAAGCCGGGTGCCGACAGGCCGCGCCGCGGGGCCGTTGACACGCGTACTGTTCAATCAGCTGATAACTTTGAAAAATATGCTAAATGTTACCTTTGGCGGCGGCGCGTGTGATTCGAGTAAAATCTCCAAGTTACGTCTGGTACTATTGATTCTCACGTTTTCGAGTTGATGAATATTTTTTTAATTATTTTAATACAATAACATCTTTATTTTATAAATTTTACTTTATGCTTCGTAAGTAGTCCCTATGGTAAGTCGTTCTGCCGCGGGAAAACAACCAGCTAAATTTCACGGTGTATACGTATATATAATTTATTTATATTAAGTTATTAAGTATTATTTATAGTATATCATTGCAATATTGTTCTATATGTATTTAGTACACTGCTAACTACCCTTTACATTTTCCTATGTAATTCTTTCCATCCAATGGTTGTCTGGAAGAGATTGCGAAAAAGCGATAAAACCACCAATTGTACCATTATTTAAGTATCAATTCTGTACCATACTTCTTTCAGTGTACAATAAAGTATATTTATTATTATTATTATTACCTTCTATATTCTCTAAAACAGGGTGAGTAAGTCATTTAATTTTGAAGTATGGATCAAAGTAACACAATTAATTGGGTAAAATATTACTACAAGACATGTCATATTGTAACATTAAACATCTTGATAATAATGATTGTCTCATGCCCTGATGTCTTGATGCGAACCTCTTTGTAGATGATGGGTGTGGTGATATGTTTATTATCATGATTTTAACTCTTTCAGCCTTACCACCTTTTCCAGATGTTTTTTATTAACAGCGCTTTCTCCCTGTTGCTGGTTGCACTTACACGATAATACACATCTCCATTTACAAAGACTGAGTACTATATTTCTCTACACATCCGTCATAAAGTCATTACTATAATATTGGTATTTTAATACTAATATGTGTGATGTAAAGAGGTAAAGAATGATATTGCAAATCGAGTCTTGTTGTTATTTAAAATGTCTTCAACAATTCTATGAAATCATCCCAGGAGCAAAAACCCTTTTCATTCACTTCACAGCCTTCTAATTCTAACATAGTGAATTCTGGTGGACTTTCTAGGGACATTGGAATACCGTTCCTCATTTGATCAGTAGATTGGTAAACATAATCAATTTTCAAAAGATTCTCTTTACTATTTTCATCAAACCACTTTTGGAACACAACTTTTCCTCCTGCCGGAGCTAATTCATGCTGATTTTCCAAATTATAAGCTTTGAAACCCATACTTCTGAGAACAGTATACATATTTGCATCATGTCCCATCAGTAACGTCACTTTTGGCTGGTTCTCATTTACAAAAAATTCTGTCATATATTTAATTAAAGGTTTAGCAATATCATTGGCAATGATTGTTGTATTGAAAATTATGCTATGATAGCTGACAGTAAGGTCTAAAATACTTTGCCACTGTTCAGTATCCACTAAACGTCCCCAAGCAACATCTTCTAAAGGAAATCCTTCATAGTTTTCCATTATAAATGAATCTATGGCTGATTTACTTATTTTTAATGGCCCTTCCAGACCAGGTTTTAAATAAGTCTTTATTGTAACCAGGTTTTTGTCTGTAACCAGATCACATTTGCTTTCTTTTAGGCATGATTCCGAGTTCTTGAAATCTAAAATACTTTCCATTACCTCATAAGAGCTATTCAAATGATAACATTTAAACAATTCTTGCATTTGTTTCATAGCGTCCTGCTTAAAAGCTGCTGTAGTATTATGAATGATAGGGTTGAAAATAGGATCTAATTGATCTTCACTATGATGTACAGTTATATTACACCCAGGAAATGCTTTGGAAATAAAAGCCTGAGCTGATGCCATAGTCCGTTGTTGCAAATTAGCGTACACATAAAAACTTTCTTCTGTCGGACAATTCTTTGGCAAAATACCTTCTTTATACAGCCAGTTGAAAAAATAATTGCCCATAAAACCTTCCAGTAATGCTCCTTTTGCAGTTAAATAGCCTCTTTTCTCTTTCCAGTGCGGCCAAGGCTTTGGTGAAATCTGCATTAGCTCTTTAGACAAAGGAGTGCGGACATTATGCCTGCTTAATATAACAACTTGTTTTAATTTTAATTGTTCCGAATATGCTATTGAAAATAAGCACAGTATTAAAGTATTTTTTAACTCCATTTTCTTCTGATATCACTTTTACAAAGAAATGACTAAATAATAACTTGGTATCACAACACCACAATTACAGAATAACTTTGCTAAAGATAGCTTTGTAACATATGCGTCTGAGATAAGACAAAGGGAAAGTATAATACATAACTAATTGCGTATGAACACAACTGAGAAAACAATCTAAATACATTAGCCAAGTGTAAGTAGTTCAAGAACAAATATTGCTTAAATTGTACCCATCTACCATTACAAACGAAAGTATAATGTAGCCTATTGTGATTTAAAAACTTACATGTAATACAACGTAGGTTATTGGTTATCATATTTTGTTAATAATAAGTTGTTACTTACGTTGAAATCATCCAGATATCTAAAGTTGTTTACCTAATATTTCGACAAGTTTAGTTTTATTTTTATCAGACTCAGAGCGAATGACAGTGATTAGATCAAACTGACATAAGTGCGGTGTGTATGTTGACAGTTATAATAAGCGTTTGCGAAGGAAGTTTTAAATTTGACATAAAACATTTTTAATTTTAAAGTTTATCTTAATTTAGAATCATCTTTGTCATCGTACATTGATTCTGGTTCCAATAATTCATTTCATTCTATCTACTTCAAGAGAGTTCAACGTCTATCATGCGTATATCAGTCAATGACTGATGCGGTGATGCGAGCCGAGTGAGTGAACTCATATATGTAATCGATAATAGTGGTTGATTACAAATCTGAAGCCTCTGTATAATATTAAATAAAAATGAAATGCTGTTAAATGGTAAGCGCTTCACTTGAGAACAAGTGGCAATATTTTATTTTTCAGTGCACCATTTATAAAAGTAGAAAAAGTATTGGAAAATTCGGGATAAATTGCATGTGATTTTTTCTATAGGATGTAGGTTTACCTCAATTCGAAGACTCGGAAGCTAGTAAGTTATAAAATATTCAATTCTGTTCGTTTGTACGCGCATAATTTAAGAACGGCTGGACTCGTTTGGCTGTTTTTTGGAGAAACTAAACGTGTTTATTTATGGCATTTTGTTTGAAACCATCGAAAACATAACGCGTGACTCGAATGACGGGTGCATAGTGTTTAAGGAACAAAAATTGATATCAATAAATTATTATTATTATAATACTTCCTTTAAAAATTAATTTAGGTTATGGTTATTACCATTTTATTAAAAATAATGCGTGGATACCGACATGAACGTGTTGAAGGCTGATAAACCGTGATGAATACTAAGTATGTACATATATCTGGAATCTGACAAAAATGTCCTTAGTTTATACGCTTTACTCTATCAAGCATGGATGTAGGTACTTTCTATGTATTTATCTTTAGTAATGGAACGAAAAGTAGTAACTAATAGGTCACGTAGCTATCTGTATTGAGTCACCAACACTATAAGGAAGACGATATTATAAATGATTTATTTCACAATTTTGATACAATTACAATAAGCTCCAGGAGCGTGGCTACCGCCGTATCTACCGTATCAATTCTACGGGGCCCGCGGGCTACAGGGGCCCCGAACGTTAGCAAAAAATTGTAAATCCTTATCTATAATCCTTTAAATCTTTCATTTGGGCCCCCCAACAAAATTTTATACAGGACCCGTCTAATAAATAATAATAATAAAAAAGATCCCGGGAAATTCTTTTACACGCGGCCATCTGATCCCAAACTAAGCAGAGCTTGTACTATGGAACCAGATAACTGATATACTACATATACTACTTTTTTTTCTAAATGCATACTTATATACATATTTACTCCCAGACACAGAACAAACAGACATGCACACAAATGTTTGTCCTGGGTGGGAATCGAACCCGCGACCTTTGGCTTGGCAGTCAGAGTTGCTAACCACCAAGCCAACTGGCCTGTCTTAGGCAAGCTGATAGCTGTGACCTGATAAGTTCCGACAGCTAAACTTAAGTACCTATTTTGAACAGTGTACCTACTTATATCCAAAAGCTTAAAATGGTCGCAAACGATTTAAAACATTTAATTCGCTTTTAGGGTCCCGTACCCAAATGATGCCCATGGGACCTATTACTAAGGCTCCGCTGGCCGTTTGTCTGTCTATCAGCGGGCAGTTCTCATTAACCGCAAAAGGTAGACAGTTTTTCACAGAGTGTGTACAACCATGGCCGCTATAACGACAAATATTCAATTTTACCTGTCCCCCGCGGTTTTACCCGCGGTTTTACCCGCGTTCCCGAGGGATATCACATTTTCCCGGGATAAAAAGTATCCTATATGTTATTGCAGGATATGCTCTATCTCTGTGCCAAGTTCCATCCGCATCCATTTAGTAGTTTTTGCGTGAAAGAGTATAAGAGTAGAACATACTTACATACAAATCTTTCCTCTTTATAATATTAGTATACTCGTAGATAAAAAATAATATCGCTTATTGGTAAATATTGTAGGGTGGTACGGAGCCCTTCGTGTGGGAAGGCTCCCACACTTGGCGTACTTGTCAGCTTATCAAATAATTATTTCCTTTTTACGTGGGCGAAAGATTAATGCCAGCAAGTGTATCTGCATTGATGGTAATTAAAAAACGTTCAGGAATCGATAACCAAATAGCTTTGAGGAATAGTATTTGCCAGAAAATTACTGAATTATGTAAGAAGATTTATAAAACCTGAAAATATATTCAAGGACTGTTTTGCAATAGGCATAAGTTAATATGTGTTTGTCTACTGAGGAGTTGAAAGCTTCACCTTCACTACATAGTATAAAACAAAGTCGCTTTCTCTGTCCCTATATCCCTATGTATGCTTAAATCTTTTAAACTACGCAACGGATTATGATGCGGTTTTTTTAATAGATAGAGTGATTGAAGAGGAAGGTTTTTATGTATAATACATGTGACATCCCACGGGCACGCGGGTAAAACCGCGGGGGACAGCTAGTTATACGAGTATATATAATTCTTCTGTAGGTTTGTTGACAGTGAACCCCTCCTAAAAGGCTGGACCGATTTGAATAATTTTTTTTTGTATGCATTTGGGTGGCGCCCTGGATCGTTTAGATTCGCAATTGGACCCGGTAGGTGGCGCTGCGAGCGAATTCCTTTTTTGTATGGACTTATTTCGACAGAACGACGTCTGTCCGGGCAGCTAGTTTTAATAAAAAAAAATTAAGTCGTGGTTTCCTCGTATTCCGTTTGATAGTTTAGATCTGCAAAGCTCTTAATTAACCTTATATTACTATTTGAATTTTTGTTATAACCGTGTCTTTACTGAAATAAATATTATTATATATATTAAATTTTCCTCTTCTATAAATATCCTGACACATTCTTTACACACGGCCATCAGACCACAAACTAAGCGGAGCTCAAAGATACTATGGAAACCAGATAACTAATACAGTTTTGTGCTTATTTAGATATTTACACCCAGACACAGAACAAACAAACATGTTCATGCATATTTTTCTTTTTTTTTTTTATAAAAACTTGACCGCATTTGACTGGATCTCACCTGATGGAAAGTGACGATGCATATATAAGTTATGTTTGGGATGGGAAACGAACCTTTGGCGTGGCAGGCATGATCTGAAAGCACCAAGCTCCCGCTGTCTGTCTGTCTCTAAGTATGCTTAGATCTTTAAACCGACGCAACGGATTTTAATGCCGTGTATAATACATGCATATTATAGAATTTAAAAGAATTACAACTATTTTAACTGCGTGCGTTTGACGGTTCGCGTATTACAGACCTCCGGAACACGGGTGAAACCGCGGGGGATAGCTAGTAGTTTATATACCTAGAACTTAGTAGGTACTTAGATAAGGCTTACAATGAGTTTGAGATTGTTATAATAAACGCAGTTCGTAGTGAAGTCGAAGAAAACACAATTGAAGTAGCTACTTGCGTAAACAGAGTTCGTCCGGGGAAGTACTACCAAGTTACCCATTTCTGCCGTGAAGCAGTCGTGCACTTGTATTACTGTGTTTCGGTTATGAAATGAAAAGAACGGGCACATAGATAGAGCATGCCCTGGAATAACAAATAGGCTATTTATTCCGGGAAAATGTAATTTCCCTCGGGAATGCAGGGGAATATTTAAGGTAATAATAGATTTGAAACTTTGCAATGATGTGGGATCCGGGTGACAATAATAATAATGAGTTAATGCAGAGTTCGTCCGGGGAAGTACTACCTTACCCATTTCCGCCGTGAAGCAGTAGTGCACTTGTATTAGTGTATTCGGTAAGAAAGACCTGTGAAATTACAGACAAATGAAATTTAAAAAACTTCACGTCTCAGGCACGACAACGCATTGACGATGCCCCTGGTGTTGCAAATGTCTATAGGCGGTGGTGACCACTTATCATCAGGTGGAGCATCTACCTGTTTGTCGTGTACAGTGGTATAATCAATTGATGTATGTTATATTTTTTAATTGGTAATAAAGAATAAATAAATAAATAATAATAGGTAGTATCTAGTTCCCAATAAGTAGGTACTCAAATAACAGAGCATTGAGTTTCAAGATGTGTCTTGAGATAAGACTTGAGATATCTAATAATACCAGCACTCGTCCAGTAGCCAAGTTAGCACCAGTTCCGTATTTAAAGACCTTTAACAATGTCAAAGAAAAAGTTACTCTATAGCTTTTGAAATAAGGTTCATTTACTGATCCAAATTATTTGTATCATGATGCTGAATGATGATCCTTATCTATAATTAATATGTAAACAATTTTTATTTATAAGTAAAATTAAATGTGCTTAGATGTTTGTTACACATATGGCGCAAAAGACTTCTTTCTTAAAATGAACTTTAGCTATGCCAAATCTATCTTTAAAAAAAACATAGCTACTTACGGCCAAAATTAATATGCACTCCCGATCGAAAATCCATGGATTGATGTTACCTTTTGACAGAAATTACTAGAGATGGGCCGAGTACTCGGTTGATACTCGGTACTCGGCGTACTCGGCGGATTTTTGATACTCGTACTCGGCCCGAATACTCGGTTAGAATGCCGAGTATACTCGGTTTGAGAAAAGCAATATATTTAGGTAGATATCATTAAAACAACAGTGTTCAAACTATCATGCGACTGGTAGTTGAAAGGCGCGGGCGGGGTGAGGGGTGTATTTGAACCTGGGGCTCGATTCTGTTAAGAAAATAATAATAAATTTCATTTATTCAGGTAATTTGCACCCATTAATTACAAATATTATCTCACACATCAATGCACAAATATATAAAATACAATAATTAAAATAAAACAACAATAAAACCTATCAAACATTAAATAATCATAATAAAAATAAAAATATAGAATCATACATAAATACAGATAAAATTATAATTCTAAATCAAATTAATATTATATAAGGTATACACTTTACAGTCTTCTCTCCGGCACTGGTACAGCGACATGTCTGCTGGAACAATGCCGAATAAAAGGGCAGTCCAACCTTTCCCCAATCATCGCCAACACAGTGTTGGAGCTGGCCCGCACTCTATGCACCAAGGACGCTGCACGCTTACGCATTATCGTGTTAAAGCAGTCTGTGCGTGCCTCTGCGAACATACCTGAGGCACTGCAGTATCGGGGCAGCCCCATCACCGCCCTGAACGCGTTATTAAACTGGACGCGGATGGCGCTGTAACTTCTATTAGTGTAGTGCGCCTACAGGCTGCACGAGTATAGCTATGTACAGTACGCTCTAAAGAGGGTAACCCTTACGTCTGGTTACCCCTTACGTTGAGCACCGCGCAAAACTGCGAGCGATCATGTTGGCTCTAACAGACAACGCCCTCCGCTCCCGTTCCATGTCTTCGTGATCCCTGAGATCGACAGTCAAAATATGCCCCAGGTATTTAAACTTCTCAACCCTTTCCAGAAGACCACCATCGAGTCGAACAGGTGATATGTTACTAGGACATTTTGCACTGGCGGTCTCAAAAATCATACACTGACTCTTCTTTACATTATACAACAATCCGTGGCCACAAGCATATTCCTCACATGTCTGCACCAGTTTCCTCAGGCCACACACCGACGCGCTCAGCAGCACCATGTCATCAGCGTAGCTTAGATTATTGAGACATACACCGTCAATGTGGCAGCCGACATGCTGACTGCTGAGCGCTACATCAGTCCGTTAATGTATAAATTAAATAGGGTAGGTGATGTTAAACCGCCCTGCCTGACTCCCCACTCAAGCTGATATGGATCCGACATTGCCTCCGCCCACCTGACACTGTTGGATTGATGCGCATACCAGTATTGAAAGATACTAATTAATTCCTGTGGCAAATATGTGCTCTTCAACTTGCTCCACAGCAGGTCATACATCACCAAGTCGAAAGCTTTGGATAAGTCAAGGAAGCACGCGTATACGGGCGTCTTACGATCTGTGCAGTATCTGATGGTATGCTTCAAACACAGTATAGCACTTTCCGTAGACAGCCCGACTTAGGCCTACCACACGAGACCCAATCCTCAAACTTGGATTTGGCCACCCTGTGAGCCCCGCTGACATGTTTATTCCACCCCGCTATGCGTGAACCACCCCCCCTCCTCGCGCTTCCCTGACTCTCCACCGCTGCATCACGTAAGGCAGTCACAATGTCAGAGTGAAGCTTATCCAGAATACGCCTGTGGCCACGGTCATTACAAAAACGATCAGCACTATTACACACTCAGAAGGAAAATCAATCAATCTTAGCCGTTTATGACACTCTTTGGCATATATCATAGCTTGTTTCTCACTTTTCATACCTCATGCTACATCTTTATTAACATTAATAAATTTAGACGTGACCTTCGGGGTCAGTAGTTTTAAATTACATTCTACAATAAGTGGAAAATGATCAGAACAAAAAGTGTCATACTTGACATTTATATTAATAACAGCTTGCTTAGCCGAGTGAGTTGCTATACAATGACACTAACTCGAGGATGTATCGTCGCGGCCTCCGTGCTCTGTCTCTATCGCTAACTACGCTAATACTACTAATCACGTGAGAGATAAGCTCTCCGAGGCCTCCGTTCTCGGCTCGCCGACGAAGTTTGTGTTAGCTGAATAAGGGGGCTGTTTGTATTTGTTTACGCGCGCGAAATGGGAATTTGATTGAACCGAGTTACTCGGCCGAGTACTCGGTTGAAAAAAAATTATACCGAGTAAAACTCGGTACTCTAGAAATTACCATACACGTTATGTCGAAATTCTACTTCAATCTTGCTATTTTAGATCGGGATCGTATATTAATTTTGGCCGTTAGTCGAAATTGAGAAGATCCTATCTTTTGAAATCGATTAAAAAGGCATACCATTTTTTGTTTTTTGAAGGGACGAAGGTGGCCTCTTATGGCTCTTACACCCTTACACAGACAATTCCGGCGAGCAGAGAGAGTCGAAAACACTTTAGATTTTAAGCAACAGCTCACTGAGGGTGCTCCCTGTGGGGCTCAGGGCGTTGCGTGGGAGGTCACAAAGACTTTAATTATCTGATTTTGTTAAATTTTATTATAAGTAGATGCCCATTTTAATATTCCTGCAAAATTGATGTGAGTAAAATGTCAAATATATAATATGTATACAACCTTCAAATGAAACCGGTTACAAAAATTAAAAACTAGAAATAAAAAATAATCCTATATAAACTCGTTTAAAATATTTAAAAAGTCACTCCACGGACATAAACCTTTTTCGTTTGTATTACAATTGTTAATTTCCAAAGTTATTATCTGTGGAGGATTTTCCAACGTCGGTCTCGCACTGTTCCTTAAATCAACCGATGTTTGGTACACATATTCAACTTTTAAATAATTCTCGCCATCTTTATCAGTCCATTTCTGGAACACAATTTTCCCGCCAATTGGAAAATGACTAAACTGCCCCGGCGTGTCAAAAGATTTGAAATTTAACGCCGCTGACATAGTGTTCAAATTCGAATCGTGTCCCACCAACAAAGTAAATGGTGTTTTTTTATTTATAAATATATTTGCCATATAATTTACCAACGGCCAGGCATAATCTTTGGCCCCGTATGTCGAATTAAATCTTACATCCTGATTGGAGTCTATGAATATTTTTAATAACTCCCATTGTTCTTGGTTGGTCATTTTGCCCCATCCTATCTCTTCTAAGGGCGTTCCTTCAAAGTAACTCATGATGAATGAGTCAACAACAGAATTCCCGATAAAAAATGGCCCCTTCACATCAGGTTCTGAACCAACCGCAAATGAAATATCATTTTTGTCATCAGTTAAACTACAAAGATTTTCTTTTAAACAATTTTCCGAGTGTTTATAATCAATTATATTTTCTAGTTCTAAATACCCTTCAGTGAGATCTGTTTCAGTCAATTTCCTCTCAATTTCCTCAATAACAAAGCGTTTGAACGTTTCAGTTGTGTTACGTAAAATAGGGTTGAAAATTGGATCCATTACCGTTGAATCTTTGGAATGTACTGTGACATTGCAATTACGAAACGCGGCATTCGCGAACGCTTTAGCAGTCTCCTTAGTCCGTTCTCTAGTATTGGCGTAAATATAAACTTCGTCCTCCTTTGGACAATCATGGGGTAAAAGTTCTTCTTTATTAAGCCACGCGAGGATATATTCACCCATATACCCCTCCAACAAAGCACCTTTCGCAGTCAAATACCCCTCTGGTTTCTCCCAAATCGGCCACTTATTAGGCGTGTATGCGTTCAAAGTTGGCGTCAATGGTGTACGAATATTATGACGACTAAAAATCACTACTTGAGTCAATTTAAGACTGTTAGCTTTGATGCCATCGCTTAAAACGGCGAATGCAAAAAAAAACACAAACTTTAATGTCATTTTTCCCGCGCACTTTACAATCATAGACAAAACACAGTGAAAACTAGTTTGTTTAATTAGTTCTCTATTTAAAATAGATATTAATACAATATGTACCTCTGTGGTCCGAAGCACAAATGACACTGATTATAATTCGCTTGATTCGTCGATTCGATACGAGTTTCATCATCATAAAACAAAATGATAAAAGAAACTAATCCGGATTGCAGTTACACCGAAGCGTAATGTCGTGTAAATTCCAATTGGCGGTCTTATTTTATTACTATTTTACGATTTTGATATTTGTTTCGCATAATACGATAAACAGGTTTTGTTGAGGTAACCTAGACAGAATAAACACTATCGGAGGATTGGGTAGCTATTTGGTGTCGAAATGTCTTGAGCCAGTTTTGACAGTTAAGATTTTATAGAAAATGATACTGTGATGTGATGATGACAGTGAAAATCAACTCTATGGGGTTATCATAAGGTTGATGAATCTATGCTTTGTGGTAGAGATAAAGAATGTTACCACCCCAACTCATCTGTAGGGTGTCGTAAGAGACTAAAGAGTGTACAGATGACCGCGTGCACTTTACACCGCGCACGGAGTGGACACGAGCATTCCCGAAGAGGGCTGGCGTCAGGTAGACAAATACTACCACCCCAACTCATCTGTAGGGTATCGTAGCGACTAAAGAGCATACCGATGACCGCGTGCACTTTACACCTCTCACCGAGTGGACACGAGCATTCCCGAAGAGGGCTAGCGTCAGGTAGACAAATACTACCACCCCAACTCATCTGTAGGGTATCGTAGCGACTAAAGAGCATGCCGATGACCGCGTGCACTTTACACCTCTCACCGAGTGGACACGAGCATTCCCGAAGAGGGCTAGCGTCAGGTAGACAAATACTACCACCCCAACTCATCTGTAGGGTGTCGTGAGCGACTGAAGAGTACACCGATGACCGCGCGCATAGTGAGCAAAGCGATTCCCAAGGACGATTGGCGTCAGCCGAAAAATACTTTTACCTACCTACCCCATAATCATAAATCAATAAAATAAATAATGAAAAGGAAGACCCAGCCCTATAATTACTGAATTTGTAATGAAATACCTTGTAATATATGACAGAGTAATACGCGGTTAAATCACGCAATAGTATAAAATTATATCATTTTAAACATATATATTTATAAGGAGGTCAACTTCTCTCCCTTAAGAGTAATATGTCCAAAGTGACTCTTTCGGTAAGAGGAAAACCCTGGTACATAACCTACCTTTTACGGGCCATGACTTCGTGGTTAGAGACTGATTTCCACGCCGCAGATTATATGATTGATCCCCATCCAGGCGAAACATTTGTGTGCATGAACATGTCTGTTTGTTCTGTGTCTGGGTGTAAATATATATACTCGTATATGTATTTATTTTAAAAAGTAGTGTAATTATATCACTTGTCTGGTTCCATAGTACAAGTTCTGCTTAGTTTGGGATCAGATACCCGTGTGTAAAGAATGTCACAGGATATTTATTTATTACCTACTTAGAGAGGTTGCAAGAAGATAATTTTAATGCCAACTAATAATGAAATTAATAAAGCATCAATTATGTAATTTGTATTTTAATCTCGTTATGAATTGCAAAACGCTTTAACGACCGTTTTGACTTCAAGAACTATCATAGAAATATGAACCCTATTGCTTTGGTTTAAGGCTTACTAGCATTGTAATACAATGAGCTATTGGATTGTGAGTCAAGGTCAAGGATAACTCATAATAATTGCGAAACAAAGTGATTATGTAATGCTCTCAGAAACGAAAATGAAGGCGGTTTTTTAATACAAACACGGGCGCCACAATTGCTGTCTCTCTCTGTGGCAACCCTGAACTATGTATAAGGAAAATATAATATAAATTTTTGTTCTATTATAAATTATAACCCTAGAAACTTTTCATTATATTTTTATTGATCTATTTTATTGCCGAAATTGAATCTATAGGTGTAAATGTATCTATGTACATTTAATTTTATTAAAATTTATTTGTAATTTTTTTATATTCTTCTGACCTTGGTCAGACAAAAGGTGTAAATTGTTGCAAATACTATTCATCCACAAAATGGCGCTTGAAATAGAGCTAATTTCAACATAAAAGAAGTAAATAATAAGAAGTATATAAGAGAATAGTTTAAAAAAAATTAATGTGTTGCCATATTTGGGTCGAAATAGATTACATGCTAAAATAAAATTCCAAGGCAAGCAAAATCAGTCAAACACGATAACCCTGGGGCGATTGATGTTATAAGGGGGTAAATATTCTGACAGGCAGGATTTTATAACAGAGAAAACAAATAATAATGGCGAAGGACCATATGCGATTGTCTCTAAATTATTGGTCTAGATTCCGTCCCGAGGGATTAAAATTCGACAAATTCTGGAATTACCTTTCTTATAGTAAACAATAATTAAAATCGGTCAAGTATGTAAAGAACAATATACAGTACGGGGAGCTCAGCTATATAATAAATTGCCTTTTGATTTTTTAATCTGTGATTCGGCTAATACCTTAAAAAAGAAACTGGCGTATCTAAGTTTCTCATATTAAGTGAACTATGTAATATTCCTTTGGAAAATAAATTATTTAAACCGAAGTAGTTTTAAAGTTTATTCATTACGAACATAAATACAAATCTATTCTCTTTATAACATTATAGTACTTATAGGTTAGTTATATATATACTAGCTGTCCCCCGCGGAAGACCCGCGTTTATCGATATCATTATATAGCCTGTAACCATCTATGAAAAATTCCGCGTCGAATGTTAGCAGTCCCATCCCGATATGTTCAGTAGTTTTGAGATGATGGTGCGTCAAAAGAACCCTATTTTCCTTATAAGGATATATCCTTACTAATATTATAAATGTGAATATAAGTTTGTTTGTAACGCTTTCACGCGAAAACTACTCAACTGATCATCATGAAACTTTGTACACATATTCCTGGAGGTATTTGAAGTAACATAGTATACTTTTTGTGTCGGGAAAATGTTACATCTCTCGGGAACGCGGGTGCAACCGCGGGGGACAGCTAGTCTATATATAAATACGTGAAGCAATAACTTTAGACCCATTTTTATTAAAATTACGCGAACGGATGTACGTGAAATTTGACACAGTTAAGTTTTATATGGATATATAGCTGTCCCCCGCGGTTTTACCCGCGTTCCCGTGGGATGCCACATGTAATATACATAAAAACCTTCCTCTTCAATCACTCTATCTATTAAAGAAACCCGGGTGGTACACTTATCCCTACCAAGCTATCCCTACTGGTAGGGATAAGTGCATGTGTTTACACTCATAAGAGACAAATATACATTGTATATTCTTTGAATTAAATTATTAGTAACTTATAATGATATTGTAATTTATAATTTTTTTTTTCTTATTTACCTATATGTATTTGTTAAAAAATTACTTAAATAGTATAAATGATATTTTTTTCCCTACCAATACGTATCGGTATGGATAAGTGTACCACCCGAAAAAACCACATCAAAATCCGCAGCGTAGTTATAAAGATTTAAGCATACATAGGGATATAGGGACAGAGAAAGCGACTTCGTTTTATACTATGTAGTGATTTATAGATAGATGGGTAGATTACGTCAATATCAGATATAAATAATTATTATTTTTATATAGAAAATAACGAACAAAACTATCTGTAATAATCAATTTATTCACGATAACGTTTATAATAACAAAACAAAACACTAGAATAAATAATTTTATGAGTATATTGGTATATATTACACTGCAGTGTATCACCTGGCGAATAACTATACAATATAATTGTGTAGGAATTATAACATAAAAAGGAATGATGGTAGAGTCGAAGAAAACACAATTGAAGTAGCTACTTGCGTAAACAGAGTTCGTCCGGGGAAGTACTACCACGTTACCCATTTCTGCCGTGAAGCAGTCGTGCACTTGTATTACTTTGTTTCGGTTATGAAATGAAAAGAACAGGCTCATAGATAGAGCATGCCCTGGAATAGCATATAGGCTATTTATCCCGGGAAAATGTAATTTCCCTCGGGAATGCAGGGGACAGATAAAAGGTAGTAAAATATAGATTTGAAACTTTGCAATGATGTGGGATCCGGGTGACATAATGAGTTGCAGTTAGTGCAGAGTTCGTCCGGGGAAGTACTACCTTACCCATTTTCCCTGTGAAGCAGTAGTGCACTAGTATTACTGTTTCGGTTAGAAAGGTAAGGCCGGTGAAATTACAGGCACATGAGACTTAACAACTTCACGACTCAGGGTCGACAACGCATTGGCGATGCCTCTAGTGTTGCAAATGTCCATAGGCGGCGGTGACCACTTACCATCAGGTGGACCGTCTCCTGGTTTATCGGCCTACATATTTTACATATACCACTTTGACGTGCAGTTGTTTAGTGTCATGTGCCTGTAATTCCACCGGTCTTTCTAACCGGAACAGAGTAATACCTTCTATCTGTCCCCTGCATTCCCGAAGGAAATTACATTTTACCGGAATATATAGCCTCTATGTTATTCCAGGGCTTGGTCTATCTATGTGCCAAGTTTCATCCAAACCATTCAATTCAAAAATCCAAAACATACATTAATGTTTGATGCCGTAGTTTTATTTGATAAATACACAAAATTACCAACGCAGTCCCAAGGGCTTTAAACGGGCGGGTTGTGTTATTTTTAAATTATATCAAAAACTATGCATCCAAATTATATGATGTAAATAGCAAATATGAACTGCATAAAATAACCTTTGTGATAGCATAATTTATTGTTGTTAGCGTCCATAGACTAAACATAGGGAGTGCATCTAAAGTAAACCTCATTTTGATTTTTCGACCCCCTCTCCCCCCTTGGTGAGATGTCGTGAGATTTCGAGCGACCCCCTCTCCTCCCCTTAATCTCACGTGAGATTTGTTACTGATAATTTGTCCCGTTCGTATAACCGCAATCATAATTTTTCATGTGGTTTACGCATATTTAGTGAATATTTTTTTTTACTTCGTTACCCAGTTTTCGCGTAATTTTAGTTTCTTGCAGCACAAAATATCACGTAATATTTGTCGACACCCCCCCCCCCCCCCCTTAAACACCTCACGTAATTAATGGGCGCCCGACGATGGATGATTTTGCAAAAAAACTGATACACGTATTTCTTACCATAAGCCTCAATATGAATTTTAACATCCCTAACATTCAACCCCTATTTCACCCCCTCCTTGATTATATTTTAAACAAAAAATAGCATAAGTTTAGTAGTAAAAACAAACAAACAGAATCACTTTCGTATGTATTCATCCCCGAAGGGGTAGGCAGATGTCCTGGTCCTTGGATGTTGTCGTCTCTCTCGCACATTACGAATCGTTAATATAATCTTGTTCGACTCGGGAATCGAAACCAAGACCTCCGGCTTTATACCACTCGACTAATGCTACATACCTACTAAGAAAAGTTTTATATTCACTTGACATTTTATTTTTTAATATTACGTCACTATTTAACTATAGGAAGACATTATTATATTAGTTTAGATTCTCAACACAAAATATATAGCTGTCCCCGGCTACACCCGTGTTCCCGAGGGATATAACATGTTCCCGAAATATAAAGTATCATATGTGCTATTCCGGACTATAATCTATGTCTGTACCAAATTCCATCCAAATCAGTTCAGCCGTTCTGGCGTGATTGAGTAACAAACATCCAACCAAACCGTCGCATTTATACGTGTTACAAAATACTCCGGAAAAATATAATTAATTACCAAAGCCAACAACCCTAGTAAGCTGTCATGTCAGGGAACCAGATTATTTAACAGAAAGGCCTACGTACCTATTTTACCTAATAATTGTCAACTTTTTTTTATTTCTTTTTACATTTTCTACGGTAAGAGTCCGTAGAAAGAGCCCGTACTCTTTGAAGATTCTACGATGAATTATTTTAAGATCAATGGTATTGTGTTTCTAAAAATTAACATCTTTCCGCGCGTGCTCAGCTCGTTGTTTTGAACTGAGGCTTGTGGTTCCTTAATAATAGTGTTACATTAAATTTTTCTATTGCCGATACATGGATTATAAATAATAACTTAGCATTTACTTAAATTTAGTTACACTTATTCATCAAAATTTATAATTCTAAATATTAATGTTTAAGCTATTTCAGCCTCGGATGGTTTCGCTCCCAAAAGACTTTCCATGACAACTGCATCTCGATGTTTTCGATAATTGTCTACTTTAATAGTTCTTCTATTTTTCATTCATAAGAATCAGTAATTTTTTTGGGGTATGTTATACAGCGTTACTACGGTTCTTAAATATTGTGAATAGACTCGTTATAAGGCCCCATTTAACCTCCTTTCGGCTTTACGGGTCGTATTGTAACACCTCTATAGTTAGAAATTAGATTAAATATACATATTTACAATGCAATCTCAACACATGCGTGTCTTTACCCTACTAATATTATAAATGCGAAAGTTTGTATGTATGGACGTTTGTTACTCTTTCACGCAATACGACAACCGAATTTGGCTGAAACTTAGCACATAAATAGAAAATGCCCTGGAATAGCACATAGGACACTTTTTGTGCTGAGAAAATGTTACATCCCTCGGGAACGCGGGTGAAACCGCGGGTTACAGCTAATTTTAAAAAGAACTCATTGGATTTAATAAAAAATAGGGATTTTTCGAGACATCTTAAGTTTAATGTGACAGCTAAGAGTGCTATAGAAAAATTAACCTTATGTCGTAAGCACAAGGCTCATCAACATCATAACACAATTAACAAAGCGAAAGCTACTAAAGCACCACCGGTTTCAAAGAGCCGGGAAGAAGCAGCTAGGTTACTTTAGTTGGCAATCAATTACCATTAGATCAATAGACCTTATCTCATATAAAATAGAGATAATTTTTCAATAGCATTATTAGTTGTCAATTAGACCTTTTAAATTTGGATAGGATGCGAGATACCAAAGAGAATATTGTTAAAAATCTAGAGCATATGTTGTAGGTACAAGCTATTTGTGCGGCAAAAAACTAAATCATAAATAATATATGTTTTTTTTAGTACCCTATCCAAATGGTAAAACGTGATCCTAATAAGACTCCGCTGTCCGTCTGTCACCAGGTTTTATCTCAGGAACCGTGATAGGACAGTTGAAATTTTCACAGATAATGTAATACTGTTGCCGCTATAACAATAACTAAAAAACAATAATAAAAATATTTAAAGGGGCTCCCATACAACAAACGTAATTTTTTTTGCTGTTTTTATACTTGGCCGGTATTTAAATATTTTTGTTTTCGCCAAAAATATTGTTTTTTTTGAATAACCACTTACTCATATTCCACACAATATCCGTAAGGTCGGAAATACTTTTAATTACATCAATACATCTGACAATATCTAAAAATACAAAACAACTACTGAATAAATATTTAAACGTATGGGTAAGTACATAGTAATTTCACTTTGACATTGTCCCAAGGTAACAGTTTTGGCGGCAAATCTAACAGCCGTCAAATTGGAATGTTCAACTTTTTAATTATTTTTTTATACTCTACGTAGTTGCTTTATCGAGTTGTGCCAACTGGTGAGCTAGTCTTTCTTCTCGAGCACGCCGAGCTTGCCCCAAAGCCCTCTTCTCGGCGAACTTTGCTACAAATGCTTCTACAGGCATATTACCTAAAAATTAACAAAAATAATGATTTTTATTTCTAAAAAAAATACAAAAATCTGTTTAGAAGGTACACTATCATGAAATACTAATTTTTGTTGTTAAAAAAATACAAGAATCAGTTAAGGAGGTTAGCTACCTTGAAAAAATAATTTTTATTTCTTAACAATATACAAAATCTGTTAGGGAGGTTAGGTAACTTGTATTTTTTTTTATTGTGAAATTACAATTGACAGTAACAAGGAGACTGGGAATATCTTGAAAACAAAAGAATTTGGTATTAAGTGAAGACTATGATAGACATGCCTTTCATTATTTATGAATTTTACTTTACTAAAGTAATGGTACTCAGTTATGTCCCTTTTGAACATAGAGAATGTCAAAGAAAAATTAACCCTATCATCTTAACTATAAGGTATATTTGCCCCATTATTCAATTATATATTGAAATATTAGATAGACCATATTTCAAACATGTCTCTGAAGAGGAGTCTGGACTGCAACCTGTCCTAGGTTGCTAGGACAGGTTGCTAAATGTCTCATGTATGATTAAAATAAAAAATTATATAATTTTTTTTTTTTCTTTTTTTTTATATCACATGGGCCGACAAACAAGCGGACGGTCACCTGATGGTAAGTGGTCACCGCCCCCTATGGACATTTGCAACACTAGGGGCATCGCCAATGCGTTGTCGACCCTGAGACGTGAAGTTGTTAAGTCTCATGTGCCTGTAATTTCACCGGCCCCCTTACCTTTCTAACCGAAACAAAGTAAC
This sequence comes from Habrosyne pyritoides, assembly GCA_907165245.1. Taxonomy (NCBI): domain Eukaryota; kingdom Metazoa; phylum Arthropoda; class Insecta; order Lepidoptera; family Drepanidae; genus Habrosyne; species Habrosyne pyritoides. The sequence continues at coordinate 4,563,061 of OU015613.1, forward strand.
ACAAGTGCACTACTGCTTCACGGCAGAAATGGGTAAGGTGGTAGTACTTCCCCGGACGAACTATGCACTAAGAGCTCTACTACTCGAAAAAATCAAATGTAGTCAAATTTAAGTTTAAGTGCATAATAGTAAAAATTTTACTAGTATTTGAAGAAATTTTCCATCTAGGCCTTAAATGCTTACATATGACCACATAAATAACTTCCTTAGTGATATAATGGTCTACGAGACTATTTAAATAAGATAGTTGTGCAAAAATATTTTACCTAATAAAAACTGCTCGGCGATACCCTCTGCATCTTCATCAGCCTTTAGGGCAGCCTCTTTCAAGCAATCCCTTATCCTATGAGGGTCATACATCTCCGATAACTTCTGATGTTTCCGATTCAGTTCTTCATAGTTCATCTTCATTTGTACTATAGTGGATATGCGGTCGATCATGTCAGATTTGAGATCATCTAACATTTGTTGCTTAGCGAGGTTGTCTTGGGCTATTTCCTCAATGCTACCCATTAGTTCTTCAGTTTCTAAGTCTAGTTCTAGGAGTTGTGTGTTGTTTTCTAGCACTTTGTCCTGTAATTGGAAAATGTTTTATCATGAATGGCTGTCCCCTGTGGTTTCACCCACATTCCTGGGGATGTTACATATTTCCATGACATAAATAAGGCAATGTCCTATATAGACTATAATCTCCATATAATATATTAAAACTTTTACGAAGCATTCAATGGAAGCTCTTGAAAGGATTTTTATTCCCGTTTTTACCATTTTTTTTTCTTCCGCTCTTTGTTTGTTGCCTGATGTTACATAGCTTCCTTGATAAATGGACTATTCAATATAAAAATATTTTCTATACGAACCAGTTCTTGAGATTAGCGCGTTTAACCAAACAAACTTTCGGCCCATCTTTAATCTATTGGAGGCCCTAGGCACTAGGATAATGGAACCATACTATGAGAGCTCTAAGAGTGCGACAGTCCGATCTGATCTGCCACATGCGTTCTTTGTAACCACTGACTGTCCAACAGCTTCTATACCTTCCAAACTAAGGGGCTCCATGGATTGTGGGGCCCTGGGCCAGAGTGCCCAATGGAAAAGAGGGCTCTGATTAGTATAGATATCTAGTACCAAGGCCATCAATAGTAATAACTTTGTGAATAAATGTGACAAATTGAACTACTTATTCAAATAAACTTTTAAATAATTATTAAATATAGATATATAAGGTTAACCAACCTGTAAATCAGGATTCATTATAATCTCCTTCAATTCTTCAACAGTCAAATCATTCAGTTCAGGAAACATTGAAGATTGCACGCTAAAGTTTGATTGTGGACTGACATCATTTGATGTATCCTCAGCAGGTAAATTTGGCAAGGATTTCTGAAATTCCCTTATAATAGCTTGTACTACACGACCTAAGTCTGAATGAAATGTGAAATTAAGAAGTCCTGGAGCGCCAATGACTTGGTTTGACATTTCACCAATCCATGGATGAGGTATGACTGGGTTAACGAGTATTGTAGGTTTCTCATTAGGAAATTCGGGGCTTAGAATAACGTTAAGGCTCATATTCATGCCGTTTGCTGTGAATTCAACCCTGTATTCAGAGTTTTCAATAACTTCGACTACGTGATCATTAAATATTTTCAGAGTATCGATTTGCTTTTTTCTCATGTCTTGCTCGTTGTAATAAGGACGGGGTAGCATGGTTGTGTTTTAGAATTATTGGTTAACTGTTTTGTATTATCGTGAGCACTATTTTTTGCCAACAAAAGAAGGAAATGTACTGTTAGATATAGTCACTGTTTTTACAGGTTTTGACTCATTCAACGAGTTCTAAACTATGTAACACGTACTACTGTGATTTATATTTAAATTTTATAGTGAATTTAAATATAATGTAGATTTAAAATCATGAAATTTTTCCCAAAATTACAATTCAGTCGATCAATAACACTTGGACTGTTTTCAGTGCACAATGTGACATGTCAAAATTGTCGTTCATGTTTTACAGCGTTGTGATTGGTAGATTATTATCTATGTAAAAGTTTTCACCAATAGACAATGAGTATAGCATTCCTTCACTGTTCACGTACTTGTAATTTGAAACATACATGTACAGCTGTCAAAATAAACGTCAATTCGTCGCGTTGCGTTCCGAAATATTGTTAAGTTAACGTGCTCAAGAATAATAAATAAATAAAAGGTATTACACGGCCTAACGGTAAAGTACCTAATGCAATTAAAATTTTCTTGTTTATGCAAATTATGCTGCTTAAATGGTTGTTTAGATAGCCATATAATATTGTGCATCAATATTTGAGTAGTTTGGAGTTTAATAAGCCTAATATTGATTGCCCATTGACAAAAAAAAACATTTTTACCTTATATCCTCTAAAAGAAATAAAATAAAATAAGAAAAAGAACAATAAATTGTTCTTGTATAGTACGCATTACACATTGAAATGATCGATGAAATTGGATCCGATTAGAAGATTACCGAAAATGTGCCTAGCATTGTTAATCATAATTAATTTCCTCAAGGGAATCAATGGAAAATTATTTTTAAAAGTACCAACAACCGTGTTTATATCCTACCAGTTTGCATATAGTATAGCAGCGCAGGTTTAAAGCAAACAACTTACAACGTAACACAGTGTTTGACCTTTCACTGGCATTAAATAATTTTTAACTATCATATACTTACCTCCCTATTTTTTATTTGATTTGCCAGTTGGTATGGTGGTTAGAGACCTTAACTGCCACGCTTCAAGTTGTGGGTTCGATTCCCAACCAGAACAAACCTTTGTATGCATGAACATATCTATTTGTTCTGTGTCTTGGTTTAGGTAATTATTTATTTATGTTTGCTTTTACTAAAAAAAGTGGTAGTCAAAATGTGGTAACCTATGTCAATAATCTGGTTTCTATAATACAAGCTTAGTTTGGGATCAGCTGGTCGAATCAGAGCCTTTCGATAAGTAACCGAACCGATTTGATAGGATACCGAACTCTTGTCGTACAATTTTTTGGAGGTACTAATTTTCGCTCTCTTGGTTAGGTCAGTGTTTAAAAAGGAAAAGATAGAAACACTTACAAAACACATCTTGTAAGAGATAGAAGATACGTCAGCGCAGCTAATAGCCAACAAACATCGCAACAGTCATTAAAATTCAAAGCGCATGCCTACCTATGAACAAACATCATTTCACACGTTGCAACGAGCGCCATTTTGAAAATTATAACGCTGGTCACGCGTAACGCGGTTACCTAAATTGCCTCTAAATACATTAAAATACCACAAATACCAGGGGAAATGGGAACTTCTTTTTTTATTAACATCAGTTCTAGACTTCCCCATTGCAGGAGGCTCTCCAAACAGCGAGGCGAGGGGATAAAGCCACCTTCCAACATGGGGGCGGAATGCTGATTGTTGGTAAACATGGCTTTTGGCGAATGACTTTGGGGATTGCAGATTTCCATTGACAAAAAAGTCATTGAACTCCGTATACATACTATACCAACTATTACCTACTACCTACTAACTATTAATAAATGCAAAAGATTGTGAGGATAAATGTACGGACGTTGTTACTCTTTTACGCAAATACTGCCGAACAGATTTGGATGAAGCTTGGCACGTAGATTAACACAGGATATTTTTTTTTATTCTGGGAAATGTTATAACTCTCGGTAACGCGTGAATCTCTTGCGTTTCGGATTTCAAGAGTTTCATCCGAGTTTGCCTGATACGTCCGTCCGATGCAGGCTAGGTATGACCATCACGCTGCTGATCTTGAGTTCGACACCCAACCAGCGGCTCGATTCTGTAAGGAAAATGACACTGCCTCGAGGATGTTCCTTCGCGGCCTCTATGCTCTGTCTCTGTCGCTTACTACACTAATACTACTAATCACGTGAGAGGTAAGCTCTCCGTGAACCGGCTTGCGGACGAATTACTTTCTTTTTTTTTTTTTTTGTATTATCCAAATAGTCCTTCGTCATTCTATCCGACATTTGCTTATCTCCTTAGGGTCGTAGCGTTAATAGCCTTTAACCTTCAAGAATTGGGCTTTCAATTCCAAAAATTGTTTAAGAAGTTAATTTCAATTTGCCTTAAAATACCTAATTCTCAGAGTATTTTATTAATCCATTGGTGCAGCAGAACGTCTCGGTCGGCGCAATATTATAATATGCCTTATTTCCATACGATGCATTACATATTATTTAATATATTCAACATTTTAATTATACGGCCTGCCTGACGCCAAACCTCTGGGAATGCTCGTGTCCACGTACGCGGTTTAAAGTGCACGCGGTCATCGGTATACTCTTAAGCCGCTGACATCCTACAGTTGAGGTGGGTTCAAAGATATACTATATATCCGTATAGTTGTCCGCGCTAAGTAATGGCAACATTAAATGTTGGTAATTGACCTAATTCCATTTAGTCGCTCTCTAACAACAGGTACACTAAGGTGGCATTTATTTTCTTTCTCATTCTTTGCGTCTGATATAAGTATATAATTTTCATTCATCTATCGTTAACAACAGATACGTCGTAAGCTGGTATTTATTTTATTTCCTTTTCTTGACGTGAATAACCTACCTAGTGTTTGCGCTGTTTTTGAGAGCCGTGATGTTCATGGATTACGTGTCTATATTCAAATACGTCATAGATTGGGAAGGCATCCATCGCTACTACCACACAGCCTGCAGGATTGGAGGAGTATAAAGTTCAGCCCCCTTATTCAGCTAATACAACCTTCGTCGGCGAGACGCTTCACGGAGGCCTCGAAGAGCTTACCTCTCATGTGATTGTTAGATTTTTAGTGTATTAAGCGACAGAGCATAGAGGCTGCGACGAAACATCCTCGAATTAGTGTAATTTTCCTTACAGAATCGTGCCCCAGATTAAGTAAATAAAAATCTAGTCTATGAATTCCGACTGTAAATCAATACGCAGCTCATCGAGACCTATTAACCTTAATTGTATGCCAATTTTGTTATGGGTCACAACTTTAAGGCCCATACCTGACTCGTCGACTTTCTGCTCACTGAACTCTTTACTGCGTCAACCCTCCCTTAGCATTATTATTCAGAGGCTCGATTCTGTAAGGAAAATTACACTAACTCGAGGATCTTTTGTCGCGGCGCCTATGATCTGTCTCTTTCGCTTATTTTTTTTATTGAACGGTACAGTAACAGATAACAGATTGCACTTACACAAATAGACCAGGGTAGAAGCCTTTAAAAATAATAAAAAGTGAAAAAAAATAATAGTAGGATGAAACCCATTAGAAAAGGAGGGGAATATTATAAAAATGAAAGGAAAAATAATTTACGGGCGATCTGAGGTCGGGAAGAGGGTGGGGGTGAGGTCTTAAGGGTAAAACACGGGTTTTCTCGATTTCCGGCAAAACTAAAAGTCCTATGGAAAAAAGTCAAATAGCAAAGTTGTAGCTAATAAAAAGATCTAAAACTTTTGTACTTACACTTTTTTCACGTAACCTAAAAATTTATGTGAAAAATTCAAAAAACCAAGTTTTTGGTTTTTTATTTTTATCTTTTACAAAAAAAATCTTTTTTTCACGAAATTTAGTGAAAACTTACTTTTTTATGTCCCAAATACGCTGTAATTTATTTGATCAGAAATATTTCTTTTTTTCACCTTTTTTTGAATTAATATCGAAAAAGCACCCTAATTTTCAATCGAAAATTCACCCGTCAAAATATCAGCTATTTTCAAAAAGTTGGTATGTTTTCTGTTCGTTGAAATCTCTACTTTCCGATGGTGAAAATATATGTTACTATAGTAAATCTTCTCAGAAAATGCAAAGAATGGAAGAGATAATGAATACATATTTGCGCTATGTAGAAAAACATTACGCACCATCGAACTCTGGAATGTTGTCTAAGGTTTTTCTACGACTACGTTCTCCTCTTTTAGCTGCTGGTACTGTTGTGACACTAACTGATTTTTTAATTTCGGGATTCCCATCAAAGACAATATAGCTGCTTGCTGCGTAAGTTTTTCTACATAGCGCAAATATTTATTCATTATCTCTTCCATTCTTTGCATTTTCTGAGAAGATTTAATATAGTAATATATATATTTTTTTTCACCATCGGAAAGTAGAGATTTCAACGAACAGAAAACATACCAACTTTTTGAAAATAGCTGATATTTTGACGGGTGAATTTTCGATTGAAATTTAGGGTCCTTTTTCGATAATAATTCAAAATAAGTTGAAGAAAGAAATATTTCTAATCAAATAAATTACAGCGTATTTGAGACATAAAAAGGTAAGTTTTCGCCAAATTTCGTGAAAAAAATATTTTTTTTGTAAAAGATAAAAATAAAAAACCAAAAACTTGGTTTTTTGAATTTTTCACATAAATTTTGAGGTTATGTGAAAAAAGTGTAAGTACAAAAGTTTTAGATCTTTTTATTAGCTACAACTTTGTCATTTGACTTTTTTCCATAGGACTTTTAGTTTTGCCGGAAATCGATAAAAACCGTTTTTTACCCTTAAAACCTCACCCCCATCCCCTTCCCGACCTCTGATCGCCCGTAAATAATTTTTCCTTTCATTTTTATAGTATTCCCCTCCTTTTCTAATGGGTTTCATCCTACTATTATTTTTTTTGGTTTTAAAAATTATCGACCCTGGTCTAAAAAACATAAAGTAAAGAAAAAAAAAGGGTAAATCTGCTATCCAATGACAACTGCACACAGCTTAAACAATTAACAACATTACTACGCTAATACTACTAATCACGTGAGAGGTAAGCTCTCCGACGCCTCCGTGAAGCAGCTCGCCGACGAAGTTTGTATTAGCCGAATAAGGGGGCAGCTTATGCAAACTGTATGAATAAAAATATAGAAATAATATTAATATGAGTACTTTTCACACGCGGTAAATCCTAAAGATGTACCTTGTTTGTCTCTTTTAGGTCGCATTTTCGTTTCATTGAGTTTCAAATTACAACGGTTTTTCATGGTATTATTATCATTGAATTATTATTATTTTATAATACAAAGAAGGAGTTAATAAAAAAATATTTTTTTTTCGATAAATTAACATTTATTTACACTCGTCAATCCAAATATTATGGTTCCAGTAGCAGAACTATTCGAACGAGCTCTGTCGTCGCGCGAGAAGTGAAATAAATGTGTCACAAGCCAACGTTTGCGCCGATCGTGCCTCTCTATCGCTTGTTCCGCGCTCTCGCTTGCACGCTCAGGCTCAGGCTGAACGGGACACTTTTTCGTGCGTGCAGCCGGTGTTCATTGATTTATAAGACGTTATCACGTCAAAGTGACATGCCCCCTTATTCAGCTAATAGAAACTTCTTCGGTGGGTCGCTTCACGGAAGCCTCGGAGAGCTAATCTCTCACGTGGTTAGTAGTATTAGCGTAGTTAGCGAAAGAGACAGTCTCGAGTTAGTGTCATTTTCCTTACAGAATCGAGCCCATGGATTAAATCCATACACAGGTCCTATACCTACATATCGCACCCTCAGTACGATAAGGGCTTAACTCAAAATTTTGCGAAATGGAGTTACGATCATAGAAAGACTAAACAAAGTACGCTCTATCCGATGAATAGTAAAACATAATCAACTTAATGATAGAATAAGCACACCGATACTTTAGCCTCTTTAACACCGGGACCCAACCTCCCCGCTCAGTGCGAAAGTGATCCAATCAGAGATATGTGCCATAAGTGATTTTTTGAGTTAAGCCCTTATCGTTCTGAGGGTGCGATATATCGTTTGTACCGACCAGTCAGGTAAGGCCCTTCGTGACAGCGCAAAATCATTCTTATTGTTGCATAATTATGGTATCAAATATCCTATCACTACTACAATGAGCTATGATGAAATGCTTACTCGCTTTCCGCCCTGATGGTTTTTAAGGACCATATTATGTGCCGCGTGACAGCTAAGGTGGTTATAGAAAAGTAACCCTATAGCGTAATCATAAGGTTCATTAGCATCATCATACAATTAACCAATTAACGATTAAATGATCCTTATAATTGCAGTAATAAATACGATTTTCCTTTGCCATTCTTAGCAGCATCTCGACAACTTTAGTACCTACCCAATATGTACAATTCGAACTGTCAGCCGGTTATTAACGAATCTGTCGAATTAACATCTAAAAAAAGAAAAACTACAGAGATGTCAGTATGTACCTTCTGCGCCGCAGCTTCTAAAGAATTTATAATATCCGTATCTTATAAAAAAAAAAGATTTTTCATCCCCCATCTCGGAAAGACTATTTTTGATCTTCGATATCTGAGTGCAAAAGCCGTTTATATCTGCTAGAGCATAAAGTAAATTGAATTTAGAACATCGTGTGCACAAAGTTTGTGAATTTAAAACATCATTAAACCTATTTACTTCTACCTCCATGGTGCCGAATTTATCATTGAACCATTTTTAATTTATTAAAAACTCAGACTCGGGCCTTCTTGGTATACTTTTTTTTTAATTTGCATTGCGCGCGCCATTTTCTTTTTTTTTGCATTTAGTGATATCCTTGCAGAGGTGGGATGAAAAGTTAGGTACGTGTTTCACTCGAGTGCAAAGATTTTTCACCTCGTGCTCTTTTGATTCCCTCGCTAACGCTCAGGATTCTAATTTTATAACCCTTCGCTTGCTCGGTCATCAAAATTGAGCACGCGGTTAAAAAGCAACTTGGCACTCGTGTATAACTATTTTGTATTATAATAATAATAATTTATTGCCAGAAAAAACATAACATAACAATATGCCTTCTTTCGTGGGTACACACATGAGAAAAATACAATATAAATGACAAGAGAGACTACTTCCTAATAAAGGGTAGAACCCTGTAGCTTAGGATAAGCAGTGCTCTTACCAAAAACAAAATGACACTAAAACAACAATTTGTAATATTATGTAAAGGCATCCTTAAAAATTATATGCACCATTTATATGGATTCCATACTACATGTAGTTATTGTATACCATACTACAAAAACAATATTATGTATGCAACATACCTTACAAAACAAAAAAAAAAAAAACAACTTTAAGAAATTTAAAAGATCCTCCGTCTCATCATTATTTTTTAATTGAAGCCAGTCAGTTACAGTTTTCTTGCACAACGTTTTATTTTGTGAGTAAATAGACAATATTTTATTTAGTCTATCATACAGATAAGGACCTAAGAATATATTATTTTATCTGTGCGCCAAATCCTACATCCAATTAATCCTATACTATTCTATAAGTACTATCCTTCTAATATTATAAACGGGAATGTGGATAAATGTGTTCTTAGCTATATAATAATAAATGAATAAGTATCCCGGGACATTCTTAACACACCGTGTGTTAAATGATCCCAAACTAAGCAGAGCTTGTACTATGGGAACCAGATAACTGATATACATACTACAAATTTTTTTTCTTAATACATATAGGCATGTTCATAGCATGTACTATGGAAGCCAGATAACTTATATACTACTAAATACTTGTACATATATATGTAGATATACACATTTACACCCAGACAAAGAACAAACAGACATGTTCATGCACACAAATGTATGTCCTAGGTGGGAATCGAACCCGCGACCTGCGACTTGACAGTAAGGTCGCTAACCACCAAGCCAATTGGCCTAGTGTATATATAAGTGCAAACAATTTAGGCGGCCTTATTACTGAAGCAATTTCTTCCAGGCAACCTATGCTATATGCCTAGGTACTACTTACCTATGTTCTTGTAACCATATCTAAAAACCAAAAAACCAAAACCAAAAAATGACACTCATTTTATCATGAAAAGCCGATTGGCCTAATTACAAATGATTTTAATAATTTGAAATATATTATGCATGTTGTAAGTACACTCAGCAATAAATGTTCGGGGACAGAAATAAACAATAACTGAACTCTTATACTGTCCCTGATTCATTAACCAGACATCGAAAAGTTGCCATTTAAAAATAACAAAAGCTCTGAGCACATTCCATCTATTAATTATAATAATTTAATTAATATAAAAACTTAACAACACAATTTTTGATACAGCATTAAAAATACACACTTATTTCATTTCATACATTGTTTTGCTCGTAGTTTGATAGTAACTATTTAATAAACAGTACATATGTCCGCGGCGTGAGATCCTGGTGACCTGTAAAACAGGGTATCCTAGTGCAGGCACTGGTGCTATGTCTCTCACAAAGGAGTAGCGTCGATAAACTGTGTAATGTTAATTTTAACTACTTACCTAGATATTAAGAACCTTTGTAGAGAGAGAAATAAAACAAATTATTATTTTTATTATAACTATACATTTTACTTCATTTAATAGAACCTTGACATTTAAAAAAAAATGTATAACTAATTTTGAAAAAACAATCCAAGTCTAAAGATTTCCTTATCATGTTTAAAATATATTGTCTTCATAAAAAAAAAACAATAAATTTTAAATAAAACTATCGTAAAATAAATAAACATGATATGAATGAAACTTTTGTATGACAGGGAAACATTTTAATTATTCCTCAATCACTTTTGAATAGCATAGATTGTGTTTATCATTCATTTATTTTTCATCACGCAAAAAGGTTGCGGATCAGAATGTAAAAAGTTTCACTACAAAATCTATTATTTTGATAAAAGTAAAAAATATATAGGGTCATATCAAGCTACTTACAATCAAGACAAACCTGCGTGGTTTTTTAGATTGTAGCGATTAATATTTATGTATATTGTAGCTGGCTGTACAATATTTCTGTTTGTCATGATAACTTTTAATATAAATAGATAAGTGCTATGAAATCATAATGTAGTTATATTGTCACTTATATGAAGGTAAGTTCATACTTTTAATTAGTTTTACACAACACTACATGTCAGTAAAGTAGAGACTCCTTACTACACCGTCTTCAGCCCAAAAATCGCGTCGATTTGTTGCTCTTTTGTTCATATGATAGATGCACCGCTTCAAAAATTCAAAATTCAAAATTCAAAACCATTTATTCAGTTTAGGCCTTCGGAGGGCACTTATGAAGGTCAAATTTAAAGTTACTGAAGCTACATCATGCTGCTTCATGCATAATATTCTTTACTGACGCTAGTGAAATTGGGGTATGAAATGCAAAAATATTTTATCAATTCCAACTATTAATTCCAAAGGTTATCTTCAAACAAATCTTCACGTTTATTGCAAGTAGTAAAGTTTTGTTTATACTACTAATTAAGAGATTTTTTTTTTTTTTTTTTTTTATGCCACTTGGGCCGACAAACAAGCAGACGGTCCACCTGATGGTAAGTGGTCACCGCCGCCTATGGACATTTGCAACACTAGGAGCATCGCCAATGCGTTGTCGACCCTGAGACGTGAAGTTGTTAAGTCTCATGTGCCTGTAATTCCACCGGCCCCCTTACCTTTCTAACCGAAACACAGTAATACAAGTGCACTACTGCTTCACGGCGGAAATGGGTAAGGTGGTAGTACTTCCCCGGACGAACTCTGCACTAAGAGCTCTACTACTCTTAATGGATTGGATGGAATTTTTAAGCAAGGTTAAACATGCTTTCTTTATTTAAATTGAAGAAATCTTATACCTATTTCAAACTTTTAGTAGTAGAGCTTTTAGTGCTGAGTTCGTCCAGGGAAGTACTACCTTACCCATTTCCGCGTATTACTGTGTTTCGGTTAGAAAGGCAAGGCCAGTGAAATTACAGGCACATGAGACTTAACAACTTCACGTCTCAGGGTCGACGACGCATTGGCGGTGCCCCTAGTGTTCCATAGGTGGCGGTGAATAGTTACCATCAGGTGGACCGGCTGCTTGTTTGGCAGCCCATGTGTTATAAAAAGAATATAGAAAAAAAAGTCCAAACTGTACTGCATATACCCCATATATTTTTCATACCCCTAACTTAAAATGAAGTGTACCTACTTCTTTACAAACATTAAGCCTCCAATACCAATATCTATCTCTCGAGCTTTGAAAATTACCAGTTTTTATGGGGCCTTCATCCCCGATGTTTCCCCCATAAGGAAGAGAGGTGTAATATAAATTAATTCCCTAAAATTCTTTCTTAGTTCTCACTTGTTATTTAAGGAAATCCTTAGTGGTATCAGTTGTGCGTTGTTTATTCAACCAGGCAGACATGGCCTTCTTTTACATACTTTGATAATCAGTGCACGCGAAGTGATACTGCTGTTGCATCTTCAATGTAATAAATAATCGGTTAAAATCTACAAAAAAAAAAAAAAACTTGTGTTTGGTGCCATAACCTTAGAGTGCAAAACGTTTGCGAGTCCCGCCTTTTTATATATGTCAAATAGGTCGATAAACAGGCAGACGGTCTACCTGATGGTAAGTGGTCACCGCCGCCCATTGACATTTGCAACACTAGAGGCATCGCCACTGCTTTGTCGACCCTGACGTGAAGTTGTTAAGTCTCATGTGCTTGTAATTTCACCGGCCTTACATTTCTAACCGAAACAATAGTTCAAGTGCACTACTGCTTCACGGCGGAAATGGGTGAGGTGGTAGTACTTCCCCGGACGAATTCTGCACTAAGAGCTCTACTACCTAAACTTGCAATCGGACAATTTTTTAAAAGCCTCCGTGGTTTCACCCGCGTTTATCGATTTCATATATAGCCTATATATATCTATGAAAATTTCCACGTTGAATGTTAGCAGTCCCATCCCGATATGTTCAGTAGTTTTGAGGTGATGGTGCGTCAAAGGAGCCCTATTTTCCTTATGTCCCTACTAATATTATAAATGTAACAAAGTATACTTTTTGTGCCGGGAAAATGTTACATCCCGATATGTTCAGTAATTTTATTTGTAATGGTGCTTCAAAGGAACCCCATTTCGCTTAATTCTTGTCAATACTCCCAGTGGTGGACACGTGCACTTGCAACATTATTGTCCAAAAGTGCTTAATGACGATCCGTTCGCGGTGAATGAAAAAAATCGATGATGTAAAAACTATACCCCATACATGTCCCTTAAAAAAAGGAAAATATATAATTAAACAGGTACCTCCATTTCTAGACATGGCCTAGAGGGCTATGACGTCACAACACCTTGATAAAAAAAATTGTATTGAATACAAAACACTAGTTAAATGATTGAATCGAATAGAAATCTTTAAGTCATTCATACTCGTTTTAACGATTAGGCTGAATGGAATTTAAAAAAAAACTTTATGAAATCAAAGGACGCGTCGTAGACCTAAAATTGTATTACCGCTCTTTGCATAATACTACCAAGTGCCAACGGCGATTTTTATGTAATACTCCGCTATAAAATTGCATAACCATCATTTCGGCCTCATATTTTGGCGGGTTGCGATAGTCTTCGTCGCGCCATGACTGCAACTGTTCGCGCGCGCATTCGATTTGACAGTTCTGTGCGTTGTATTTGAAAATTAAAAACATAAATACGCGCGAGTGTTTAAATAAATTATTTCAGTGTCTGGTGACGTTTTTTTTTTCTTGTCTTTCAATCGTGACAAAGGAATTTGATTTGGTGAGTCAAGAATTTAATTGGTTTAATAATGTTATATCATATTGTTCGGAATTTTTAATTTATGCATAATTTCGAAAGGTACCTATTCTTATTTGGACTTAATAAGTTGTGAAAGTGATATCTGGTATCGAGGCTGTTTTTTATTAAAAGTTTATTTGTGATCAATACCATGACTGACCAAAAAATGGAGCCTATAATTATAAAAACAAATAAAGGGACGTCTTCTTACTTCCCCATACGTAATCAAAGAAATACTAAAGCTATACATAATAAACATATGTATAAGGAAAATAGGGTTCCTATGACGCACCATCACCTCAAAACTACTGAACATATCGGGATGGGACTGCTACCATTCGACGCGGAATTTTTGTAGATGGTGGCTAAACACAGGTGAAACCGCGGGGGACAGCTAGTCATTTTATAAAGAGAGTGAGCGAATTTTGTAAGTTTGTTTGTACATCCCGACACACAATCCCGACGGATGTTAAATTTTCCTGGATTCAAATCCAGCCTATATGTTATGCCAGGGCACCTTCTTTCTATATAGGTACCAATCTAAATATGTTAGGTTGTATTTGCGTGAAAGAGTAAGAAACATCCTTACATCTACAGGCTGTTACAAGACTACCCGTAAAGCCGAAAGGAGGTTAAATGGGGCCTTATGAGTCCATTCACAATATTTAAGAACCGTAGTAACGCTGTATAACATACCCCCAAAAAAAAAGGATTTTTATGAATATAAAATAGAAAAACTATTAAAGTAGACAATTATTAGGTAAAAAAGGTACGTAGGCCTTTCTATTAAATAATCTGGTTCCCTAACATGACAGCTTACTAGGGTTATTGGCTTTGATAATTAATTATTTTTACGGGGTATTTTGTAACACCTAACAAACTTTCGAATTTATAATATTAGTAGGAAAAGGTAGGATAAACAAACTGAAGGGGCATCTCCAGAACCACTATAACCTTGCATCTATATGAAAAATTCATTCACCATTAGAAAGATACATCATTTCATTGTCGTAAGGGTGTAAGAGCCACATACGTCCCATTAAAAATAAACGGCAAAACAATTATGTCTGTTGTGGAAGCCTGAAATTTTTTTTTTATTCCGTTTAGTATTTGTTGCTATAGCGGCAACAGAAACACATCATCTGTGAAAATTTCAACTCGCACATCACGGTTCATGAAGGCAGACGGAGAGACAGAATTAAAAAGAAATCAAAATTCAAAACCATTTATTCAGTTTAGGCTCTCGGAAGGTACTTATGAAGGTTAAATTTAATGTTACTGAAGCTACTACTCACACAGACAGACGGACAGCGGAGTATTAGTAATAGGTACGGGACCCCCGTTTTACCCTTTGCGTACTGAACCCTAAAAATAAAGATACATCTAAACAAGGAACGTATTTAGAAAAAAAAGTAGTATATGTAATATATCAGTTATCTGGTTTCCATAGTACAAGCTCTGCTTAGTTTGGGATCAGATGGCCGTGTGTAAAGAATGTCCCAGGATATTTATCCCTCGGGAACGCGAGTGAAACCGCAGGAGACTAGTAAATAAGTTACAAAATAATATAATTTTTCAGGTCAAGCATACATTACGTAAATTGCTGATACCATTTTTAAATTTAACAACGCACAATAATTTCTGCACATTTAGGTCAAGTTATGTTAATTGACAAATAAGTTTGTGTGTCACGATTCGACAAATGGCTGAATCATTGTTCTTGACGATACTGAGTTCTTTAAACTCAATCTTCATCATATTTTTTTTTTGTAATGCATTAAATATAGTTATTTATATATTTAGGTGTACAACATATACAATTAGTATCTTTAAGAAGTTTAAAACAATGTATTTTGTCGGTCTGTTTGTACAAGCCTTAAATTCTTTTTAACTGCGTTATAGATTTTGATACAGTGTAAACTCTTTATAACGTTATCCTTTATAACGATAAACTCCCTATAACGTTGAAGTGAGCCCAAGTTGGTTGGTTTGTTCACTTTGTTTTGTTTTTTTTTGTTTACTCCATATAACGATAACTCTCTATAACGACAAAAAATGCTCAGTCCCTTGAGTTTCGTTATAAAGAGTTTACACTGTAGTTCCACCATTACCTAGAGATTTTTTTCCGAAAGGTTTGTGTAAATTTTTTTTTTATATTATTCCTCTCAGGCGAAACCGGTGATGGTTGCTAGTGTCAAATAAGTTACAAAACTTAATGAGTTGCCAGTTAAAAAAAATGATCTACATACATTGATGCATAGGTACAGTCATGAACTTTAATATAGAACACATTTCCCGGGACATTCTTTACACACGGCCATCTGATCCCAAACTAAGCAGAGCTTGTACTGTGGAAACCAGACTACATACAGATATACTACTTTTTTAAATACATACTTATATTCTTTCTACGTTTGAGAATTAAAAAAATCCATTATACTTAAAATTGAACGATTTTATGAAAATCCTAGTCTGTCCCCCGCGGTTTCACCCGCGTTTATCGATATCAAATATAGCCATTATCTACGAAAAATTCCGCGTCGAATGGTAGCAGTCCCATTCCGATATGTTCAGTAGTTTTGAGGTGATGGGGCGTCAATGGAACCCTATTTTCCTTATATATATAGAAGAAGATAGATAGATAGAAAACAAAGACGCAACATCTCTGCAGGTATTAACAACGAACCCTACCAATACTGTACTTCGGGTAACGATGTTTGCCTTCACCAACACCTTAAGCTCATCAGATGATTCTCATCTCCCAATAATTAAAAAAAATCATTACTTCAGCATTAATATCTCTCAACAAATTTTGTCTCAAAAATTTTACAAATACAGAAACTTTCAACTTATTATTATGCACAGATAATATATATATTTTTATACCTCATGGGTCGACAAACAAGCAGCCCCCCCTGATGGTAAGTGGTCACCGCCTATGGACATTTGAAACACCTGGGGCATCGCCGCGTTGTCGACCCTGAGACGTGAAGTTAAAGTCTCATGAGCATACACTTGTCACTTCTGCACATAGACTTCAAAAAGTGCAAGGTTCGTTTTTAGAACTTTGTGCACGCATCTATAATAAAATCCCTGCTGACATATTAAATTTGCCTTTACAGACGGTTTTAGTACAAAATGCTACAACACAAACGATTATTTTAAAGACATCGTCTTACATCGACACGCTCGCTCCAGCAGGACATTTATTTATGTACAAAATCTTATTTTGAAAAGAGTAATTGCTGAGTTCATTACCGGGTCTACACAGTAAAAGCCGTTCCGAACCGGTGTTAGAGTCTGACCATTCATAAGTGCCTGTGAAGGCCTATTTGAATAAATATTTCATTTCATTTCATGTGCCTGTAATATCCTAAATAATCCTTGAATATCTTCAAAATCTACATCCGCATGACTCATGAACAATTCTATGAATCAATCCAATCAAACAGATGAGCACCCAATAAGTGAGTCGAGCACCGAACCGCCGACCGCGCGACCCATTTCACTAACCTTGTATGGAGAATACATACGCGACTCGCATAAAGATACGTGTGAGACCATAAATGCTTTGAACATTTTGTTTACGCTATAAATTGGGTATCGAAAATACCATGATACCAACAATGTGCTAGTACTTACAGTAAAAACTTTGATAAACTAATCAGTATAGATTTTATGACCGTTCAAAAATATTAATATGTATGTAAACAATAAATACCCCGGAAAATTCTTTACATCCAAGCAAAGCTTGTACTGTAATAACCAGATAACTAATATACTACATATGATGTGTATAACTTATTTTTTTTCTTTATAATACAACAGAACAAATATCTAGATATTTTTTCTTTTTATTTTCTATAATTAGGTATGTAGCTACGCTTAAGATTATGAGTTGTGCTAATGCTATATGTGTGCCAAGGTTCGTGAAACAGAATCAAACGTCCATACATCCATTCTCACAAACTTTCGCATATTACGGAAAATAGGGTTTCTTTAACCTCAAAACTACTAAATATATCGGGATGGGACTGCTATCATTCAACGCAGATTTTTTCCTAGATGGTTATAGGTTATACATGATATCGATAAACGCGGGGAAACTGCGGAGAACAGCTAGTATTCGTATAATAGCATTGTAGTATTTAGGTACCATAGTAAAATTGTGACATAAATCAGAACACGGCAAAGAATGCTCCTTTACAAGTTCGTCGATCTCTGACATAGTTTTGACGTAAGCATATTTTCGCAATGTCATTAGATCACGCAAAATTAAATTTATAATGGTCTCGGAACAACACTGTGTAATAATTGGGTATCTCTGGTATTCAGTTCAAGTTCACAGCGTATGTTGTGTAACTTGGGTTTCACCAAGTAGGCGTTTCGTCAGAATTCCGCGATGCAGTTACATATACCTACTGACTCAAACTTTATCTAGTTTTGTTAAGCAGGTCTGCTAAGGGATCATCTAATAATTTATTTAGATCACATCGCACAAATCGCAACTGTCAGCGTCAATGAGTGAGTAATGATGTTATTGTCAATAATAAACTAACAGCGACAAAAATTGTTATTCGTTGCTACAGACAGGTGCAACGAGTTTGGACACTACGATTTCACGACTGAATCCTATTCAGTGCTGCAAAATGCAAAAATGCTTTTAGTGCAGTTTTTCTCACCAATAATTTCGAGTATAACTTTTTATGGTACATAACCCTACGCGCCTAAAGAAGTTTTCACTTCAAAATCGAGAAACACCTTATTACGAACTTACAATACTGGTAGTTTCACTTTTTCCTCAAAAAAAAATGTGTTGCCACAACAGAAAAATACATTAAAAATAAGAACAATAGTCGCTTGGATCATTATGTAGTACACAACACAAGATTGTCAAGATATATGTTACATAAGGATTACCTACCCACTGGCCGAGAGTAAATACGCGGAAGTTTTGCTTACCTATATAATTTACTATAGTATTTTTCAAATAGCATGAGTTGGGTGACACATGGTGTTTTATAAGATTTCTCAAAGGTTTTTATGCAGCGGCAGCCTTAGGGGATGGCGAACGGGGCAATCGCCCGGGGCCTCGCTCTTGCAGGGGCCTCGCGCAACAACTCAAGCAAATAAAAAAAAAATATTTTTATTTAATACTTTGATGTTGATCCTTAATTATTTATTAAGGTTATATTACACATAACGGTAAATTAAAATAAAATTAGTTAACTAAATACATTCATTCAAAACATAATTGAAAAGTTCATTATGTGCCGCTAAGCCTGTTCCTCTATCGAAATTTATCATATCTGTATTTGTTAATTTGGTAAATCTTTCAATGTAAAATAATTTAATAATAAATTTTGCAACTTTAGCATTTCTTGTCAAACATGACAAATACCTAGACCAAACAACAAGACTTACTTTCGCATCATATACTTTTCACGAAGGGCAAAGGGCCTCGCAAATACCTGTCGCCCGGAGCCTCGCAATGGGTAAGGCCGCCGCTGGGTTTATGTATATTTCGACATAATAAGGGGATACCGTAACGAAGTCTCATGAAGCATTTAGTGTAGTATCTCAGAGTAATCAAGTGCTATTTTACAAGATATGGGTATAAAACCTTCAACTGTCACGACTCATCCTATGTTCGTTGGTAAAGGCATCACTTGAGAACGTTAGGACCACTATTAAATTGGATTAAAAATTGAATTGAAAATTGGAAAAATTGGCAAATATTGAAAATCGTCTTTATGTTTTTTTTATCAGCTTGCCTTTGTATTAAAAAGCAGATAATTTTTTCACAGTCTACATGTACTACTATAATCACTAAAACAACTAATAAACAAATAAAAAAAAAAATATAAATTAAAGGGCTCCATATAAAAACGCGCTTTTTGTCGTTTTGTTAAATATTGTACGGTGGTACGAAGCCCTTTGCTTGCGATTTCGATTCGCCCATTCGAATGTCAAACAACCCATAAAATTTCCAGTTAATTTCTTAACCAATAAAATTTTATGGCCAATTCAATGTCTACCATAAAATATATGAATGACTCAAAATTACACAGAATTGTACATCTTTTTTCATTGACCTCAAATTTACGAAAAACACTTCGCAATGTCAATATAATTATGTTTTGTTTATTGACGGGCATGTGGGATTGGTGGTTGTGACCATGACTGCCACGCCGCAGGTCGTGGCTTCGATTCCCACTAAGTACAAACATTTATGTGCATGAACCTGTTTGTTCTGTGTCTGGATGTAAATATCAATTTTGAGTAGAGTTTAAGTATATCAGTTATCTGGTTTCTATAGTTCAAGCCCAGCCCCCTTATTCAGCTAATACAAACTTCGTCGGCGAGCCGCTTCACGGAGGCTTCGGAGAGCTTATCTCTCACGTCATTAGTAGTATTAGCGTAGTTAGCGAAAGAGACAGAGCACGGAGGCCGCGACGAAACATCTTCGAGTTAGTGTCATTTTCCTTAAAGAATTGAGCCCCTGCTTAGTTTTTATTTAACTGAATTATTATTAATTATATTTCGATATATGTTTAGTATTATATTAATTTAAAAATAGAATAAATTACCATTTATAATTAAAGAATTTATTAATAAAGAGTATTCTCAATATTATTTATTATCGACAATAAGTACCCGTTAAATGTGGCAAATTAGGAATAAGTACCAGGGGTTTTTGTCTTTATCCCGGGAATATATGAAGTCCCCCGGGAACAATAATGAAACCGCGAGAGATAGCTTTAAATGATACATTGTTAATTTCCTTGTTCACAGATAAAAAATATAATCAAAAATGCATTAAACCAAAATGGCGGCGACTGAACAGCTGACACCAAGCAATGTGCACATTAAAGAAACATCAGAAAGGATATATTCTAATACCTGTGAAAATTGTATTGATGACAAAATGGGATGCCTCGATGAAAATATGAATTCGACGGAACGACTTTCCGACATACAAAAGTTTTATAGTGGAAAAAACGTGTTGATCACTGGTGCTACTGGTAAGTTTTATCCTATGTAATTTTTTTTTTACTTTGGCTAATAGTTGTAAGAGTAAGATAAACACAATGTATGCTATTCAAAAGTGATTAATAAATAATTAAAATGTTTCCCTGTAATACAAAGGTTTTACTCCTATCCAGTGGCGTAGCTTAATAGCCAAAGGCCCTGGGGCAAAAATATTGTAGGGCCTCAACTAAACTATTTTAAATCGTTTGTTCCCCCCCTCCTCCAGAGCGTGGGGTCCTGGGGCACTCCCCGTCTAGCCCTCCAGTAGCTACACCACTGTTTGTAAGTCAGAGTCCGAGGGGCCCCCTGAGCTTGGGGGCCCCAGGGCACTGCCCCGTCTAGCCCTCCGGTAGCTACGCCACTGCTTCTATCGTGTGTGTTTACAACACACCCTGTTTTGTAGATGCATAATATGTACCTAAGATTTGCGAATTTGGTTATGCAATATTGTGGGCTAACTTCCATTAAATCACACTGGGGTGTGCACTTTCGACCTCATCTTCATTTACCATCAGGTCAGATCGAGCTCAATCGCAATCCCGTCATTTTATTTATGACGGGATAATACAGACGAATTGAGAACCTCCTCCTTTTTTGAAGTCGGTTAAAAAACAACTAAGAAACGGGTATAACTTCTCGACCATCGAAACAAAGTATGTAACCATATGATAATGACATGGATTCAGTTAAATGCGTTCGTGTATTCAATCATTAATAAGCAATTAGTGTTTTCGAAAGTAACCAATTGTTGAGAATTAGGGTTAAGGTTTGTTATGATTTAGACTTTTTAATCAGCTTATGAGCTGATTAAAAAACCTTATGAGGTTTAAAATCCAATGTCAGTTTAAGCCCTAAGGGCATTAATGAAGGTCGAAGTCGAGTATTCTTTTGAAGTTATACTTCTTTACGCGCGTTATGAAAAAATGATTAGAGTGAATTTTTAAGATGCGCGCGCACCAGTGTAACACAAAATTCTCACGGATGAAGTTAGCTGATAACAGTCTTTCCGGACTTTGGATTCCCACCCAGGACAAACATTTATGTGCATGAACATGTCTGTTTGTTCTGTATTTGGGTGTAGGTATATATCTATATAAGTATGTATTTAGAAAAAAAAGTTGTTATCTGCTTTCCATAGTACAAGCTCTGCTTAGTTTGGGACCAGATGGCCGTGTGTAAAGAATGTCCCAGGATATTTATTTATACTGATGATTTTCAGGTTTCCTTGGCAAGATATTGGTGGAGAAACTCTTAAGATGTTGCCCCGGTGTGGAGAATCTATATCTATTAGTTCGACAGAAGAGAGGAAAGGATATTTATACAAGGATGGATGAAATATTCGATGATCCGGTATGTATCTATCTTTCTCTTTTTTTTTTATGCCAATAAGACTAACAAACAGGCAGACAGTCCACTTAACGGCAAATAGTCACTGCCGCCTATAGACATTTGCAACACCAGGGGCATCGCCGCGTTGTCGACGCTGTGACGTGAAGTTAAGTCTCATGTGCCTGTAATTTCACCGGCCCCCTTATATCTGACCGAAGCACAGTAATACAAGTGCACTATTGCTTCACGGCGGAAATCAGTACGATAAGTTTTGCGAAATGGAGTTACGATCATAGAGAGACTAAACAAAGTACGCTTTGTCCGATGAATAGTAAAACATAGTCAATTTAATGATAGAATAAGCATACCGATACTTCAGCCTCTTTAACACCGGGTCCCACCCTCCCCGCTCAGTGCGAAAGTGACCCAATCAGAGATGTGCCAAAAGTGATTTTTTGTGTTAAGCCCCTATCGTTCGTCGTGCGATATAAAATCACATTGTCATGTAATGTCAAAATGTAACAATCAAATTAGTATAAAGCCCTACCTGATCAAATTTACGTTTCACCCTTCACATTCGCGCTACACCGAAAACGACAACCAAACAATTTTTACACTTGTGTGTCAAGGCTATGACAATATGAGCATTACGCAGATACTGCACATGCATTTGTTTTGTAAACATTACTACGTGATGAAGAAAGGTTAACTTGTCTGCTGTAGGTACTTGCACACGTTAATGCACAACAAAAAGATGCGCCCTTGGAAAATTTTAAATATTTTATCATAACGATACGATTTTAATACTGTCCCCTGCGGTTTCACCCACGTTCCCGAGGGATGTTACCAATTCCCGGAATAATCCAAACTATAATCTATCACTTGTATTACTGTGTTTTGGTTAGAAAGGTAAGGCCGATGAAATTACAGGCACATGAGACTTAACTTCACACCTCAGGGTCGACAAAGCATTGGCGATGTTGGTGTTGCAAATGTCCATAGGCAGCGGTGACAAACCATTAGGTGGACCGTCTGCTTGTTTGTCAGATCATATGGTATAAAAAAAATGTGTGCGTCTAACCGTTACGTGCGGTTGAAGTAAAACGTAATAAAAATAAAATAATGATTATTCATATAATAAATATGTCGTATTATAGTTTAAAAGTATAGCTAAACGAAACGTAACAGGCTATGAGAGAAAGAGAGAAAGAAAATGTTTGCTCGCACCTCTCTCTCTTGCCCCTACAGTAATATACGAAACGTAACTCTCTCTCTTCATATGTTCACTAACTTATATCTCCCTCGTAATTTCCGTTCGCCTCCCCCGATCACACTTTGCGTAACGCTCTTTCAAAATCAAAATTCAAAACCATTTATTCAGTTTAGGCCCTCGGAAGGCACTTTTGAAGGTCAAATAAAAAATTACTGAAGCTACTACCTTGTAATTCTGCTCTCGTCACGCATTCACCAGCTTACTCCTCAAGTCAAGCGTGCGTAAAGAAGTTTCACTTAAATTTTTTTAATTACATTCAACTTGTCGAAAACAGATTTACTTTACTGTCAAACGCTTATAGTGAACGATAATATCTCTGGCATTGCCAGCCCTTTTTAATGTGACCATTTTCCTTTCAATATGATGACTAAACGCATTATAATCATTTATAGTCACTCCTTTAGTTGTGAATTCAATTCATAAGCAATCTATATTAAGCTGTCAATAATAAAAGGTCCCTATTGACAGCTAATAGTCTATAGCTAAATCTAAACTCTACTGCATCTGGCAATTAGTTAGTATTTAAACCCCATACTATTAACCCAAATTTGAAGCTCACTTCTGATATTACAGATTTACAGCCGCTTAAAAGAAGAAGTTCCGAAGTTCAGACACAAAGTGGTGGTAGTGGCCGCTGACTGCGAGGCAGCTGGGCTTGGCCTCACGCTGAATGATCGCCAGATGCTTACTGAAAAGGTAATCCTCATCTGCCTTCTCTATTCCTTGCTTTCTGCCCATTTGGTGCGTTACGTGTTATAAAAGATTTGGCAGGATTTTTACGGCCGGTCATCTGCCTGATCCAAACCCTATTTGGGAATGCTTTTGTTGACCACTCTGCAAGGTGTAAATAAATAATTATCCCGGGACATTCTTTAAACGAGCCATCTGATCCAAAACTAAGCAGAGCTTGCACTATGGACCAGATAACTGATATACTACATATACTACTCTTTTTTTTCATATTCTTAAATAGGTAGTATAATACAGAATATGAGTGTAAGTGATATACTCTATAAACAATAATGGTAACTTCGGAAAAGCTAGGGTGTAAGAGGGAAGAAGTGTATAAGAGGGAAGATATGTGTGTATAAGAGAGAGTGGCGTATATTCATTTTATTATACAAGGGTAAGGAACCCTTATTAAATATTCTCCGATTACAGGTGAATATAATCTTCCATTCGGCGGCGACCGTGAAATTTGACGAACATTTACGAGCGGCGCTCACTACGAACGTTCGGGCACCACTGCATATGTTACGACTAGCGAGGGATATGAAGCAGCTTGATGTAAGTCAACATCGATATTCCTTATTTAGTATGCTGTAAGATCTATTTTCACTAACCCACATTTTAATAGGATATTTTGAATATTAGATATCGCAACACCCACAAAGCACATACCTACATTTACATACTGTACATTGCTCACACTCTCACGCACACATACACACACACACACACATACACACACACAAACACAGATTTTGTAGCGCATGTATAGTTTTAGAAAATTTTATAAATAACGTTTTTGTTTTTTTATTTTAAATTACTTACCTGTAGGTAGGTATGTACCATGTGTAAAGCTGCCAAGGTAAAGTGCCAGTAAAATAACAGACACATTAGACTTAACAACTTCACGTCTCAGGGTCGATGAAGTATTAACGATGCCCCTGGTGTTGCAAATGTCCATAGGCGGCGGTCACCACTTACCATCAGCCCCCTTATTCAGCTAATACAAACTTCATCGGCGAGCCGCTTCACGGAGGCCTCGGAGAGCTTATCTCTCACGTGATTAGTAGTATTAGCGTAGTAAGCGAAAGAGACAGAGCACGGAGGCCGCGACGAAACATCCTCGGGTATGTGTCATTTTCCTTACAGAATCGAGTCCCAGGACCCTTTCGCGTGTGTCCCGGCATCACAACACTTTTCTCTGCCCACAGGTTATAATGCACGTGTCAACAGCGTATTCCTACTCCCACTTTAAACGGGTAGAAGAAACATTCTACCCATCCGGAGTGGATTCCGAACAGCTATACGAAATGATCGACAAACTGACGGACGGTGAAATTAAGGATATGTTGCCAGAGTAAGTATAAAACCTGGACCCGGAGGCCGTAAGCGTAGCGTCATCGTATCGAGTGTGCCGAAAACAAAGCAATGTAGTCGTAGTCTTTAGTACCCGCCTGGCTGGCTTGCATACTCAAGTCGAAGATCTATCTGCAAGAAACTATTTGTGTGTTCCGACAGCTGAATTGAGTCCCTTCGAGGCTTTCTGTGGTTACCACCTTCGGCCACATCATCAATCACCATGCTGAAATTGTGGTCAAACACTCTTAGTAAGTCTTTACGGAGTTTAAAATAAAGACTAGTTTTTTTTTATCTATTTCCACGCTATGTTTAATTCTCTTCCATTTACATTGAGATGAATTTACACAAATAAAGATACACACAACCAATATCCTTGCTAGATATTCTTACATATACAAAAGACTGCCCCTTAAAAAATATTGTAGCTCACAATCACGGTTGTCTGCATACCATAGGACAAACGTCGTGTTGCTGTCCTCATATAGAAATTGTTAATAGCCAGAAATATCTTGGGCTAATAATAGATAGTAAATTTAATTGGTCCAATCATATTGAGCATGTATGTGATAAACTAAGGCAATTTTTAGCAAATATCATAATTCTCAAAGACCGCATCCCGTTCAAGGTAAGGGTAATGCTTTATAACTCGCTCGCTGAGTCTTATATCCAATATGGTCTCAGTAGCTATGGTCGTACATACACTACGTATCTGAACCAAATATATAAACTCCAATTAAAAATCTTAAAAAACATAGTGTCTTCCAAAATTAAATTACAATTCTACAATAATGATTTTGGTCTTTTCAAGCATTGTAAAACATTACCGGTTCACTCTCAATTTGACTACATGCTACTCAAGGAACAATTCTTTGTTGAAAAGCAATGGCACAAAATCAATCACTCTGTATACACACGCGCAGTTGCCCGAGACCGTCTACGTACAACCCGAGCTACTAATACTTACGGAGAGAGAACAGTTGGTTATTTGTTCCCTCGGTTAATTAATAAACTACCCACCGATTTACGAGATAGCATTACGGAAAAAAATATAAAACTTAAATTAAAATCTCACTACCTTACAGACTTAACATAATCAGAAATAACATAATAGTATGAATAGATCTACTTACCTAACTCCAAAAAAAAAAAAAAAAATTATGATTAATTCTTTACTGTCATTAATTCATTTTAAATATTATATACAATGTATAACCGCAGATAGGTATAAACTGCCTATAATTGTTTACTAATGGTAACTATTAAGCTTAGTCAATCGTTTTTCACTAACAATAGCACTAGACGCACAAACCTTTGTGGTTTTTATTAGAGCTATTTTACTTAAGAAATTTATGTATACTGTTGAAATGATAAATAAATAAAAAAAAAAAAAAAAAAACATGTTTTCAGGCAGTGATTGTCAAACTTAGATATTTTGCCCCCCCCCCCGTATATTTTTATATAGCACCTCAAATTTTCTTGTTTAAGTTGTAAGTAATTATTGTCATTTTCTATTTTGTAGTCTTGTTATTTCTTTTTTTTTGTTTGTTTTTTTTTTGTTTTTGAATGTTAGCTTTATTAAGTATTTTGTAATTGTTAAATATAAAAATATGTAAAAATGATAATAAAATAACCAAAAAGTCAGAATAGATAATAAAAAATAATGTAACCTTGCTGAGTTTCTTGCCGGTTCTTCTCAGTTGAAGGCTGACTTCCGAACCGGTAGTAGCTTCAGTAACTTTAAATTTGACCTTCATAAGTGCCTTCTGAGGGCCTAAACTGAATAAATGGTTTTGAATTTTTTTTAATTATACTAATTTCGTATGAGAAAAATACTAATAGAGAGGGACATAGGCATTTATTGGGGGTGGGAGTGGGTGGGTCAGGCACATTGGGTTTCGACTCTGCTTCATCGCATCAGCCATGGCATTTTGGGAGCCAGACCCCCTTAAATATACCTCCTGAATATGCCAATGGAGAGGGAGAAAGTAAAAAATTACATGCGACTCAATTTCTTAGCCACCTGTAATAATATAATATTTGTACTTCATTTTCAGGATATTAGGACCATGGCCCAACACTTATACGTTTACAAAAGCTTTAGCAGAAATGGAATTGCGAGTGAACGCTGGAGAAACGCCTTTAGGAATATTTAGGCCCGCTATAGGTAGTATAAACGTATACAATTGCTTTTAAATTTATCTTTAATTTTCACAAGTCTACCAGCACTTGCTGTAGGTGGTATTCTACTAAGTACTACGTAAACATCTAAAATAATATAATGCCCTTTTAAGGTACTGACTGCCTACTTACTATATCTAAGAATTTTTCAAATATTCGGATTCTGGGTTTCCCAACCGCCGTCATATCCCAGAGTGTCCGCAGACAAATTAAAAAATAAAAATATTAGATTGAGAGATTTGCAGAGTGAACTAATG
This sequence comes from Habrosyne pyritoides, assembly GCA_907165245.1. NCBI lineage: Eukaryota > Metazoa > Arthropoda > Insecta > Lepidoptera > Drepanidae > Habrosyne > Habrosyne pyritoides. The sequence continues at coordinate 4,590,788 of OU015613.1, forward strand.
TGATCCGACTATTGGGAAGTTTTTTTAGAGTTACACGGATCATGCTTTAGAAAAATATTGAGAATGGCTGCATTAACCTATTCGATATAAAGGGTTCAAGTATGTTGGCGACAGTCTGTGTACGAGTTGAAGTGCGTCACCACATACACAGCGAGTAATAGTAAAAACGTATTTGTCACCCACCTATCTACAGGATCTTAAACTTTTGTACTATGTCCCTCAAAAATATTATTTATAATTTACAAGCCCTTTATTACATGTTTTATGTTTTCCACATTTCAGTCACTTCGACATTCAAAGAACCTTTAAAATGTTGGATTGACAACATGTATGGACCTAATGGAGTGACGGTGGGAAGTGGTAAGTTATAGTTAAATAAAAAAAAATAATAATTATTGATTATAGACATATTATTTTTCAAATGAAGGCCAGGTGAAATCTTCACGAAACTCTTTTCTTTACGCAGTGACGAAGTGTCGTCAAGACTTTTTTGACATGATTTTTTATTTTGTTCCAGTAACTGGAATGCTACGAACATTACAATGTGACAGTAATGTGGCAGCCAATATCGTCCCAGTTGACTTCGTCGTCAATTGTCTAATCGCTGCTGCTGTTAGTGTTCATAGAACTTATAAAATCCGGTAATAATTAATCCCACTATAATAATTATTACACAATAATATTGGCTGTGCCTATGAGAATTTACCAATGGAGACGTCATAATCATCATAAATCATTGTATAAAAATAAAAACATGACGATATTTTAGTAACTACCTACATAGAATCTAATCAACTTAATTTCTATTACTGAGTTGGTTAGAAGATGACAAAGATATATAGGACCCCGTTGTCAGAGAGAGATAATCATAATATATACAGGTGACTGGTGAGATACCTTCGATACTTATGGAGAGTACTCGGTACTCGATTCTCGTTAAAATGAGGTAATAAAATTAGGTGCTTAATTTTTGACCAAAATTTCTCTAAAAATAAGTAAAATGTGGATATTACTATATTATATACTCTCTAAACACGCCGCGGTGTTTGTTGTTTAAGTTGATCTAGTCACGTGCGGCACGCGCTAGTACACATTTTAAACAACTTGAAGGTAGGTAGGTAGTTTAATTAAATTCAATCGTTGTACATAGGTATGATTCCATTTTTTAAATACGCCGAAAATACCAAGGTTCTTGAACTTTTCAATGGCACTATAGATTTAACCTTGTCTCAAATTCTATTGTCTACATTCTACACTCTATTTAGTCAACAAATTAGTGATTACCTAAGTATTTTGCCTGTCCTAAGCCAGGATTAAAGTATGAAGGGAAAAGGGATCATGCTCATTGGGTTCATACATGGGGAGAGGTTTTGATGTAGGTAGGCAACAGCTGTACAGTGAACGTACCTATGTATTCTGTGTTGATAGCGCGCTGCGCGTATCTAAGAATTGCGCAGGTAAATACGGGACTCTCGGTGTACTGTTTACTAAGAATTAATTTAATATTTATTTCTAATGTATTTTTTTTTCATCATATATGATCGCCAACTATCATACTTGAAATATTGAAGGTATCTCACCAGTCAGCCTGTATAATACACCAAACTCCCGCTTAAACAAACGTTCACGTCGCGGCCAGGTGCAGGACGGATTGAGTTCACTCAAGCTGATCAGCTTGTGTTTGTATTGCCGCACAGACGTCCGTTAAATGAATCTACCTCAGTATTATATATGATATAATTGATCGACGGTAATGGATTCATTTACCGTACAATCCAATGATCTTACGTATCCTGACGATCACGAAGATGGTTTCGAAACTTTTAGTAAGCTTGAACTTCAGGTAACATCATAAGAAACCATAATACGGTGTAGGATTCACCTAGCTGGGACTAGAATAGCCAGTTCCTTTACTGTGTGATAGTGACCACCATGGTGAGAATGTTGTCAAACCCAAAATAGAAATTGAAAGATGCTTGTCAGTCTTTAGACCCGTTTGATAGACAACAGTTAAGGTCCGTGCCGGAACAGGAGTATCCTGTAAGCTAATGATGAAGATCCATGTAATGATGTATTCTGTAATTCCAGGACACCGCCAGAACCACCAATCTATAACTACGTCAGTTCAGTAGAGAACCGTATAACCTGGGGTGATTTCATGGAAAAGAATATGGCGAGGGTTGACGAGGCTCCGTTTTCTAATGCAGTGTGGTAAGAATTATTGTCCTCTTATGTTTTATGGTAGGGTTTAATAGGAACTAGGAGAGGCTTTTTTCATACCCTATAAGAAAATCTGTCGCCAAGATACAAATTATCTTCTGGGTCATATCTTTACATATGGCCATTTGAGCCCTGAACATGAACATCTATTGCAATCGTAGCGTTATCGTATCGAATGCGCCAAGCAATGCATTGGAAAATTTAAGATTAGAAGAGAGGCAACGTCGCTTTAAATTTTACGCATTTTCCAGCATGACGCTTCACTTGCGACAGTTATGCTTAAAGTCTCTTCTTAATCTTAACAGAGAAATATGAAGAGGAGAACAAGTGAACATGTTCATTAATACTGATGTTTGTCCGTGTGTAACAAAATGTGACTTGGCAGACAAGACAACCATCATGCAACTGCACCAGAATTGTTAAACTCTCTCGGAATCTATGTTGAACCGTTAAATTACGTATTGATTTATTCGACACGCGCGCAGTGAGAGGTGCCTATCGTGACGCCATTAATGTAATTAAAAATATATATCAACGATGACTCCAAGAGTACATAATTGCCTTGCCAATCCTATTACTATATTCAGGCACATGATGACCAATTCTTCCCAATGATTTGCATACGAACTCCCCCATTATCATTGTCAATTTGAAACATCTGACGACAACCAAGCAGAGGGTCCACCTTATGGTAAGTGATCCCTGCCGCCTAAGGACATTTGCAATACCAGGGGAATCGCCAATGCATTGTCAATTGAGACGTGAAGTTGTTAATTCTACAGGTACATGAACCTGTAATTTCAACGGCATGATTTTTTTTTTCTTTTCTTTCTTTTTTTTGTTTCTGTCCCTCACAAATTTACCTGAACGAACAAAACATTTTTTTCAGGTACATATCGTTGTCGTTAACGAAGTCAGCGTTGATCAACAATATAAACATATTCTTCTTACATCTCATGCCGGGTGCGATTGTGGACGGACTGGCAATGCTTCTTGGAAAGAAGCCTAAGTAAGTTCTTAAAACACCCTCTAGCTTTTTATGTACCTACCTCAAAGAAATTAATTATTGCTCTGGGGCTCGATTCTGTGAGGAAAATGACACTAGCTCGAGGATGTTTCGTCGCGGCCTCTGTGCTCTGTCTCTTTCGCTACACAAAACACGTGAGAGGCGAGCTCTCTGAGGCCTCCATGCTGTGGCTCGCCGACGAAGTTTGTGTTAGCTGAATAAGGGGGCTGAGGTCGATGCCTATCTACTTTAGTAGCTTAAGTCCTGAATATTGAATAATTAATTCAATTTCTATTTCAATAATGGAATAGAAATATTTAAAAATACGATAAAATAAGTCACAGTTTCTCAAACTTTATACAACCCCTTTTTAAAGTTCATATTAATCACACAAGACTTTTTAAATTGATGACTATCTCTTTTGCAGAATGCTTAAAGTGTATAGAAAAATCCACCATTTTTCATCGGTTCTATCATACTTCACTACGAGGGAGCTCACATTCTGCAACAGACGGACAAGATGTCTCTGGGATAGTATATCGGATGTTGATAAAAAGGTACAAATTAACTGTCAAACTACTTTTTTATTTATTTTTTTAATTATGATGGTTAAACCTTTAGAATTGTCATTTTGTATGTTGAACACATAGGACATAAACTATGTTAAAAACTATAATCAAAATGTCAATTTTCATTAAAAGATTTACCTGTTGGATATCTTAAACAAGGAAAGATAAAAAAAAAAAACGTTTTATTTGTATAGAAGTAGACAAATTGCTCTTTCATAATGATATTATCCTTAAATATCTCGACCGTACTTTCAGATATTTCCATTCAGTATGAGCGAGATGAACTGGGACGAATACTTCGAACACTACTTGATCGGCATCAGGCGATATCTCTTCAACGAAAGCGACGATACACTACCACAAGCTAGGATAAAATGGAAAAGGTACAACTATCTAAAATGTGTGGCTGTAGTTTCTGAGCACGCTAAAGTCTAGATGGGAACTGGCTTTTTTTACTTAGAAACTCTATAAATATGTTACACTAGCTGTCCTCAGCAGTTTTACCCGCGTTCCCAAAGGACAGATATTCCCTGTATAAACAGTAGCCTATGTTATATTCCAGCCTATAATCTATCTCAATGCCAAATTTCACCCAGATCCGTTGAGCCGTTCAGCTGTGATTGAGTTACAATCATCCATCTAAACTTTCGCATTTACAATAGTATTAGTGCAAGTTGCTTAACATTACATCAAGGATCCTGTGTGCTTAAACGCAGCTGCAGGAATTCTTGCACATAATATACTAGAAGACGTTTATATTTTTAGAATTATAAATATCCTGGGACATTCTTTATACACGGATCAGATCCCAAACCAAGTAGAGCTATGGAAACTTTATGGGAGAAATGTTCAGTTCATGTATTGAAATGTTTGTCCTGGGTTGGAATCGAGCCCACGACCTGTGGCGTGGCAGTCAGGGTCTCTAACCACCACCCCAACTGGCTCGTTCAATTTCAAATATATTATAGGATAATCAATAGGAGCTATATCAGATGGGACAGGTTCATAAGAATCCGTCAGCCGGCTTAAACAAAGATCAATACCATGAAGCTTGCAATAATTCTTCATTATTTCTAATAACATTGTGTTGTTGCAGATTGTACTATCTACATCAGATAACACGGCTCATTTTCCTCTTCCTAGCTATTTACGTTATATGGTCAGCTTTGTCCATCTTATGGTGATAAATAATACCTGTTCTATAAATATATATGTGTTTGTTTTACGAATTAGAATGGGTTTTGTTATTCGGTTCGATTACATAATTAATTTTAAGTTTACCTTCTGTTTTTAAAAGAGAGTACTTAAAAAAACAAATATAAAAAACAGGGTGTGTCCTAAAGATACACGATACAAGTGAAACCGAATATTACAAGGATACATTTTAATTATTCATCAATCACTTATTAATATTTTGTGTTTTTCATTCATTTATTTTGTCGTCACACAATAAGGTTGTGTATGAGAATTTCAAAGCCCTCCCATAAGAAGTTTCACTTCAAAAATGTATCTGTTATAGTTATAATGTGTTCTTAATTAATTAAAAAGGGGCGTTAATTAAAAAGTTTGAGTAACACTGACCCCTTTGTGTGAATACCAAATATGAAGCTATGTATGTGCTCTCTATGTGGTAGGTATTTTAATAACTCTGTTATATTAAGATGTTTATAATTGTGCAATAACTTTATAAAATATATATTTTAAGACACTGTTACCGATCAGAATGATATTTATGCAGAATAAAAATAAGCATGACATTTCACCGAAAAATACATTTATAGGACCTTCTTCGGAATTAATTGTGGCGTGGATATGCCTTTGGGAATTGAAACTAAATAAATGTCTTCTTCTAAACTCAAACTGATTACAATCTTCTTGTAATTTATAAAAATACTGCATCCAATACGTAAATCTCAATTAGTAGTTCTGCAACCACCACTGATTTGGTTTAAAATCAATTTGACTGAGGCGATGCAGAGCGATTCGTCGCAGACGCGGTGGGCTGGCGGATTCCGTTCAATGAGCGATTCTTCAAGATGGCCATCTCGTAACCATCGACATGACGCTCCGCTTGTGACATAAACAATAGTGATCTATTGTTTATGTTGACACTTCTACTCGCCGACATTCTTTATTGCTTTAAAAACTTGTGATGGACATTTATATTAAGTTTTTTAATTGTTTTATACTATTTTCTCTCAAAATTATTATAATTAATTTAAGAATCGTTAATAATTATGTAATAAGATTGTGTATAATAAAATAGAGGATGATAAAATGGATTTAAATAAATATTCAACATTTGCATTTTTATTTCAATCTTACCTCGATGACATTATCGAAAAGTAAATTTAAATAAATAAAATTGGACTAATTTCAAAAAGTGAAAAATAATCCTATCCTAAAATACAATCGAAATTAGAACATACGTACGTATTTATATTTCTATTGATATTCTATTTTATTTATGTAAGGAAAATAGGATTCCTTTAACGCACCATCAACTCAAACCTTCCTAGACGTTTAAAGGCTATGATATCGATAAAAGCGGGTGAAACCGCGGGGCACAGCTAGTATTTTAATATATATAAGATACAGACAGCGCACATTGTCGTTGTCGCGAGTTTATATTAATAAACAACAAAGTAAAGGGAATCGAACCCGTCTCTACAAAGCAACATTGATCAAGTCATGAGCGAGTATGATATAAACATAGCGGGACAAAGAGACACTTATCAAATGCATATGAAGGTCGGTCCTTATACAAAAAAAAACACTCAATTATTTTTCTACCTGTCTGTTTGTTCCAGCTAATCTGAAAAAATGTAACACCCTCAGGAACGCTGGTAAAACCGCGGCAGACAACAAGTCTTAAAATAAAACGATCATGTATTTAAATCTCATTTATTTAAACAAAAAACCTGCACTCAAGAAGGACATGCAAAGAAAAATTGAGACAATTATTACAAAAGACAAAGAAAACAAAACTTTAATACATTAATAAACCCATTATAATAAACATTCTTGAATATTAGTTAAATAAACTAATAAAACTCGTGATTATAAAAAAAATCTTAAAAAATATAATTGTGTAAAAAAACACTTGTATGTTAGTCAAAATTGCCTAAAAAGTACATAAGTCTTACAAAATGGATGGACTCTGTTTTGCAGTCAAATTATGGAATGACATCTTTTGGAATTCATTTTAATTAATTAAATTAAACTAAAAAAATAACCAAATACAACACTGCATCGAAAAGTATAATTTTGAATTATTACTTTCTTCTATGTATAAATTTGATATAAAAAGGTAAAAGTAACAAAGGTAATTTTGGATTTAAAATAATAAAAAAGAGCTAAAGGTTTTTTTTTATAATTCATCTATCGTCATCGTATCTAATGCTAAAAAAAACTTGATTTTATCTACAAATTATACAAGTTACAGGATTTGACAACTCTATTTGTAAAATATAAACATTATCAGTCTAAACAGTGGTGCCATGATTATTAATTAATACATTTTATAATACAAATAAAACCTTATTTGTTAAAAATTAAAAAGAACAACACAAAGCTGAAAAAAAGCTGAGATTACAAACACTACTTGTCATACGTCCACCAAGATATGCGATGCAATGCTACGCTATAAAAACGTGCCGTAAAGACACGATAGAAGTGAAACTTTTGTATTACAGGGAAACATTTTAATTATTCATCAATCACTTTTGAATAGCATACATTGTGTTTATCATTCATTTATTTTTCGTCACACAAAAAGGTTGCGGGTTAAAAAGATTTTTGTAAAAAAAACGTTATTATTAATATTATTATGGACAAAATACTGTGCATTTCTGAGCGTCACCCTTTCGAACTGTTCTTTAATACTTAATGCTTGTAGAAATGGACTTGTGTGCTCAAAGTGATCAAATGATAAAAAAATATCACAATTTGAATTGTGCGTAATTGTGCGATAGAGACGACTACAAAATCACTATGGCTCTCTTTCTAAACTTCTCATATGTTAAAACTCACTATCAGGTGGTGCTGTAAACACATTTTCGTATAGTTTTTATTTAACTTGATATATTTGTTAGCTTGTTTAGATCAAGTCTAGCAATCTGAATTAGAACCACTTCCTCTTATCCTCACCATCAGCCCGTAATCTCTGTACACTGCTGGACATAGGCCTCTCGTATGCCACGCCACTAAACTTGATCTTCAGCGATATTTCCAACCGCTGCCAGACAGATTGCGTTTTCATCGCTCCATCTAGCTGGAGGGCGCCCTACACTACGTTTGCCGAGCCGTGGCCTCCACTCTAGAACACGTCTACCCCGACGGTTATCGGTTCTACGACAGATGTGACCATCCCGCTGCCAATTTAGCTTGCTATGCTGACTGATTCTGCACACAAATTGGTTCCAGGCGAACTCCTCAACGGTCAACAGCATCGACACGATTTTTTGTAAACACATTGAATTTTATTTAACCGTTTAAAAAAGGACTATCACATGGCTGCTGCCCCTGGGGTTGCCAACGAGGGAACTCCTGAATGTTTAACAGCACAAACATGAAAGCTTATATAATTGCAAATCTGAAGTATAAAAATAAAAGTTTGTCTTGACATCGCATCGCATCGCATAACTCGGTAAGACAACTACCTTACAAGAAGAAATATCATATAAAAATATCAAAGTGTACACAAAAGTGACTTATACATACTACACATAATATCCGATATTCTGGCTAATATCTAGCTTAAAGTCTAGATCTTAATTAGGCTCATTTGATTACATCAGTATGAATGGATGCACTGGGATTCTAATAATCAGTGAATATTTATTTCTATTTAAAAATAAACACTGGTATGAAGTGAAATTGTATATGGCGTTTTGAATGTGATGTTCAAAAGTTAACCTTCAAGTTACCGGAGGAAGGTACAAAATTGATTACGGATAAGTTTTTTTTAATTTAGATAATATTTCTTATGTCAAATGAATAGACCAATAGCAGCTCAGATATTTCTGTAAGGGACAACGTCAAATATGTCGGGAATGTATAGATGCCTTGGAAAGAATATAAGGTGCTTTTTTATACTGTAAATTTATCTACTGGATTCGATTATGTGAGCTGTATAGCTCTTCATTTCTACCTGCGCCATGTCAAGATATGATCCACGTCTTTTATACTAATACGATAGTTTGTCATTTGTCAGTATATACATGGATAGCGATATGTTAGATTCTAAAACTAACTCCTAAATTCCGAATGACCTATCATTAGTTGCTCAGTACTACTTTATATCGATTATATAATCGATTTTCTGCGATATTTAAAATTTCATACTCATTTAGTCTTAGAAATATATAAATCTAGTTGTTAAAATCACAAATTAAGCATGCCTTTGATTAATAATAATGGTATTACAAATGTAGTATTGTATAAAGATTATTGCTATAGACATTATCTGAGAATGATACCCAATACAAGATATCACCACAGGGCCATAAAAGTAAAAAAAAAAGTATGGGAGTCCTACCACTCTTATTAAAATTCAACTCTAGAGGTCTTAAATGTGTGCTGTGCTTGAGTTTTGACCACAATCCATGGTAAGTCATCTATGATGGTAAGCAAATGTTGTTGTCAGAGTAAACCGACTGGCAACTTACGGGTAGCCAGCCAGGGGGTGTACAAAGCACCGCTGGTCAGTTTTTTTTTTATTAGATATTCATAATATTATTGTTTAATAATTCTTTACTTCTGCGATAACACAGGTATTAGCCAGTGAGCCTAAATAAAACCAAGTTCGTCTTAAAATTGCCGAGTTTATTGCCGGCTCTTCTCAGTAAAAAACAACCGTCCGAACCGGTTTTATTTATTTATTTTTACCAACTGAGTCCTCAAAATATGGATCAAAGTAACATTTGTAAATTTCTTTAGACAAAGTTGTAAATTAATTAATGTTGTAAATTCATTTAGGCAAAGTTAAGTATCATAAAAGTGGCAGGACTCCAAATTTCAATTTAACTTAAGGGGTTTATTACAAAGAATACACAACACAAAAGTTGTCTAAAGGCTTTAACAGTTCAGATTGTCACAGAAAATTCACCTGTATTGCTTTGAATATAGTGTTCCATCTATCGAACCAATAGGAAATTGTACGATGAAGCTGTTGAACCTTATCAAAACGCCACAGAGTTGACTTTTCTATAACACTAAACTGTCGAAACAGAACTATTGATAACTTTAATATACAAAGTCGATATTATTAAGGCTTTTAATTATATGTAGGTAGAGAACACACAACGCATCAATCTACAATTACAGTTATATATTACTTATTATATACTTTGAGATTCATAGTTAAGACTATTTTCAAAAATGAAATGTACAGTCCACAGCAAGAGTTACTGGGGGTCCACTCTCCGAGACAAAAGTTCACAAACGAACGAAATTTCGCACATGACCCTACTCTAGATCTTTCTCGGACACGCATATTATGTTCGGTTCCAATAGAGTATTTCGAATAAGAATCGAAATGAACAGTATGTGTTGTGACTTTCGTCAGTTTGAGGTTAAAATTCCGAACAGTCTGTCAAAATCAAATTTTCGTTCGAAACATTCTTGAATTACAAGCAGGTTTCTAGTATTTTTCGTTCGTACAAAGTTTTGGAATGAATGGAGCCGTGGAAACGCACGAAGTATGGATCAAAATTTAGTTTTTCGTTGAATAAGAGACTCCTCTCTATCTATAAATAAAAAAATCGATGTGTGTATGTATGTTCCTTATAGACTTCTAAATGGTCGGACCGATTTTGACGGGTTTCACTGACAGATAGCTGATGTTAAGGAGTAACTTAGACTACTTTTATCCCGGGGAAATATTACATACCCCGACAACGCGGGTACAGACACATAAAGGTTATTTTTTTCACTGGCAGATGACTGATGTTAAGGAGTCACTTAGACAACATTTATCTGGGGAAAATGTTAAGTCCCCCGGGAACCCGGACACATACACATACAGGTTTATTTTACACATCATATTTCCATAATATGAATGGCTGTTTCTTTTTAGTTACTTTTGTTGCAGATTTTACAGGTTATAAAAATCGATGGTTTAAAAAAAAAGCCTACATTGAGAATTAAATATGTACACTAAATGCGTTAAAAAGAGCTCTTAAAGAGATTCAATCGTTAAACTTCGGCAGTACCGAACATTGTCGAATTAAATTGATATAGAGTCAAATGAGATACTGTTAGACAATGCTCTTAGTCAGAAAGAGTGGGAGAGTGTGATGCTCCATATGTTTTGTCAGATAAGAAATCATAGAAAAATAAACTTAATTCGTACTGCAATAAGAACTAGTGATCCAATGGGATATTCTATCATGATGCAGGTATTCCTTGTCACAAAGAAATACGGTTAATTTTCCAATGGCCAAAAACGAAGCTATTATATTGTGACATTAGTAGCATACCAAAAAAAAATGAAACAAAACTGTCTCTTATGAGCAAGATAGATATACGAAACAAAAGATACGCGCTCGTCAAATGAAAATCGACTTTACCCCATCGTCAAAAGCTCGAATATACATTAACATGACATATATATTATCAAGACATATTTAACTGTCAAAACAAATGTGTGAGTGAGGTAGAAATATAAAGAAAAACGCGCGCGTCAAATGCAACTCGACTTTACCCCATCGTCATAAGATCAAATCTTCATTAAAATAGTATATTTGTATTATTTAATTATTAGCTGTCAAAATATGCCTGTCAGTATGTGATAAGCAAGAAAGTTTCAAACAAAACTGTCTCATCACAAATATGTGAGCGAGACAGATATAAAAAATAACGCGCGCGTCAAATGAAAATAGACTTTACCCCATTGTCATGAGATTGAATATTCATTAATATGGCATATTATTTCTAAGTACATATACAACGACAATACCGGCTACGCGATCAAGATATTCGTATGAGTTTCCTGAATTGTAACCATAGGCCATTGGATCAGGCCTCAGTCCTGGATAATTAATGTCTGGAACTGGTGATTCTGAAACGAGACAAACACCCAGTAAAATTAGTTTTTTTTTAAATATACCAGGACATTCTACACACATGGTTACATGGTTACCAGTACCGCTACCATGAGTTGTTATCGAAACTTACTTTAGTCACTGGCGAGTAAACGACCATTGAACCCGATCGACTCATACTACCGATTTTAGTTCCTTAGGTGACCGCTAGTGGCGCTGTACACAGTTGCCATAGAAATGTTTTACGCCGTCGCTAGCGAGTACGTACGTTAAAAACTCATGGTAAAGGCACAGGGGCTCGATTTTGTAAGGAAAATGACACTAACTCGAGGATGTTTCGTCGCGGCCTCTATGGTCTGTCTCTGTCGCTTACTACGCTAATACTACTTACTAATCACGTGAGAGGCAAGGTCCGAGGCCTCCGTGAAGCGGCTCGCCGACGAAGTTTGTATTGGCTGAATAAGGGAGCTGAGCCCAATTTAAGCAGAGTGTACTGCTTGTACTATGGCTACCAGGTAACTGATATACTACTTTTTAAATACATATAATTTAGGTACATCTAGAACAAACAGTCAAGTTCATACACACAAATGTTTGTCCTGGGTGGGAATCGAACCCACAACCTGCGGCTTGGCAGTCAGGGTCTCCAACCACCAAGCCAACTGGGGCTTTATAAGTTAATACAGATTAATATGAGACACTATAGTATTTTTCAAAAAGCATGGGTTGGGTGACACATGGTGTTCTATAAGATTTCTCAATGGTTTATGTTTATTTCGACATAATATAGGGATACCGTAACAGAACAAGGTCTCGTGAAGCATTTAGTGTAGTATCTCAGTGTAACGGCCCTACCGTTATCTCTCTCTGCGCGTAAGTGTGTGAATGAGATAGCAATCACACTGTCTCTAGTAACAAATCCGTCTAAACTTCGATCAGTGCATTACACAATAATTTTATTTATCAAAGATATGTTTCGTTTTAAATATTAAATGTTATACATAACATATGAGCACATAACCTAGAAGAGAACTTGCTCTCAAGGGCTCCTGAAACACAACGGTAGGTTAAGTCTCAGATCTTCAACTTGAGTGTGATAACCAGTTAAACAGGTACAACAAAGTATCAAACCTTCATACACTAAGGTAAGGTTTCCTTATTTTTTTCTTTTTACTGCTAATGCATGCTTTTTAATGCAAATTGAGTCCTTGTTGCCTGATGTTAAGCAGTCAATAAAGTCCCCTAGTGAAGGCCATCATCCCAGCAGCCAGCATAGCATTGTGGCATGATGGCCCTCACCTTGACGGCCTTGAGAGAAGCTTTTTCCCGCCCCGCTTAAAGGACCCAGGACCTTGTAGGAGGTCTTGTAGCAATCAAATATAAAAACATCTGACGTCACACCGCAATTTCCATTTTAATTGGGTGCTAAGAGACATTTACGAATGTTATAGAAAAACGATCCTTTAACTAAGGTGCTATTCTTTAAATCAGTTGTCAATTGTTTAGATACAGATATACGTTAGGGGCTGTTCATAAATTAAGTCACGCTAAAATCAGCCTTTTTTGACCCCCTCCCCCCCATTGTCACGCTGTATCACACTTTCTGTGACCCCCTAGAAATATTTCGTCACAAAAACTCGGGCTTTATCATCATGAGAAACAAACGGCGAATGTCACGTTGCCGTAGACCCCCCGTCCCCCCTTTTTACATATTGTGACACTCAGCAGGACCCCTCCTGTATGCGAACGTATTTTATGAAGGGCCCCTTATACCAATGCATTAACGTTGATTATTCAATTACATTCTTTAACACCATTAATATAAAAAAATAGCGAAAATGTACGATCAAACTTCTAATTGTCAAATGGCAAAAAACATTAATTCTACTGAAAAAAAACACATGCTTTATAAATTACCTTTTTCTAAACACACAGAATTAAGTCATGCTTAAGTCAAATGAGAATTGAGTTTCTATCTACTCTTGAAGAGGAGAATTTTTACTATAAAAATGGAGAAAAAAATATTGTTGTTTTTTTTAGTAATTCGCATTTAAATATAAAATATTCTGGGACATACTTTACACACGGCCATCTGATCCCAAACTAAGCAGAGCTTGTAATATGGGAACTAGATAACTTAAATAGATACAGAACAGACATGTATAAGCACACAAATGTTTGGGAATCGAACCCACCAGTGCAGTCAGGGTCTCTTACCACTAAGCCCACGAGCCCGTTATAATTTAATATAGATAAATAGCATAGTTGGGTGACACATGTTGTATAAGATTTTCAATATACACCACAACTTTTTGTTTACCAAAAAAAAAATTCGTTTTTAATGTCCCAAAAATATTTTATACTGAGTGTTACAAAACTACCCTACTTAAATGGGGCCTTATAACGAGTCCATTCACAATATTTAAGAACCGTAGTAACGCTGTATAACATACCCCAAAAAATAAAAAATCTGATTGTTATGAATGAAAAATAGAAAAACTATTAAAGTCGACAATTATTAGGTAAAATAGGTACGTAGGCCTTTCTGTTAAATAATCTGGTTCCCTGACATGAAAGCTTACTAGGGTTGTTGACTATAATATTAATTATATTTTACGGGGTATTTTGTAACACGTTGTATAAGTATGTATTGAAAAAAGTAATATACTCGTATATGTATAAATTTAATATATCAGTTATCTGGTTTCCATAATACAAGCTCTGCTCAGTTTAGGATCAGATGGCCGTATGTAATGAATGTCCTGGAATATTTATTATTAATGTTAGTGTAAAAATAAAATCAATATGGCACATACCTCCTTACTGCATACACACTGTATATAGCGATCAGCAACGCGAGCGTGTGTCCCGCAGGTGCCAAAGACGCGGCTCCACCGTACCGCGCGTGGCCGCAGGCCGGCGGGCACACCGGGATTATGGACTCTATTATGGGATACATAAACTATATAGCCGCATGCTCAAAAACAAAGCTGGATGCATATGCAATGTTCATTACTCCAATTCAACTTTATTAATAAAAATCAAATGCAGTTCTTTGGTAAGGACATCACTTGACAACGACTGTACTGTTTTGGCAATTTTTTGAAAAGAAATCTTTTTTAACACATTTGTGATTTGAAACTCGATTGAACGAAAAAATAACAATAAAAAGAGACAAACATATACATATTTAGGATTAAGCCTGTGATAGAATAAGATAGGCAGTGTTCTGAATATTTCACTTCTACCGCGTGTGAGATGCACACAAACCTTTTTTTTATGTTCGTATTATTGGTTTAAAAACGTTATCGGGTCTCCTAGTAATTGATATCTTCACTTCTCCTACTCCAGTACTGATCTGCTTTTGATACTAACAGCTTTATAAGGCAGCATACGAGAGCAACATAAATTTAGATTTTGACAAATTAAATTAAATTTTATTTATAACACAATATGGCACAGAATAACAATGTAGGTTATTTTTTCAAAATACACTGACATATAATTAAAAATATCTTTGTTTAGAAGATGACTTTAGTAACATAAGGACTGGATATTGAATAAGCCATTCCGTTAATAAACCTCTGTAGTTTTTTGAATAATATTATGTTGTAATTATAATATTATGTTGTAATTATAATGTATAAATAAACCTTTGTTCAATAACAAATAAAAAACTAATAAAAAAAAGGCTAATTTTGTTTTATACTTTGTTTCCAATATAAAGGTTTAATTTGATCAAAATCTAGATTTATTTTGCTGGGGCACATCTTAACTTATCAGTTAGTGTCTGAATAAATCGGACTGCATTAAAACAGTGTAAGAAAGTCTAAACATTTATAACTGCACGTCGTGCTGTCGGTCAGTCTCGAGCCAGTTATCAACCTGCATCAAAACTGTTTGCAGTTTCACATTTCAAATACAGACCGTCTATTTAGGCACTAAAAACACAAAAAATATACTTGGCTATAATTCTGAAAAAACATTTTCAAGCTCTGACAAAAATCAACTTTACTACGTTACCATTACGTTATAATATTGAAGAGCAAATGTAAATCATTATAAAACTCCATAGAAAAAACCAAGCTAATTTTACTTTAAAACATCTGTAGGGAAACATATACAAGATTATTTATAGTTAACCAGTTTGCGCCCCGGTTTTGCCCGTATACTAAGAATTAAGTCACGTATGAGTTATATTTAACGACAAGCTGTCCCCCGCGGTTTTACCCGCTTTTCTCGGGATAAAAAGTAGCCTATATATTATTCCAAGATATGCTCTATCTATGTGCAGAGTTTCATTCAAATCTATCCAGTAGTTTTGTCGTGAAAGAGTAACAAACATCCATACATACAAACATGCGCATTTATTATATTACTATTAATTGGGTCTTTTGAAGATTAACATATTATAGACAGAAGTTGTTTATTTATTTTAAGTCGAGTTAATATGACCATTCATAATTATAAGTAACTAGCTTTCCCCCGCGGTTTCATCCGCGTTGAGTTCGAAGTTGATCAGACCAAAAAACCACATTGTTTCATACAAATGTTGTACCCCCGTTTTACTCCCTTAGGGAGTGAATTTTCAAAAATCCTTAGTGTTCCCCTACGTTATAAAAGGAAGCCCCATGCAAAATTTCAAGTTTCTAACCCTCTTAGTTTGGGCCCTGCGTTGATATGTAAGCCAGCTTCTCTTCACTACATAGTATAAAACAAAGTCGCTTTCTCTGTCCCTATATCCCTATGTATGCTTAAATCTTTAAAACTACGCAACGGATTTTGATGCGGTTTTTTAATAGATAGAGTGATTAAAGAGGAAGGTTTTTATGTATAATACATGTGACGTCCCACAGGAACGCGGGTAAAACCGGGGGGGACAGCTAGTTTACCATAATTTAGAGAATTTCATCGGGAAGGTTTATATCTTTAACACATTATCTTACTCAGGCAAAACCGGGGCGCGTCACTATACCACAAATAACCTTGCATATACACCATATAAATTCATAGTTCACAAACTAAGACATGCTTCTTTCATGTAACATTTAACTCCAAGAACAGACTTACCGACTAATTCCACTTGACGTTCGTCGCTGCCCAGTTTGTTTTGCGCCTTACATGTGAACACACCGTACTGGCGTTTCTCAATGGTGATCACGCGAATGTTTGTATCGGTGAACTCATCAGCTGTCGCGAAGTGAGAGATTCTGGGAAATATTAATTTTAATTTTAGACAGGCCAGATGGCTTGGTGGTTAACGCTCTGACTGCCAAACCGAAGGTCGCGGGTTCGATTCCCACCCAGGACAAACATTTGTGTGGATGAACATGTCTGTTTGTTCTGTGTCTGGGTGTAAATATCTATTTATGTATGTATTTAGAAAAAAAAAGTATATGTAGTATATCAGTTATCTGGTTTCCATAGTACTAGCTCTGCTTGGTTTGGGACCAGATGGCCGTGTGTAAAAAATGTCCCAGAATATTTAATTTATTTATTTTTTTAATTTTACTCTATGGACGAAGGAAAAAAAAAGTAGGCAATGTACTTCTCCGTGGCATAAGCTGTGTGTATGCTAAATTTCAGCAAGAACGATCACAAATACACGTTGAAATTAATGATATTAGTATGGATTCTTGAAGGTAGACAATCATTGAGACACCCTCAGTTGGACCGTCCGCTGTTTAAGCTAGATTATCGATACTTGAGGCTCAATTCATAAGCTACAAGAACCTATAAACAGTTGTAGAAGTACTACAGGCTTACCCATTTTCCGCCGTGAAGAGTAGTGCACCTGTAGTGTTTTGGTTGGAAATGTACCAAAATGCGACATTACAGGCACATAACAACTTCACGTCTATGGATTGACAAGGCAGCGATAGCCCTGGCGTTGCAAATATCCATAGGCGGCGGTGACCACTTACCATCAGTTCGACCGTCTGCCTTTTCATCGGATACTAGACATAAACACGTACCTGTAATGTTGATTATTCGATAGCTGCACTTCGTCTTTTAACCAGGTGATGGCCGGAGGTGGGTACGCTTCTACATGACACTCGAGGTCCATATCGTATTGTAGAGCCTATGTAACAAATAAACAATATATTATTATACCCTATTATTATTATACGGGTTTAATATAATATAATATATGGGTTGGCATGGTAACGAAATCTATATATATAAAAATGAATCCCTATTTCCCTTGGTCACGGCATCACGCATGGACGGCTGGACCGATTTCGCTAATTCTTTTTTTGTTGTGTTCGTTATTGTCATTAGAAGGTTCATATGAAAGGAAAAATTAAGAAAGTTGCATGGAAAATTTAAAAATTTAAAAAAACTTGACCACTGTACTAGCACTTTTGACAATTTAAACTTTCATTATTGTCAGTAGTTTGACAGTGAGAGCGACTGACAGAATGCGCGCTGCAAATATCGTTTAAAATAGAGGCATGGGACGGAATTATGTTGATAAAATAATTAATTAATCATTTCTTAGTGCACATTTCACAGTCGATTCAATCGGAAGATTCGAATTCAATATTCATAGTTAAGATAGGACAACGTCTGTCGGGTCAGCTAGTTAAATATATTCCTTCAAATAGACCTTCACAGGCACTTATTGGCAGACTCTAGGTAGTTACGATACCTAGACTGCCACGCCACGGGTTGTAGGTACGGTTCCCAATTATGACATTATTGTGCCTGAACATGTTTGAATTAAAAAAAACAATTCAAAATTCGAAACCATTTATTTAGTTTAGGCCTGTGGAGGGCACTTATGAAGGTCAAATTTAAAGTTACTGAACTACCGATTTGTTTGTAAACATCTTTTTAAATAGTGTGAAAAAATTTATGTATTTTCTATAGTAAGAGCTGTTTGGTTAGGGATCAGATGTCCGTGTATGTGCCAGGAGAAGAATAAAAAGAATAATCTTCTCGCCCATAAAATAAAAACAGGATGTTTCGTAGAGACACGATAGAAGTGAAACTTGTGTACAGGGAAAAATTATAATTATTCACCAATCACTTTTGAATAGCATAGATTGTGTTTATTATTCATTTATTTTTCGTCACACAAAAAGGTTGCGGACCCAAATTTCAAAGCCGAATATTAAGTTTCACTTCAAAAAATTCCATAGCGCTTAGCTTGGCTCCAGCATTGGACATATGATGCTTTATTATACAAAAAACAAATATCTAGAACTAATTCTGCTGGATCACCTTCTTTTTGAAGTTCCAAACAAAGACACTCAACAGGAATCATGCTTTGTTATCATGACAATATAGTTGAAAATGCAATTACCTGTTGCAGCCTAGGCTTCGGTACAGTGACAACGGGTGCGAACTCAACTTCCAAGTTGATATTCCTTCTGGCACCCTTCCCCACACCGTTCTCAGCCACGCAGTAGTATGTGCCTCTATCCTCTTTGTGGACAGCTGTTATCTTCAAGATATTGCCTCTGTAAGCGATAACACAATTATAAGTGTGTAGTGAGCGAGAATCCTGCAACATTATTGCTTTTGAAATAAAGCGAATCGTCGAATGCCTTGGGTTTGAATCATGAATCTGAACCTGAAAGAAAACAGCGGAGGAGCACAGTGGTACCTTGTAGTAGCTTTAGGTGCCACCTGAAAACCAGCGTTGTTGTCTTAAACAGCACATGCTGAGCTGGTCCCCCTTTTGTCAGCACTCCCACCGCTTGTTTATCATTGATTTGGTTTATGTTTGTTATCTTTATGTAATTAGTGTTAAAGTGTGCTGTCAATAAATATTTTCTTTCTTTCTTTCTTAGTATGGAGTGTAGACGTAAAGGAGGACCATCTTGTATGGGGGATGAGTCGAAAAAGTGTCCCCTTGTAAACAGTAAATTAGGTTTCGAATTCTCACCGAAATAGCTCGTGTAGCAAGTGGAAATGATATGAACGGAGTGAAGTGTGCTGGGTTGGTTTCCGGTAATTTTTTTAAACTATTTTCTATTTCATATTTACAATTAATCGGGGTACTTAAAATCACTGTACAGTTTTATTCCATACTCATGTTTGTCTATATATTATAATAATTATAAAAAATGCGTTGTAACAAAACGGAAATGTTTCTTTCCTTGTTTATTAATTTTCTATAAATAAATAATATCTAATAATTTGTGGCGCTCTATTTAAAATTCTACCACTTGCTACAGCAGCGCCACCTTAATTTGTTCCCTTTCAAGGGACACTTTTTAGTACACTGAGATGGTCCTCCTTTACTTCTACACTCCATATTTCTTAGTACCCAATTGGAAGGCCAGTCTCATGATCAACCTAACCCTTCCACCACGCATTGTCAATCCCTCCTGGCGTTGAAAATGACCATCATCTACATATAATACAAACAACCTGACTGAAAATAATTAAGGGCCTCCACTCCATTATTGCCTCAGCCGGGCTCCTAAATCCGGCCCATACCTAATTATTTTAGTATTATTTTTTATTTATGAAAAAGGAAATGGATATGTAGGTATATTAGTATATAGGGAGGTTACCTATAGATGGAGCCACCGGTCGGAAGGATAGCGTTGTTCTCACGACGCCACGAGATCTTCGGCGGCGGGAACCCACCGGCATAGCACTCCATTTGCACACCTGACAATAATAATAGTAAATAAAAATCCCGGAACATTATTTACACACGGCCATCTGATCCCAAACTAAGCAGAGCTTGTACTATGGAAACCAGATAACTGATATACATACTACAAATTATTTTTCTTAATACATATATGCATGTTCATGCATACAAATGTTGTGGGAATCGACTCCACGACCTGCGACTTCAGTCAGGGTCGCTAACCATCAAACCAAATGGCTTGTCAACAATCAAAATAAAAAAAAAACATTTAAAAAGAGTATAACAACCAACAAACAGACGGTCCATCTGATGGTAAGTGGTCACCGCTCATGTGCCTGTAATGTCACCGGCCTAACCTTCCCAACCGAAACACAGTAACACAAGTGCACTACTGCTTCAAGGTGGAAATGGGTAAGGTAGTACTTCCCCGGACGAACTCTGCACTAAGAGCTCTACTCTAATTCTCTCTCTCAGATACTCACTCTCCAGCTCGCTAGCGACGATGGATCTGGTGGAGTTATCCGAGATGATGGGTGGCAGGCGCACTTGCAACTCCACTTCGGCGGTGATCTTGTTGCTGACGGACATCAGCACCTGGCACTGGTACCAACCGCCGTCGTTCTCTTGTATATCTTTCATCTGTCGAATACAGTATTTATTTAGTAAGAAATAAAATTCAAAGTTAAAAAAATTATATTTATTTAATTTAATAATTTTGCCGCGGAAGGCATTTATAAAGCTCAAATTTAAAGTTACTGGTGCCACCAACGGTTCTGAGATCAGCCTTCAACTGAGAAGAACCGGCTTAATGAAGATTTATTACATAACATTTATTTAGTCCCACAATACCTGTGTGTTATCGCCGAAGAATTATTTATTAATTAAAAATAATAATAAAATTCGTTTATATTCTCCTACATAAAAAATACAACAATATTTTTTTATAAACAGGTACGCAGATACGTTTAGTTGTGAGAGACAGGAGCCCAAACTAGGTTTCCCTGTGCTATGAGCCTCCTGGCTCCCCCTCTTGGTATTAATGCCTCATGTGAAAAAATTAAACAAAATAAAAGGATCAACAAATAAAGTCGGTTAACAAAAATAATATAAAAAATAATTTATTATATTAAACAACCAGCAGCACCCTGCGGCTTTGCCCGCTTTCAATCCTGGTTATAAACCTTCATCTTGAATTACTAAATCTATTGCTTAAAACTGCATTAAAATCCGTTGCATAGTTTACGATTCTATAAAAGACATACATATAAAAGACATGCAGACAAACATTCATCTTTATATATATACAGGATGTTACAAAACTACCCGAAAAGCCGAAAGGAGGTTAAGTTCATTCACAATATTTAAGAACGTAAGTAACGATGTATAACACCCCAAAAAAATAAAAAAAACTGATTTTTACGAATGTAAAATAGAAAAACTATCAAAGTAGACAATTATTAGGTAAAATAGGTACGTAGGCCTTTCTGTTAAATAATCTGGTTCCCTGACATGACAGCTTACTAGGGTTGTTGGCTTTGATAATGAATAAATTTTTACGGGGTATTTTGTAACACGTTGTATAGATAATATTATGAATATCTAATTAAAAAGATATAAAATATACTACATATATATATATATATATATATAATAAAAAAAAGACTTACCGATAGTGTATAAGTGGCCGTGGCATCGTCGAATCTCAGCGAGAACCTGGAGTCCTTGATGATGAGACCAGCATTGCTGGACAGCGGGATGGACTCTAATGTCTTGAAACGGTCATACTTCACCTGGAAACAAGAATACAATGTCATCTTCATCAGCCTGACCTGTACCATTTTATTTGTGTTTTTTTTTTTATGCCACTTGGGCCGACAAACAAGCAGACGGTCCACCTGATGGTAAGTGGTCACCGCGGCCTATGGATATTTGCAACACTAGGAGCATCGCCAATGCGTTATCGACCCTGAGACGTGAAGTTGTTTAGTCTCATGTGCCTGTAATTTCACCGGCCCCCTTTTACCTTTCTAACCGAAACACAGTAATACAATTGCACTACTGCTTCACGGCGGAAATGGGTAAGGTGGTAGTACAAGCTAAGAGTAAGTAGCAAGTAAAGAGTTACAAACATCAATGCATAAAAACTTTCGCATTTATAATGTTTGTAGGACAGGTTTACCCTCCACATACAAAACATCATGAGACAAATTTGCATTGAGGTAGGTAGTTTGCCCTCAAAAAATGTACATAGAATAATTTTTTTACACGCTTTATATTAGCTTCACCTGTATGTATGTATGTATGTAACCGACCCCTTTGAGCTCGATTTTGTCCTACTTTGAACGATCAGATTTAATTAAAACTTTGCACACCTGTCAATGACCGATGACAATGCAATAATCCGATCAAAGCATCCGATTATCCTAATTAGATTCGCCAGGATTAATTAATTTCTTTCCGCATCCTTTGCATGCGAGTAAGAGAGATAGAGCTAGTGCGCGAACTACACATGCGTGCAGTTCTAGAAAAATTTAATTAAAAAATGAAAAATAAATAATAGTTAAAAAAAAACTAAAAAAACACGCTTTATATAGAAAACCAAACTAAAAAACAGAAAATAAATTTTAATTAATATTAATTAAGAATAATGTATTTTTTTTTTATAAATATAAGTTATTATCTGCTACAATAATTCAACACACATGCAGGTAGAGCAAGGGCATAAGGTTGTTGTAAACAAATTAATATATCAGTCGTTCGTACATCAATTATGGTTGAGTGAGGAAAACCACTATTACAATTTGCAGTGGGTGTTGTTGTGCGAGCTTGTTTAAGCGTGGACTTGGATATAGCATGAGGATTCCGTATAACGTATTTTATTGAGAGGCCCGCACTTGTATTTTGTAACTCTTTCGATTCAATGTTCAAAATTCAAAATTCAGAACCATTTATTCAGTTTAGGCCCTCGGAAGGCACTATGAAGGTCAAATTTAAAGTTACTGAAGCTACATGTTGAAACCTATTTCCTAATAGATTGATGATTCGTATCTATATGATCTAGTGCCCAACCCAGTATGGATTTGTGCCCACCCTGATATGTTATAGTGCCCACCCCAGTATGGATTAGTGCCCACCCTGGTATGATCTAGTGCCCACCCCAATATGGTCTAGTGCCCACCCCAGTATGGTCTACCGCCAACCCCAGGATATTGAATCGATTCGAAATTCTAGAATAACTTAATAACTTTTGTTCTTTAAATGGGGCCAGGCCTTCCCATTTAAATAACCCAATACGCCAATACACAATAGTCGTTGCTCCGTCAGTGTAGTACAAAATTGACTACAACTACGATTCCCAAAGCATCACACAATCGCCCTGGCGTAAAGAGTCAAATATTGTTACTATTTCACCTCGCGCAGGAAGCGTAGTGAGTGAGCGAGATAGCGTCATTATTTTCATATACATTGATAATTTCACACAGTGCTGAATTGAATAGTGTTGGTATACAAAGAGGTGACTAAAAATCTGACAGATTTCTTGTAATCCCTACTAATATTATAAATTCGAATGTAAGTTTGTTTGTTACGCTTTCACGCGAAAACTACTTAACCGATCATCATGAAACTTTGTACATATATTCTTGGAGGTATTAGAAGTAACATAGGATACTTTTTGTGCCGGGAAAATGTTACATCCCTGGGGAATGCGGCTGAACAGACAGAAAGCATTCAATACTGCATTGACCCCAATTATATAGAACGGCAGATGACGAATTTTTAATTTAATTATGGTTCTGACATTAATCTATAAGACGCCGCCAATTTATGTTGCTTAACAAAGTTACTTAATAAATATTACAAAACTTTGCTGTTTTAATTATATTAATGAAATTGGCGACCTATTTTAAAATTATTCTAAAACCTATTTTAATTCTGATTAAAGTAATGATTATATTTAGAAAAGTAAAACACCTAGAAACGGTTTATTTTATTTATTATTTTTATTTTTACTTCAACAAAATCCACTACCTATGCTGCAAGATTTGAAAAAAAAAATCTCTAAAAAAACAGAATTTAATAAAAAAAAAAATATATATATCCATATATTATTACCGGTAATATTCAAAAATAAAAAAGAAACAACAAGACTACAATATAGAAAATAACAATAATTACAACCTAAACAAGCAAATTAGATGTGCCCTCAGGATTATTTGATCTGAATGTACCTAGTCAAAGCTTTAACAGCTGGTAAGAAACCAAAAAAAATATAAGAATCAAACAATGGAACCCTAAAAATAGCTACTAGAGTAACAGAGTATACAATTTGTATAAGTGGTTGGTATATAGGTATCATAGCTCCAATGTTAGGTATCAAAGTACATTTGTGTTGTGCACTTGCTTCAAGAAACAACAGTGTAAGGTACCTATTATGTTATTCTTATCTTACAAAAATAACAAAGGGCAATGACTGCCTACACAGATAAATGTGTTATTGACACTCTTATATAACAATTATGTTCCATTTTAAAATGTTTTACAAGTTAAATAAAAAGCTAGGGACATTTATTGACAAGACCATCTGATCCCAAATTAAGCAAGATTGTACTATGGAAACCAGATAACTGATAGAGATAATTACAACTAGACACAGAAGAAACAGATGTTTGCATACATAAATATTGTGGGAATCAAACCCAAGGCCTGTGGCAGCCAGGGTCTCTAACCACCAAGCAAACTGGCAAATTATCAAGATGGGAGATATATCCCTTATCATCGGCTTGATTGATTTTGATTGAAATCATTTATTTCAAAGTAAAAAAAATAACAAATTACAAATACAATTTTCCTTGCAAAGCTATATAGCTTGTTGGCAAGATACGCTCGTTAACAATACTAATATATATTTAATTTAGGTACTTAACTCTATTTACTTATTATATACCAAATTAGTTTGTGCCCACTGCATCGCAGGAATGAACCTACTGACTACAGTGTCACATTTGCCTAACATTACATCCTTAAGCTTAGTTTTTAACAATGTTTTACTTAATTTAGGCTTAAGGAATATCCTTTTTTTATTGCATTATTATTTACACCCAGACATGTTCATGCACACAAATGTTTGTCCTGGGATCGAACCCATGACCTGCGGCGTGACGGTCAGGGTCTCTAACCACCAAGCCTACTGCTCTGTCAATAGGACTTTGCATAACACCCAGACAGACAACTAAAGACATATCTATGTGCCCATCTAACTAGTATCTTGTAATTGCTGCTCAAATGTAATGACCCCCAAATAATCATTTCTCATGAGCCCCACCACCAACCCACACCTTAAGCAAAGGCCTTAATACCTCTGTTCATTTGCTAAAATTTATCCTTAGCCCTGAGCACTCACAGAATTTACTGCGTAAGGCAGTGACATGCCATTAGATACTAAAGACTTATGAATGTAGATATTTACATCCTGACACAGGAAAAACTGACAATGTTCTTACACACAAATGTTGTTGAGAGGCTAAGTGTGGAGGAAGCCCTGTATAACTAACTAAAAAATGTTAGTCTTGGATGGGTATTGTACCTGTTATGTTGCAGTCAGGGTCTCTAACCTCCTAGACAACTGGCCCATCAGAATCCTAATAGGATCTATATAACAATGGTTAAAAGGGGACTTGATTCAAGCGCCATTTTGAAAACTTTACAGGATGACGGAAATGTTAAAACCCAAAAACAGATACTGCATCTAAACTTCTTAACATTCCACATTGAAACTGTTGAATATTAAAACTAAATGCAAGCTTCAACGAATTTGTGCATGGGCCATCATAGTAGTAGTATAATTCATTGAGAAAAATGTTACTTTCATCAAAAATGGTTGAGTCAAGTCGCCTTTTACCCGTCGTATCTATATAGGATCTATGGATATCTATGTCCAATGGACCATAATCATTACTTCTATTGTCCTGGGTCTCAATGAAGGGACCATAGGACCAAGGGAATCTAACCCAGACACATCAACAAAATGAAATGATTGCACACAAGCTGTTCCCTGCAGTTTCAACAGCATTCCCCTAGGATATAACATTTTCCCGGTATAAAAACTATTGTAATTGGAATTCCAATTATGCTCTATCTATTTGCCAAGTGTGCTCCAAATCAGCAGATTGTTTGTCAAAGAGTACGAAAGATAAATCCACCGAAATTAATAAATAAATAAATCCCAAGACATTCTTCACACATGGTTACCTGATCCCAAGTTAAGCAGAGTGCACTGCTTGTAGTATGGCTACCAGGTAACTGATATACTACATGTACTACTTTTTAAATACATACTTATATAGATAATTACACCCAGACACAGAACAGCCATGTTCATGCACACAAATGTTGATCATGTTCCTGGGTGGGAATTGAACCCAATCAGGGTCCCTAACCACCAAGCCCGCTGGCCCGTCAAAACATTCCAACCCAAACTTTTCCAAATACAATATAAGTAGGATTTTTAAATAACTTACCCAAATAACTGGGAAGTCTTGAGCGTAATGGACTGAACAGTCTAAGTCCACCTGCCCCCCGATGTCTCTAATCTGCTCCTGTGTAATATGGGATATTGTTGGAGTCCGTTGTGCTGTTACTGTAAAACAATTATAATATTTACTTAACATTGTAACAAATATATTTTTGCAACTTAAATTGGTTACACGCCAATTGGCTTGGTGGTTAGCAACCCTGACTGCCAAGTTGAAGGTCGCGGTTTCGATTCCCACCCAGGACAAACATTTGTGTGCATGAACATGTCTGTTTGTTCTGTGTCTGGGTGTAAATAATGTATTTAGAAAAATAAAAAGTAGTATATCAGTTATCCGGTTCGCATAGTACAAGCTCTACTTAGTTTGGGATCAGATGGCCGTGTGTAAAAGAATGTCCCAGGACATATAATTATTTTTTATTGAACCCCTTAAGGCATGAATAATAACTGTTTATTTTTTAAGCCATTGTTACCTAGAAGTATGTAATGTTGTATGATTGAGCATTATCAGACCCACTTTGAAGCTATATGATTTTTTATGAACAATTTAGGATGAATTATTGCCAATTATAATATTGATAAACATAGTATAGCAACTCTCTCATAATACTGTAGAATATTTTCATCAACACGCTATTTGGAATCGAATAACAGCTTGTTCATATTTTTCGCAGGCGGAGAAACAAGTTTGATTTGAAAGGTACTTGTTGACCAGACTAAGTTATTTTAAAAAGATTTTAAGTACAATTAGTGAGCGAATAGGTACAGAATTGCATATTTCTTTCAAAATCCTTAATTTATCATAACAATCTATTGAAAAGCACTAACAGAAAGCCGTTACATCTTCGGGTTACTTTCGCATACAAAATCATAAATTCTACACGAAAATGTGGTTTTAAAGACTCAATCTGGGTATAATAAGTATTTATAACCATATAAAACATAATTATTTGGGCAAAATCGCAAAAAAATCAACAAAATTGCCAATAGGGTGTGTCGATACGTGTAAACAATTTATTTTTCACATGAGAAATTATCGAAATACGCAATAGGACTCGATTGTTTTTTCTATAGATGCGTGTTACGTATTTTATTTGCACTTTTAACTCACCATAAGATGATAAACACAATAATAGTGTTAAATAAACGATATTATTTAAAGCCATTGTTTGATTTTCTTAGGATCACGCCCCGCTTCACAACACAATTTATGTCCGTTTGATTTTTTCAATGATCCAAGGAATGACATGAATGGCGATGTGATTTCTTTCGTGTAGAATGGAGTGAATGAATGAATCAGGGAGAATTTATTAAATTTTGAATCAACTTGTTTAATAGTTTGAATAAAGTAAATTATCAGATTCAAAAATAATATGCTAAATTATATAAAAATGTATCATATGGAACTTAATGGCTTGGCATATATTGGCATAAAGGCTTGATGAACCCTTCATATTTCTTCCAAAAGTATTAATAGTATTTGACTGCTGGCAGCATTTATTTTTCATTCTGTACATGCTTTATCGGTAAAGCGGTCTCATTGGGCATGTTCAATTATTACTACTATTCACGAACAGAGGACGCGGTGACAATATTCTAATATTGTAAAGTGACATCTACTGAGTAGTTAAAGAACAATCAGAATTTACGAAAAGCTTTTGCTATTTAACACTAGATGGCACTGTTTTCCAACAAACGTAAAACATTAAATATTACAATATACTGACAGAAATAATAATATTGTCATCGAAAAACTGTCCTAAATAACTAACTTACCATGTGTAGTAAATGTAAATATTCCATGCGATGTAAATAATAAGCCGTGACGACTATAGATTATCTCGGGCCAAGTTCAAGGCATAGATAACAGGCAAAGTTTAATTTCATATTACATAACATTTATTATGATTACTATAAAATAATAAATAATTATGTAATTGTCGTCGTTTATTTCATTATTTATTGACATGAACTTAATTATTTTATTTCGCCATAATGTTTTACAATAGATGCATGTTTCTAATGTAATCATGAGTACTTATATTGACTGAAAATACAAAGTTTTATTTTACGACTCCGACATAATTCAATGGTGACTTTATTATCCGGACCTCAGTTATCCGGGTTGACATGTACATAGTAGATAAATACGTACATAAGAAAATGTATGTTTAATCTCTTATTGAACGTTGATTTTAGTTGTTTTTTATGTGTTTTTGACAAATATGTTTTTGGATGTAAGTTTACATTCTAGAGTTATTGACACGTAAATAATATAGTTATCCGAATGTCTTACAACAAATAATAAAACAAAAAACAACAATTTATTTCATTTTTCTTAATTTATTTTTCTTTATTATTTTTCTATCGTTCCAAATGTGGTAAATGCTGTCCACATCTATAATTGATGGTACATGTCAGAATACTGTTACATTCATTTAAAATAAAATTTTCTATTTTGACTGTAAATTTTAATCAGTGGGTGTGTTTTTATTAGTAAATAATCACAATTAAATATTAAAAAAATATGAATGAAAAATTTGAGATAATGGACTAAACATTGTAGTAAAAGTCGCGGGAGGGCATTAGTATCTGATAGTGTGATAACCGTCGAAGAACAAACAAAACAAGGCAATTAAAATAGATACTGTATCTGTAGCTACAACATAGGGTGACGAGTATTTTCTTTTGTTAGAAATTGTCTACACTATTAAAATACTATAAACTGAAAAGAGGGCTCCTTAAAAACGATTGTATTCTCATGTGCCTGTAATTTTACAATTGTGCGTGCAGGTAGGGATGTGTGACTTAGCTCTGAACCGGTTCAACAGATCAGATCACACCTATTTGAACTGTCGAGCTGCGGCTCAAGAGCAAGCTAAACAGCTCACGGCTCACTTATTTTTTGCAGTCTGTATACAATCTGGGATCTATTCTGTCATATTCAGTCGTTGTCGAACTGCGGCGCTGTAGCGGCGTAAAGACAGTGATCGGTCTGCAATACTTGAGCTAATCTGTGAACCTGCAGCTCATGCATTTTGGTTGAGTTACCCATGTAGTATAAATGTTCTATGACTACGTGCCTGATCCATTTAAAATGAAAAGCCAAATATTCAGTTTAGGCCCGCGTAGGGCACTTATCGAGGTCAAACCGACTGAATCACCACCGGTTCGGAATTCTGTACTCAGCCCTACTACTACTAAATCTTACTTCATCATCAGCTGTCTACTGCTGGATACAGGCCTCATCTTTAACACGCCACTCAGCTCAATGTTTAGCTCTTTGTTTCCAGCTGTGTTATTTTGGTTGGTGTGTGTGTTGACGGGCCAGTTGGCTTGGTGGTTAGCGATTCTGACTGCCAAGCTGAAGGTAGCGGGCTCAATTCCCACCCAGAATAAACATTTGTGTGCATGAACATGTCTGTTTGTTCTGTGTCTGGGTGTTAATATCTATATAAGTATGTACTTAGAAAAAAAAAAGTTATATCAGCTATCTGGTTTCCATAGTACAAGCTCTGCTTAGTTTGGGTTCAGATGGCCGTATGTAAAGAATGTCCCTGGATATTTTTTTTAAACCGCTGCCAGGCAGCTTGCGTATATCATAGCTCCATCTAACTGGAGCCCAACACTACGTTTCCCAACCGTGGTCTCCACTCTAGAACACGTTTTGGTTACCCTACATATAACATACTAAATGTAAAATAAAATCAGATATGACTATCAGAGAATTATTTACGTGATGTTAGTGTTGCATAGGTATTTGAACGGGACTGAACTTTGGTAAGAACTCTATTTTATTAACAGTTAAATATTAATATCAAACAGAAAACAATGGGCTTATCACTTATTTATATTTGATTTAAAATACATAGAGTACTAGAGTCTATATATGTATGTATTTAGAATAAAAAGTAGTATGTATGTAGTACTAGCTGTCCCCGCGGTTTCACCCGCGTTCCTAAAGGAAGTAACATTTTCCCGGCACAAAAATATCCTATGTGTTATTCCAGGGTATTTTCTAAATATGTGCCGAGAATTATCCAAATCCCTTTGGTAGTTTTTGCGTGAAAGAGTAACAAACATCCATACACACACTTTCCTATTTATAATTTACTAGCTGTCCCCCGCGGTTTTACCCGCGTTTCCGTGGGATGTCACATGTATTATACAAAGAAACCTACCTCTTCAATCACTCTATCTATTAAAAAAACCGCATCAAAATCCGTTGCGTAGTTTTAAAGATTTAAGCCTACATAGGCTAGAGGGACAGAGAAAGCGACTTTGTTTTATACTTTGTAGTGATTAGTCGGATTAGTAATTGACTCAGACATGACCTTGCGGAAATTCATTGTAAGATTATACAAAAACAAATATCTAGTAACTAATTCCTGTTGAGTTTTCCTTGTTTATGACATGACAGAGGAGATCCAGCGGAATTGTACTATACTAAGCAGAGCTTGTACTATGGAAACCAGATAAGTGATATACTACATATACTACGTTTTTTTTTCTAAATACATACGTATATAGATATTTACACCCAGACACAGAACAAACAGACATGTTCATGTACATAAATGTCTGTCCTGGGTGGGAATCGAACCCGCGGCCTTCGGTTTGGCAGTCAGAGTCGCTAACCACCAAGCCAACTGGCCTGTTATGTCTATATTATATTATTTTATATATATTTTGTAAGTATAGCCGCTCTAGAGAAACGCCAACTTATTGATATGCTGTTATTTATGTAATGTTATTAATTATAGCTTTTTATTTCAATTTAAAAAATAGTTGTGGAGACAACTACGACGCCTATTTTGCTAAAAGTAAAAAAAAAAACATGGAACATTGTGATCCCAAACTAAGCAGAGAAACCAGATAAATGACATACATCATATTTAATATTTTTAAAATGTGATATATACCTACATAATATATAGATAGGTAAGCAATTATGTGTATAGTATAGATTTCATTTACAAACTACAACACCGTCGTTGCTGACGCAAACAAAATAACTTCCTATTCGGGCAGCCAGCCAGCCAACTGCAAAGTCACATTTTTAACCTTCATTGCAGGCATAACAAACCAACGTCACTCTGGTCACAGATTGAATTTGTTTCAGAATAAAACGTAATGGAAGCGGTTGTGTTCGACGGAAAGAGTTTGTCTCTTAAATACTACAATGATTATCCGATGCCGAAGATCGAGAGGGATGACCAGGTCATCGTGAAGGTAGAATATTCAGGAGTATGCGGCACTGATCTACATATTATTCAGGTACTAAGATTAATCGACTTATCTTAAGAGGCTATCCATTAATCATGTGATGTTTTTTTAGCATTTTTACCCCTTCCACCCTCTTGGTGATACGTGGTGAGGTTTAAGACAACCCCTCCCCATTCATGTTTCTTGAACACTTACAACTGGGTAAGCATCTTGCAAGTCAGTTGTTGGCACTGTGCTTTGTTGAAGATCATCATTTTTGCGCACTACGCGGAGAAACTGGCTCACGCGTTTGACGAAAAAATTAATACACGTGATATCTTACTGCACCCCCCTCCCCCCTTGTGTTATTTCATGATTTTTGCCAAACCCCCTATCGAACCTCACGTGATTAATGGACGGCCCCTAACTAATTTTATAAATGGAAAAGTTTGCATTTTAGTTTAATTTTTATGCAAAGTAGGCCGATAAACAAGCAGACGATCCACCTGAAGGTAAGTGGTCACCGCATTGACCATCGCATTAACCATTAGATCAACAAATGAAACTTATTTCAAAAGCTATAAAGTCTATTTTGCTACGCCATTTGACAATAGCTGATTTGCGATGTACCGCACCATCACATTTGTAATATCTACTTGTAAATTAACTTACAGACCAGTTGGCTTGGTGGTTAGGAGCCTGACTACCAAGCCGCAGGTCGTGGGTTGGATTCCCACCCAGGACAAAAATTTGTGTATATGAACATGTCCGTTTGTTCTGTGTATGGGTGTAAATAGTATGTACTTAAAGAAATTGGTCTTATGTTGTATATAGGGCTTCCAATATTCGTTCATTTGTAGTATTCGAATATTTCGAATACTACAAATTTTACTATTCGAATACTTCGAATTTTCCGAAGTTTTCGAATAGTAATATAAGTCGGCATAAACAATGATTCATAATAGGTACTTACCTACTAATGTATAGTGTGCCCTACTACTAGTGCGAAATGTAAACATATTTATTTTATATTTTTCAATAATCTTATAGTAGTAAGTAAGGAACATACAAATGAATGATTGAATGGCATGGATTCACAAGAAAAAAAAAAAAAAACTATTTCTACGAATTTCTGTAGTGCGGCCTTGAAAAGCACAAGGCATCGTGACTTTCATCATGGAAGCTGCACCTTAGATGAGAGCAAATATAATACAGTAAAAGCTCCGTATTCGCGCTTCCTTCATTCGCGTTTTCACTATTCGCGGATTAAAAAAATGCGATCCAATTCCTATATTCGCGTATAAAGATTTCTTTATTCGCGGATCTAATCGGTTCATCGGTACATACATGTATTTAAAAAGGATTCGGTATCCCTTGTAAACGCGTCGTCAAATGGACTATTAAAAATGTAAAATATACCTTATTACAACTACCCTAAAGTATGTTGTTAAATGATATCGCCGCTGTATTGGTTTGGCTTTTCCTTAGACATAAGCCGCCTTCGCCGCGGTCAGTGTTTTTGAGAATGTAAGCAAACAGAATGTTTAAGTAAAGCAACCTTATTATTCTATGTATAAAGTATGTTGTTAATTGCTGCCACATATTAGACGTTCAAAATGGTTAAAAACTTCAATTAAATTGTTTTTTTTTTTTATATATTTGTTATTTATTTTGTCACATATGAACGTATCCCCTGTAATCCCATATAAATTACCATTCCATATTCACGGTTTCTGTATTCGCGGCATATTTACGGAACGTATACCCCGCGAATAAGGAGCTTTTACTGTATACCAGAAGAGAATACCCTTCCCTGTTCCACGCTCGAAGGAGAAATAGAGAACAATAAATTATAAGCATGCAATAAATGCAAGCTTTTTGGTCCACCAGCATTATAAGAAGCCATTTGGACACAAACGGCAGTCTCATGCTACATTGACACGTATATTTCTTGACGGAACTGTTGTTTTATACACTTCCTTGGTAAGCTATTTATTTCTTCTTATTATTTATGTTCTCTCAGTTCTCTCACCTCGATTAGAGAAATTTCGTCTTCATCATCGTCAGTAATGTTGGCACTGGTGTCATGATGATGATGATGATGATTGTTCCGACCGATTTCGGCCATGGCTGCCACTTCGAACCCTAGTCTGAGTGATGGCGCTGGTGCACCCAAAGATGGCTTAGGTAGCCTATCTTCGCGGCGAAACTCCGTGCACACTGAGGGCACGTGAGTACGCCGTTCTCATAATTATATGTTATGGCAGCAGGTGGGCGAGCCTTTAACTGATCGCGTTCGGTATGAAGGTCAGGTTTACTTTGCTTTGTTGACCTGAAGAAGGCTTTTGACAGCGTGCGGTTGGTGCTAGGTAAGCTCGAGTGCACGGAAAAGTTTGTGAGACTTCGCATGACTTGGCATGACGACATGCAATGCTGCGTTGCCGTAGACGGTGAACAGACAGACTTCTTCTCTGTTACCTGTGGGGTGAAGCAAGGATGCGTCTTAGCGTCTACTCTGTTCGCCTTATATTTTGCGGTGGTAGTTAGACAAGTCTTACACACTGTTTCTCAAGGAGTCCGCATCCGTTTGCGCATAGACGGCAGCCTTTTGAACTTTGCTAGATTTATGGCTCGCACTAAAGTCTCATACGCATTGTTCGCTGAGATCATGTATGCTGATGACTTGTTGCGTCCTAGCAGAATCCCTAGATGGCCTGCTGATGCTTGCATTCCACCATGCCTGTCGTAAGTTCAGCCTGAAGCTCAGTGTCAATAAGGCGGAGGTGATGTCCCTGGACATACACGGTCACGAGACACTGACTTGATGAGGATGTGTTGAAGCACGTGGATACATTTTGCTATCTGGGAAACACTGTAACATCTAAGTGTGACCTCGATGCTGAGATCAATAGCAGGGTGAGTGCCGCAGCTGCGGCATTCGGCAAGCTATGTACCAAGGTCTTCTGCTCGCAAGACCTTAAGGTCCAACTCAAGTTGGCCACAAAGATATCGGTATACATGGCAATCGTGCTACCAAACCTCCTATACTCCTCTGAGACGTGGTGTGTTTACCGCCGCTACATTCGCACTCTGGATCGCTTCCACCTTAAATGCCTTCGTACCATCATGAAGACCAGATGGTTCAATAGAGTGTGAAAAACCAAAGTCCTGCGACGAGCCAATGAAGGTGGCATTGAGGCCTATTTAATGCGTCGACAACTTCGGTGGTGCGGTCACGTATCTCGTATGGCGGAGGATAGAGTAGCGAAACGCATCTTCTACTCTGAACTGGAGAAGGCCAAGCGGAATCATGGCGGTCCCCTCCTCCGGTACAAGGATGCCCAAAAGCGACACATGAGGAGATGCAAAATAGAGCCCTCTCGTTGGGAACGTTTGGCAGCACAGCGGATTATCAGCTTGCCTTGTTGCCTCAGCTTTGGTTGTCTGATTGCAGGATTGTGAACAGCCAAGTACGTGAACATACGTTTTTATATCAACCAAAATTTTCGTAATAATATAATTTGTCCGATTGCCTCAGAAGGTAGTAGTGAATGAATGTTGTTCGCACGCTCCCGCAACCTGTCGCACACTTTACACCACCTCGTGAACGTTTCTTTTTACGTAGTTTAAGGTTCGTTCATTTCAGGAGTACAAAATTGCAATTAAAATTTAGTATTCGAAATATTCGTAATATTCGAGTAATTGTGTCTGCCTTATTCGAATATTAAAACAGGCGAATACTCGAATATTCCGAATATCCGAATAATAAGCCCTAGTTGTATATCAGTAATCTGATTTCCATAGTACAAACTCTGATTAGTTTGGGATCCGGGGTAGCCTACAATTAAAAACTGTCTGGAGTCTTTACGGCATTTTGTGAACATCTTAACGCCAATAAAGTCTATTGTTAGAAACACAATTAATAATGGAAACGTTACAATTGTATAAACCATACCAAATTAAGTAAGTTTTGAAAGAAAAGAGCGTATTACAAGGCTGTTATATTGAAGATAAAGTTCTGCAAATGGCTACTCTCTGCACAGGTGCATATTTTGCGTAGTTGTTCAGGTTATTATATTTTGTTGAACTATCTATTTTTCTTCTAATATCACCTAAGTATTTTCGAAAATTTACAAAATTAAAGTCAAGATAAATTTACATAAAATGTTACTTAATAATAAACATAATTGCTGAGTTTCTTGCCGGCTCTTCTCAGTTGAAGGCTGACTTCCGAACCGGTAGTAGCATCAGTACTTTGACCTTCATAAGTGTCCACCAGCAGCCATATGTGAACAAGTGGTTTTGGATTGTGGTACTTTGAAGCTTAAAAATATATTAATTTTGTTTTCACAGGGGGAGTTCCCAGCTTCTAAAGAGCGCCCTCTGCCGTTAGGCCATGAGTTCAGCGGTATAATATATGAGGCCGGCAAGGCCTCTATCTTTAAGAAGGGCCAGAAAGTTGTCGTCGATCCTAATCAGTAAGTAAGACCAACGCAATTGGTTAACAACGTTTTACTTGATACCTTCTTAGTTCTTAGTCCCTCGAAAGCGCAAGTCATTTCACAAACCGCTCCCTTAATAATAATTTCTGGTGAGTCCTTAACCCCCAGCAGTCCCGAGGCGAGCGCTGATCCCCACTTGGGGCATCCTCAGTATAGTAGCTTAAACGTTCAGTACTTAATAAAAATTCAAGAGTCAAGGTTGATCTTATAAGCAATGACGTTTTTTATATAGACACGTCATCTAAGAACATCACGGCTCTCAAACAGCGAAAACACTAGATAGTTACTTATGCGCGCGCAGAAAGGGAAAGAAAAGGCCCCCTTACGATGTACCTGTTGTTAGAGAAAGATGAGTATACATCGTAAGTTACGACTTAGTGCTACATGCACCGCGCTGCTCGCGACAGTGGTTGGTGCGTGACTCAATGGAATTAGGTCGATTACCATCACTTTAAGTTGCCATTACCGAGCGCGTCTAGTGCATCTATAGTTTATATTTACAATAAATTAAATATATCCTGGGACAATATACAGAATGTTTTTTTTATTCGATTTAATGGTTGGTGATCAAAGTAACCCTGTATTTCTAGTCCCTGCCTTCTCTGCGACTTCTGCCGTAAGGGTAGCTATCAGTACTGCCTGACAGCTGGCATCAACAGCACTGTGGGTATTTGGAAGGACGGTGGCTGGGCGCAGTTTGTGGCCGTCCCCCAGGCTCAGGTGTACGCTTTACCTGATGGAATTACCACAGAACAAGGTTTGTTTATTTTTTATACCACTGCCGTGGTATACCACAGTGGCAGATGGTTTATCTGATGGTAAGTGGTCACCGCCACCTATGGACATTTGGAAAAGAGCATCGCCAATGAAGGCTGACTTCCGAACCAGTAGTAGCTTCAGTAACTTTAAATTAAATTCAAAATTCAAAGCCATTTATTCAGTTTAGGCCCGCGTAAGGCACTTATGAAAGTCAAACCTACTGAAGCTACCATCGGTTCGGAAGTCAGCCTTCAACCGAGGAGAAGAAAAGGCGTGTGATAACAAAAGTTGTTTATGCCTATAGATGAGTTTGCAATAATGGATTTTAAATCGTGGCTTAATGACTGCAGGGTTTATTTTCGATAACACAATCTTTTTGAGTCGTCTTAAAATCCTACAAATATGTATTATAAATACGAAAGTTTGTTAGTATGAAATGTTTGTTACTCTTTCACGCAAATATGTACTACCTTATAGACTTCGATCAAACTTGACACATAAATAATATAAATGTCCCGGGACATTCTTTACACACCGCCATCTGATCCCAAACTAAGCAGAGCTTGTATTATGGAAACCAGATAACTGATATACTACATATACTACTTATTTTTTTCTAAATACATACATTATATAGATATTTACATCCAGACACAGAACAAACATACATGTTCATGCACACAAATGTTTGTCCTGGGTGGGAATCGAACCCGCGACCTTCGGTTTGGCAGTCAGAGTCGCTAACCACCAAGCCAACTGGCCTGTCTGGGATGTAGGTTAGAAAGTTAAGCCGGAGAAATTACAGGCATATGAGACTTAACAACTTCACGTTTCAGGGTCGACAATGTTTCCCTGTTGCCCCTGGTATTGCAAATTTACATAGGCGGCGGTGACCACTTACCATCAGGTGGACCGTCTGCCCGTCTAGCTACTTGACACTACAACTGATCTATGCACTGTACTCTTCTACTAAAACTGTTAATAATCTTCTGTTTATCAATTTCAGCGGGTCTTTGCGAGCCGTACTCTTGTGTCTCTCACGGCTTTGACAGAGCATCGCCCCTTCGTGTTGGAGAGAAGATTCTTATTGTTGGAGCTGGAATTATTGGTCAGTAAAAACGTTTTACATTTTTGGAAGGGACGAAGGTGGCGTGTTCTCAGTCGATTAGTAAAAATGTTTGTACCTTTTGAGGTTATACTTCAATGAATGTCCATTCAAACATTTAGATGATGGTCATTTTGGTCATCGATTACTTTTTATTTAGTTTGGCTCAATTAACTTTGATTTATTTTGATAAGCTTTAATATTTTCTCTGTCTCTAAATTAGGTTTTCATTTTTTTATTCTTCTTTTTTTATTTTACCATTGTTTATCCGATTTAAATTTCATTATATTTTATTTTATTTTTGTTACATTTAATATCTAATTTTGGCATTTAACTTTAATATAATTCGTAAAAAATAGTTATATGTGTATGTTGTGTTTGCCTGTAAGTTGATGTGCACTAAACTCGCTTTTTTCTCTATTGGCAACACTAATAAGTAAATAAATAAATACATCTTTTGGCGCGTTACGGAAAAAATTATGGGAGTATTTTTTTACAATGATAGCGCACGACATCTCAATTGCCACAAAGTTGGTTTATAATGTCATTCACGTGTTTCATATCAGGGGCTCGATTCTGTAAGGAAAATGACACTAACTCGAGGATGTTTCGTCGCGGCATCTATGCTCTGTCTCTGTCGCTTACTACGCTAATACTACTAATCACGTGAGATATAACCTCTCCGAGGCCTCCGTGAAGCGGCTCGCCGACGAAGTTTGTATTGGCTGAATAGGGGGGCTGTACGACTAATATATCATTACATAGTATAAAACTAAGTCGCTTCTCGCTGTCTGTACTCTAAGATCTTTTAAACCACGGATTTTTAGGCGGTTTCCATCAATAGACAGAATGATTTAAGAGGTATGTATGTATTAATATCTACAATGCACTCGTGCGAAGGTGGGGCGGGTCGTTTAGTAACGACAATTAATCGGTATGTACTCACACGGGATGAAATGTTGTACTTATTTTTATTATTTTTATTGTTTTCATCCCCCCGTCTCCCATCCCCCCATCTCGGAAAGAGTATTTTTGCTCTTCGATAACTGAGTGCAAAAGCCGTTTTTATCCTCTAGAGAGATAAAGTAAATTTAATTTAGAACATCGTGTCTCGTGTGACTGTGAATTCAAAACATCATTAAACCTATTTACTTCTACTTCTAATTTCCTAAAAACTCAGACTCGGAACCTTGTAGGTGTACTTTTTTTTATTTACTTTGCGCGCACCATTTTATTTTTTTTTTGCATTTAGTCATTTCCTCGCTGAGGTGGGATGAAAAGTTACGTGTTGCACTGTAATTGTTGATTCAATTTTAGAATCCTTCGCTTGCTCGATCATCAAAATTGAGCACGCGGTTAAAAAGCAACTTTGCACTCTTGTATAACAAATAACTATTATTCCACTAATAGGTACACAGTTTCAAAGTAATATGAAACAGTAGGTATTATAACTTTACCAGTAGGTATACTGAGCAACTATGTACTATGTTGTTAATATTATGTACATTGTGCAATAAATATTATTTTCTAACAATAAAATATGATAAGATAAAGTATTAGGTGCAGATATGACATGATGATTTTCAATATTCAATTCGATTCAAAAATATTGATTCAGTTTTAACGAAAGGCACTTATGAAGGTCAAAGTTACTGACTTACCATCGGTAAGTAAGTTAGTCTTCAACTGAGAAGAACCGGCAAGAAACCGGGGATGGTTTCATTTTGTATTTTGATCAAATCTGACTTCTTTTTCGCTTATTAGCTTCATACGTATGTACGTTAGTATGTAACGGAATCTTTGAACATGATTTTGACCCCCTTCCAGACGTCGGATTATCTCGATATTTGGCATACTTATTAAGGACCGATGACAATTCAATATTTTAAATAGACCCGTTATCCTTACGAGGACAATCAGGGTTAGCAGTTTAACTAAAAAATTGAAAATAAATTTGAATTAAGAATAGTGTAAATAAGAAAAAAAGATATTGAAAATGACAATCCTTCTACTCATATCTGTCAATAAAATATTTATAACTATTGACACCGTGCAACCCCACGCTATTTTTATTATAAAATACATTTTTTTCTTATTTACTCTATTCTTAGTTTTATTTTCTACTTTTTAGTTGGATTTTCTATGAAAGCGTGTTTTTTAGTTTTTTAAGCTATTATTTTTTCTATTTGTTAACTTGGTTTTTCTGTAGATCCACAGTTAAACACTAATACGAGTATTATAAATGCAAATTTTGCCAAACTCTGCATTAACATGTCTCAAGACCCCGTAGACATACCTCTAACCAGCTGTCTCGTGGTTTCACCCGCGATCCCGGGGGATGTTAGATTTCCCCGGAATAAAAAGTATCCTATTCATGTTTTATCTTTATGCCAAATTCGATCCAAATCCGATGGTCGTTTTTACGTTTCTCAGAAACCATCGCATTTATAATAATTTGTAGGTTAATTGGTGAGTTGTATAAAGAATTGTGAATAGAAGGTAACACGATACATTTTTCTTTAGCTCTTGCTATAAATACAGGAACGAACTTGGCAAAATCACCTCCATGCGTATTATATCTTCGGTTGAGAGTAAAACAACGCCCTCTCTTGTCGAATAGAAAAACTAATATTTGGTAAAAAAAATATTTTATTAATTTCACAGGTAACTTATGGGTAACCACTCTTCATCACCATGGACACAGGGAAGTCACAGTTTCAGAAATGAACAAGACTCGTCTGGAAATTGTCAAACGGTTAGGTGTGTAATTTTTTATTCTGTTTAGTAACACTTTAGCCACTCGCCGTTAGATGGCGCTAAAACCAAAAATATTTTTATTAATGTTATGTTTATCTTTTTTTTTTATTTAGAAACTGGGTACAGGCTGATCACACCTGATGTCTTGGGGAGTGAAAAAGTGTTGTATGACGTCATCATTGATTGCACAGGTAAGACAAAGAAAACTAAACATACATAATATTAGAACCGTAGAACAAGCGTCTGGAGGTACATATTGGATACAGTTTTGTTTTTATATATACTCGAGAACTGTTGAGAGATTAATTGATGGAAATGACTCTAATAATAAAAACCCTGGGACATTCCACACAAATGGTTATCTAATCCCAAACAAAGCAGAACTTGTACTATGGAAATCAGATAACTGATACACGACATATACCTTTTATATTTAAACTATTTAATAACAATCTTACATTGATATTTACGCCCAGGCACAGCACAGTCATGTTTATTCACACAATTGTTTATGGCATGGCATTCAAGTTTCCTAACCTCCAAGCCAACTGCCCCGTCATTGATTAATTATTGTATTCTCTCCAGGCGTCGGCAAAGTAATGGAGATCAACTTTAATTACTTGAGACACGGTGGCAAATACATTCTGTTTGGATGCTGTCCCCCAACACACCAGGCATCGTAAGTTGTAACTTGAAGTTCTATAGTTTAGTAGTACGTCATTCTGCACAACAGATGGCGCTAAAATAACTTAACTATAGCGCCATCTATCAGATATTAGTTGCAAAAAACAGCGCGTGCTTAAGACATAAGTGATACTTCATTAAGGGGAGGTTAATAATATGAAATAGATTTTTGTAGTGAAAACTTCTGTAGCGGCGTTGAGCAATTTTCTTCGGATGGGTATAAAATGTTAAACTCGCGTCAGGACACGTGACCTGATCGAAAATTCGTAAGACGGTAAAAATGCACAACGTTAATTTTCAAGTTTTCACTTATGCCGACACTCCCGGTGTGCAACCCGTTGTTTTTGTTCTATATTCAGTAACTGGATGGCCGAGCATTGCTCGGAATTTCTTTACTAACATGACTATATTATTCTCTCTTTTAAAGCACTGTCATACCTAGATACGAATTAGATGCGATAATAAAGGGCTCCCAGTAACAGTATTTCTCACAAAAGATGTAACTTGAATACCTTACCTTCTAATTTTGCACTGACATTGTAGCAGTTTTCATTGCCTAAAACACGGATATAACGACATTTTCTGAAAATGAATCCTAGCTAGATCGATTTAACGAAACCCCCTGCATACTAAATTTCATGAAAATCGTTGGAGCCGTTTCAGAGATCCTAATTATATATATACATATATAATATAAAGGTATTAGATAAAGTAATACCATTTACAATATTTATTTATGTATTAATTATTCTGGTAAATTTTACTCTGACTGCTCGTCATTTGTATCGCGCTCGAAGAACACACAGACATACCTCTCTCGCTTTACCCGAACGATCGTTCTAAAGCCGAGCTTGACGATTCAGCGCTCAACGCGCCTTAAGAAATTTTAATTTTTAAAGAAAAGTAATTTTTTTTTAATTATAGGCGCATTTAGACCACTAGATGAAAACAAGTATTAATAAATATTTCTCCGTTACAGTGTCAACCCCTTCCAAATTTACGACAAGGAGCTGACAATCATTGGAGTTAAAATCAACCCTTACAGCTTCCCAAGCGCTATTGGATGGCTTAAGGCTATGGGAGAAAGGTATG
This sequence comes from Habrosyne pyritoides, assembly GCA_907165245.1. Lineage (NCBI taxonomy): Eukaryota > Metazoa > Arthropoda > Insecta > Lepidoptera > Drepanidae > Habrosyne > Habrosyne pyritoides. The sequence goes on from OU015613.1 coordinate 4,633,878, forward strand.
AGAATAATTATACTTTACTTATTGAAAAAGTCCGACACAAAGAGATGTAATAAAGCTCGTGTAACATGTTAAGTTCAGCGTGAAGCAGTAGTGCACTTGTATTACTGTGTTTCTGTTAGAAAGGTAAGGCCGGTGTAATTACAGGAACATAGCCTTAACAACTTCACGTCTCAGGGACGACAACGCATTGCGTGATGCCTCTGGTATTGCAAATGTTTATAGGTGGCGATGGATCGTCTGAAAAAGTGGAGAGAAGAATGTCGCTGGCTCAAGAACCTCAGGGTTCTCCGATTCTGGCAGATATCAGTCGTACTGCTTACGCCCCGTAGTGTTATTTACGTTCTAGATGGATTTGATGCTATCGCGATTTAATTCCATACAGCGCCATCTATTGACGAATAAAGTAATCAAAACAAAGCAGCAATATTATCCAGAACTTACTGAAGCTTTAATATTTCAGGTACTTGGACTACGAGAAGCTGGGTGTAAAAACATATACCCTTGCACAATATCAAGAGGCTCTGAAGGATTTGAAGGCTGGTAACGTCGCCAAAGCAATCTTCAAAGTTGTTTAAACATTGTGCAAATTCAAAATTATAATACAATAATATTTTAGTAGTTACATGGTTTTATTTTAGTGTTTTTAATACCTACATATAACATCACGCTACGACCAATAAGAGCGGAGCATCAATGAAAAATATGGCAAAAGATAGATAAAAAATATTCCTTTTGAGTGATTTGCGCGCGTTTGATAATTCGCAGATTAGTCTTCCGGAACGCAGGTGATTCCGCGGGGGGCAGCTAGTCTACACTAATATTAAATATTAAATTTTGTATGTAACGGATAAACTTAAAAACTACTGGACCGACTGCAAAAGTTCTTTCAGCGTTGTGAAGCTACACTATCCCGGGTGACATAGGCTATATTCTAGGGCCTTTTCTGTTTTTAGTGTACATCAATGACCTACCATTTTAGGTAAGAAATACCTGTGGAATTGTACTGTTTGCTGACGATACCTCATTGATTTTTGGTGTTGATAGACTGAAATACAATTATGAAGATGTAAACGGTGCATTAGCCCAGGTATTAAATTGGTTTACTGTTAATAATCTTGTTTTAAATGCAAGAAAAACTAAATGTATTAAATTTGCATTACCCAATGTTAAAAAACTAGGCTGTAGTTTAATGTTAGACAATGAAGCTCTTAGCCTAGTTGAGTCAACAGTTTTCTTAGGAATTACTTTAGACTCAAAACTTCAATGGGGGACACAAATATCATGTCTTGCGGGAAAACTTAGTTCAGCAGCTTACGCAGTTAGAAAAATCAGGCAGATTACAGATGTCGATACGGCTAGATTAGTTTATTTTAGCTACTTTCATAGTGTTATGACCTACGGCATTTTGCTTTGGGATAAAGCTGCTGATATAGAAACCATTTTTATATTGCAAAAAAGAGCTGTTCGAGCAATTTATAATTATAGTTCACGAGCTTCCCTCAGAGAAAAGTTTAAACAAATTGATATCCTCACAGTTGCATCGCAGTATATTTATGCAAACATAATATTTGTACATCAAAATATTAGTCTTTATGTCAAAAAGAGTGATATGCACTCCATCAATACTAGAAATAAGGATAAACTTGTCACTTCTGCATATAGACTGCAAAAGGTGCAAGGCTCATTTTTAGGACTTAGTGCACGCATCTATAATAAAATCCCTGCTGAAATTTCAAATTTGCCTTTACAAAAATTTAAGGAAAGAATTAAGACATATGTTTTAGTACAAAAGGCTTTCTACAACACAAAGGATTATTTTAATGACGACAATGCTTGGGTGTAGCGCTGGCTCCAGCAGGACACATCTTTATGTACAAAATCTTATTTTGAAAAGAGTAATTGCTGAGTTTATTGCCGGCTCTTCTCAGTAAAAGCAACCTTCCGAACCGGTGTTAGAGTCTGACCATTCATAAGTGCCTGTGAAGGCCTATTTGAATAAATATTTAATTTAATTTCATTTCATATATTATATTTTCAAAGAAAATAGGGATCCTTACTAAAACTCCGATAATGTAACCCAAGGTGTAAAAAAATCCTTACATCGCGTGCGCTGCGAAAACTATTGATGATAGAAAGAACAAAATAATGTTATGTAACATCCCTCGGAAACGTGGGTGAAACCGCGGGGGACAGCTAGTCACTACATAGTATAAAACAAAGTCGCTTTCTCTGTCCCTATATCCCTATGTATGCTTAAATCTTTAAAACTACGCAACGGATTTTGATGCGGTTTTTTTAATAGATAGAGTGATTGAAGAGGAAGGTTTTTATGTATAATACATGTGACATGCCACGGGAACGCGGGTAAAACCTCGGGGGACAGTTAGTATTACATATATAAAATGGAATTCAATATTTTTCTGAATCTCTATTTTTTTTAAATCAGTGTAGCATAATAAGGACACGTCACTTTTAATTTAGGATTTAGAATTTATGAGTTGTTGTCAATTCTCGACAATTTATAAGAGTAATAAATTATTTGTGTGCTTCATTGTAAATAAGGCATTAGTCATAACATAAGGATAATTATGAAAATATCCTGTATTCCTAAGTTATGATTATGTAACGCAAATGACACCAGCACGTTGATTTTCCGTCGCGACCACTATGCTCTGTCCCTTTCATTAACAACACAATCATGTGAGAGGTCCGCTCTTCGAAGTCTGGGTGCAACGAATATTGAATTAGCTGAATAAAGGAGCTGTCAGTTGTAGTTATTTTTAATACGTCAACCACATAGTTTGTATTTAGTGGTATATTCCAAGGTCAAAATTTAATTACCCAATTTTTGAAGAGATACTTTTTGGTAGTGCTTTGAAATTATGTACCGCAACATTTTTGCGTGACGTAAAATATATGAATGATAAACACAATGTATGCTATTCAAAAGTGATTGATGAATAATTAAAATGTTTCCCTGTAATACTAAAGTTGATAAAGAAAAGATAACGATATTTAATTGCACAAAGTATGGTACAGGTGGTGGTAATTTTTTTATGAAATGGAACATACATACTTTGCCATATTACTTGGCATGCATAATATTAAATTCATTACAAATTAACATTTAAAATCAAAATTATTAGACACATTCGATTACACTAGTTCAAAACAAAATAAGTTGTAGTACACATGACACATTTCAGTAAATAATAACAATAATTTCAAACACAAACGAATAAAAAATTCAAATGAAGCAAAAAATAAAGAAAATTATAATTTTGGTTACAGAAAATACATTACAGAAAATCATTAATATTATAAAAACTGTTAACCATGAGCCACGTATATAATTTCATTTTGAATTGCTTGATTGGCAATTCCCTGATATTCCTTGGAATGTTGTTAAATATTTTAACTGACATAAAACTGGAATTAGTTGCACTTCAATCGTGTGCTTAAGACATACCGTTCTTTTATTTATTTCACACACACTCAAATCAATTTACATATTCTATGCAAATGGTTTAAATATTAATTAGTTTTCTTTTTTTGGTTTATTTATTTGGATTAATATTTTAAATATTAGGCTACATAAGTAAGTTTTTATTAAAATAAACTTATGTACAATTAAAAAGCTTGCACTATGATTTACGATTATTATTTATAAATAAATTAAACAATTTAGAAGACAGATTTTCAGCAATAAATATTTAAGTGCATATAGAGTTAAATCTGGGACGACATTACATGTGGGGCAATACGGTCTTTCCGTAATATTAAGGAAATTGTAACGGCTATGAGGGACTGTCCCCCCTTACCCTTAACTCATATGAAATTGGATGTGGATTTGGGAGGTGATTTGGTTGATTTTATTTGTTTTGGTAGACTATCATTCATGGCCACTTTACCATGTATGCTGTAGTAGTTACAATAAATAAATAAATAAATATCTTGGGACATTCTTTACACACGGCCATCTGATCCCAAACTAAGCAGAGCTTGTGCTATGGAAACCAGATACCTGATATACTACTTTTTATTTTTCTAAATACATACATATATAGATATTTACACCCAGACACAGAACAAACAGTCGTGTTCATATGCACACAAATGCTTGTCCTGGGTGGGAGTCGAACCTGCGACGGCAGGCAGGGTCGCTAACCACCATGCCAATTGGCCTGTCAAATACAAAACAACTATGTCTACAATATTTACGAACTCTTGGTCAACCTACAAAAACTTCACAACAGCCAAACAGCTCACTTACACTACCAGTCAAACTCCGTAAATTATATCATAACTAGCTGTGCCACGCAGTTTCATCCGTGTTCCCTAGGATTGTAGTTTCATTCAGAGATTTCGTTAATAACGAAAAATGTGAAAAAAAAATCGTGATCATTTATTTTTTGCAATTTTTTCAAATTACTTATTCTGCTATTCGGGTACGGAGATAAATCCAACAAATCAAAGATCATTGAAATCTGTGCAGCCCTTCTTGAGTTATACATGTAACTAACCGACTTTGTTTTATATAATTACCTAGATGTGACAATGACAATGAAAATACTCTACATTGTATTTGTTTTGATAAATTGCAGAATCGCCTCATCCACAGGTAAGAAAATATTACTCTATTGAGTATACTAGTAACTATATTTCTTAGCACACCTTCTGATCCCAAAATCAAGCAAAGCTTATACTATAGTTACCAGATAACAGCCCCCTTATTCAGCTAATACAAACTTCGTCGGCGAGCCGCTTCACGGAGGCCTCGGAGAGGACAAGACAAAACAAAAGGAGTTTTGCCTTAGCGTAGTTAGCGAAAGCGACAGAGCACGGAGGCCGCGACGAAACATCCTCGAGTTAGTGTCATTTTCCTAACAGAATCGAGCCCCAGTTTCTAGTGACAATAGACGTGGTTTCAAATCCATCAGTGAGCTTGAGGGTTCGGACAAGGAAAACATTGTCAGGAAACCATGGCTACCACCCTCAAGTTGAAATCCATCGCCAAGAAACGTCGGTGTGTTCTGACAGCCGCATTCGATATGATATTTGGATATATTCAAGGAGACATGACGATAGGCATTTTATCGGTAAGCGATCTACATCGGCCTGGTCAAAACTCCTTCTGGGGTAAGTCGCAAACCCATGTAAAATTTATAAATTAATATTGAGAGACAGTTCCCTTGCCTTACCACCTTCACAACCTTAAGGTTTATAACATTGTCTAACGTCTGTAATATATTATTTATTATTTCTAGGCATAACATTACAAATATCAATAAATTTCGACGCCTGCAATATATGTGGCCCAAACACAGAATGTAAGAACATGACATGCATATGCTTGCCTGGATTCTACAGTACCTCTTACGGGTCGTGCAGACCAGAATGCTCCAGCAATCATCAATGTCGAGAAGACAAAGCCTGCCAAAAGAAACAATGCCAAAATCCTTGCAATGGAACCTGTGGCATAAACGCTATGTGTACTGTTATTAACCACCAACCAGTATGCACTTGTCTTCCAGGATACACTGGAAATCCTTTCACGTCTTGTGGTCCAATACTAGATCTTGCGTTCCCAAATACTTGCTATCCGTCTCCGTGCGGTCCAAACAGTCGATGTAAAACGAATGGAGATGCAGCTATATGCGCTTGCATTGAAGGATACCAGGGCAGACCCCCTAATTGTAGAGCACAATGTGTAGATGACTCTGAATGTCCATCGACTAAAGCCTGCATCAGACAGGAATGTGTAGATCCTTGTGGGATCTGTGGCACCTCAGCACATTGTGATACGTTGGGCCATAATCCCGTGTGTACCTGCAAGGCTGGACAAACTGGCGATCCTTACTTGAGCTGTCATGATAATGGAACTATACCAGATTTAGAAAGTTGTAATTCTACTTCATGTGGACCGTATTCTCAATGCTCCAAGAATAGATGTGTTAGCTTATGTAGTATATGCGGTGTAAATGCTCAATGTGGAATTTCTAGTAAAGCTGTAGGATGCCGATGTAGAAACAACTTTTACGGTAATCCTTTGGTGAAATGTGTTCGTCAGAAAGGTGGGTTTTTGTATATTTATTTAAAAAAAAAGCAGGTTTTGTCGTAAAGATGATAGAAGTAAAACTTTTGTATTACAGGGAACCACTTTCGAATACCATAGATTGTGTTTATCACTCATTTATTTCTCAATAAATTGCTTTTCGCTTTTTAGTGCATCTTTGTTGTTTTTTGAAACATCTTAACGGCTTTGAAATCCTGATCCGCAACCTTTGAGCGTGACAAAAAATAATATGAATGATAAACAAAATCTATGCCATTCCACAGTGATAGATGAACAATTAAAATGTTTGTCTGTAATGCAAAAGTGTTTCTATCGTGTGTTGATGCTGTTTTTTTTAAGTTTTCTCCTCTGTCGCCAGTCCGGACGACTAACCTTTTCTTTTTTGACAGAAAACTTTAATAACCACTGGATTCTATGGTGTATCGGGGTTTTAACACCAATTGCCTTAGCAATTATTGTTATTGCTATTTATTGCATCATAAACGACAAAGAGAACAAACATATGGTAAGTTAGCTTATGGTTACACAAATCGGAGGATATCTGTGTAAAATACAGTCAAAATGATGTGGTCGTTATAGCGTGGACTTGGACTTTAGCTTTACCTGTCTCTGTCACTCTCAAATATAATTCTTCTTATTCTTTAGGATCTGTGCGAGAGCGACAGAGACAAGTAATAACAGGTTAACGTACGAAATTCTTTCTGCTCCGTGACCGGACCTTCTATGAGGGAAAGTTTGTGAAAATGGATGTATGGATATGTGTTACTCTTTCACGCAAAAACTACTCAACAGATTTTAATGAAACTTGGCACATAGATAGTTTATAATCTTGAATAACGCCTGGGATATAATTGACGCCGGGAAATATAACATCACTCGCGAACACGGGTCAAATCACGGGGGATACTTATAGATGCGAAACCTTGTGAGGGTCGATGAATATTGTGCACACACCCACACACACATAAAAGAACATTCGAGCAGGCCTGGTGACGTGTAAAATAGGGTTTCCTAGTACTGGTACCAGTCTCTCACAAAAAATTATCGAAATATAGCAAACTGTAGAATATAAATTAAGTATTTAGTTCTTAAGAACTTTTAGCACTAAGTTTATTTTTTACACTACTAAGGTAGCAAACAAGCTGACGGCCCGTCTGAAGGTGAACGGTCACCGCAACCTATTGACGCTAGCATCACTGTGGGTATCAGTCGCTGCAAAAATCTCTTTACACCCTTCTTGAAGAACCCCATGCTGTACTCACTTAGGAAAACCATAAATATTTCTAATATTATGTATATCTTTTTCCAGAAACAATCAAGCAATGCAACTGTAAACTATGCAGATCGAGGACAACTACCACTGCCTCCAATGATTCAAACCTGTTCTGTTATCACGCCGTCCATTCGAGTGTACAGGTCCAGAGTGTGTAGCGTGGAAAATGCACCTTCCAGCATCCCCCATTCATCAAAAGATCAAATCTTCGAGGAAGCAGACGATCCCGAATTCAAATCGTTCATCTCACCCATGGAATTGCGAAATATTGTCAAAAATCTACGAAATAAATAAATAAAATTAAGAAATATTGACGTTGTGTAGGTAAAATTCTTGTTATTAGAAATGAGAAGTCGTGTAGTGTAGTGAAAAGAGAAGTAGTCCGGTTTTATCCATTGGGTACAGAACTCTGCATAATTGAAATTAATGGATCTATGTTCGTCACTAAATCATAAAGTCGTACATCTTTGTGGCAGGATATGAAGGCCGCTTTGACGTATATTGATGTCATAGTAAAGGTAACTTTAAAGCGTTATGAATAAGGTGCATCTAGTGATCTAATTGTATGACCTTGCAAATACATCTTAGGGCTGCCATCACATAAATTGTCAACGCCGGACAAAATTTTTGAAAACCCGGACAGTTTGGTAAAATCGGACTTCTTCCCGGACACGCCAAAAATATTTTAAACTTAAGTATAGTTTACATTTTAATTGGACGCGATTCTCGATTACGAATCAATTTTTAACTGCTTATCTACCATTTTGGGATTCCCTTGACACAAAAATTACCGGGCTTCTTTTTGAAAAGGACATCCGGACGCACCCCGGACAGCTAGGATGGCAGCCCTAATGTTATAATAAAAAATAGGGTAAATTTTTTGATGAAATCCTTAATGTCTAAACGGCCATCATAGCGTGCGCCAATTTAGAAAAAGTATTCGCAGTAGTAGTGCCATCTATTGGCGAATAGACAAATACTAGTTTTAATCTGCGAAACACAGATGTCGTTATACTTCTTTTTTGTTTATCATTTCAACAGTACACATACATTTCTTAATATTAATAGTTCTAATAAAAACCACATATATTTGTGCGTCTATTGTTATTATTAGTGTAAAATGTTGGCTATGATTAATAGGTTACAATAAGTAAACAAATATATGCAATTTATACCTAAATTGTAAATATTAATTAAAATAAATGAATGACAGTAAGAAATTCATCATAATTTTTTTTATTGGACTTTGTTAAATAGGTACATCCATACTAATATTGAAAAGAAGCGGATGTAGCGAATTAGTACGTAAGCGATTAATACCTATGTTTTTTTTTATTCATTTTAATTTGTTTCCTTTTTTTTCCGTAATGCTATCGTAAATTTGTGGATAGGTCGTTAATTGATAGAGGCAAAAAAATTAATAAGACCAAATGAATACTCATACGCCATCAGAAAACATTTTTCATATAGTGATCGCACACTAAACATAATTTTAATCTTGTTTTGGGTCCTAGAGTTAATCTAAACACTATTTTTGTAAATAACTAAAAAATAAAAAAAAAGATAAAAATGTATGGAAATAGCTGCTCTCTGCACAGTGCACCCCTAAATCTCTTTTTTAAGTTTTAAGTACCTAATTATTGTTATTTTCTATTTCGTAGTCTTGTCATATTTTTTTTTTGTTTTGTTTTTTAATGTTACCTATAATAAGTATTTTGTAATTGTTAAATATAAAATTATGTAAAATTGAAATTATAAAATAGCCAAAAAGTCAGAATAGATAAAAATGTATATAACAAATAAAAAAGAATGTAACCTTGCTGAGTTTCTTGCCGGTTCTTCTCAGTTGAAGGCTGACTTCCGAACCGGTTGTAGCTTCAGTAACTTTAAATTTGACCTTCATAAGTGCCCTCCGAAGGCCTAAACTGAATAAATGGTTTTGAATTTGAATTTGAAAAAAAATAATAATAAAAGTCCTGGGACTTTCTTTACGGCTATCAGTGCCTGTACCATGACTTTTTAACGTACGTACTCGCTAGCGACGGCGTAAAACATTTCTATGGCAACTGTGTACAGCGCCACTAGCGGTCACCTAAGAACTAAAATCGATAGTACGAGTCGATAGGTAAAAAACCTATCGAAATGTAAACACTAGCGAGTAACGTTGTTTTAGCCTTTGCTATAGAAATTCAGTACCATGAGTCACAAATTTGACAGTTGCTATCGAGAAATACTGTATCGATAGCAGTTTACTTGCTAGTGGTTAAGTAAGTTTCGATAGCAACTCATGGTAGAGGTACTGATCCCAAACTAGCAGAGCTTGTACTATAGAAACCGGATAACTGGTATACCTACAGCATGTTCTACTTTTTTGATACATACTTAAATAAATATTTAGATGTTCATGCACACAAATGTTTGTCCTGGGTGGGAATCGAACCAACGACCTGCGGAGTAACAGTCACCAACAAGCCAACTTAATTTATTTCAATACATAATAAACACAAAAAATGTATAATAAGTGTTTCTTAACGAATATTTATGTCAATAAAGATTTATGAATGTTATTTGACCCTTTCCTTTTGGATCTCTCAGCCCGAACACCGGTTCTTCTGGAAGGTGCGTAGGGATAACTACAGAAGTGATTCACCCGCGTTCCCGAGGAATGCTATATTTTCCCGGTATTAAAATGGGGACCGCGGTCCAACTGTTGATGTTGGATGCTTGTATATATGTCAAATGCTGAGAGAATCTTGATAGCGCGATGTAGGATTCTCGCGTGTTTCTACTCGTTCATAGATGTCGCCACATCACTGTACGGGCGGTGAAGGATTGTAGGTGTGTTCATAGATGTCGCTACAGAACTATATGTGTTAATTTAGGTTATAAACCATCTATTTGCCAAGGTTTATCCAAATGAGTGTAGTAGTTTTTGCGTGAAAGATTAACTAATAAATAATAATATTTAGGTTGTAACCTAAACAAGGAAATCAGAGGTGCACTGTGCAGAGACCAGAAAAGGCATAGCCGGATTCATATGGGAATTCTGCCCCCATGGCTTTTTTGACTCATACTTAGGGGGTCGATTTGGTGTCGAATGAAAATAATTCACACCAATTTTTAGCTCTTTAACTCAAACGGTATTCGAGAATTTCAAAAAAACCTGTTTTTTTCAAAATTATTTTTATTTTTATAGTAAAATTCGGAATTGATTAATGATGATTTTTTTCCTAATTCTTACGAGTCCAAAGCATGAAAAAATCATATGATCATGATTCTCAAATAGAAAACCGATTTTTAACAGAGAAAAGAAAAATTTTTTTTTTTTTCAAGCTTTTTGAAATATGTCACTCACCAAAAATCGTCAGAAAATGTCTTTTATATTCCTCTACACTCAGGATTTTTTTTGAATTTTTAGAAATGGTGGAACAATTCAAAAAAAAATTAAAAACTCATTTTTTTTTCAAAATCTTGCGTTTTAACAAACTTACATTTTTTTTTGTACACATAAATACGTAGAAAAAATTATTTTTGTTTAAAATTCACAATTACATTACTTCTCAATCTTTATACTAGCCATACATCTAAAATAATCAAAATGTATACCTAAGCAAAACAGGGCTCATTTGACGCAGCATCACCTCAAAACTACTGAACATATCGGGATGGGACTGCTACCATTCGACGCGGAATTTTTCCTAGATATTATAGGCTATAGCGGTTATAGGCTATATATGATATCGATAAACGCGGGTGAAACCGCGGGAGAAAGCTAGTAAATCTATATAGCTATACAGTATAAAACAAAGTCGTGTTAGTTACACCATTTATAACTCAAGAAAGGCTGCATTCATTTCAATTCACCTCCGTCCTGTTTAGCAGAATTACCTAATAAAAAAATATGTTTATTTTAACGAAAATTAGTTTTCAAAACAGTTTTCTCCATCAACGCTATCTCTGAGGATAGAAATTACATTCCTCGGGAACGCGAGTGAAACTGCGGGGCAAAGCTAGTAAGTAAATGTTTTATTTGGCTATGTATGTGTATGTATGCAATTTATACATCATTATTTTATAACGTCATCCAACAATGATTCATACCTGAATTTGATATTTATACATAAATTGTGGAGTATATGAGGAAAACTTATATATTTTCCATGTAAAATGTTAATTCTCAATACGTTTACCATAATTTTTTATTATTTTAGGACATTTCTGTATAAAGCTCTTCATGTTTTTGAGTAGTTCATCTATAGAAGTACTACCACCTTACCCATTTCCGCCGTGAAGCAGTAATGCACTTGTATTACTGTGTTTCGGTTAGAAAGGTAAGGGGGCTGGTGAAATTACAGACACATGAGACTTAACAACTTCACGTCTCAGGGTCGACAACGCATTGGCGATGCCTGTGGTGTTGCAAATGTCCGTAGGCGGCGGTTAGGGCCGTCTTTAAACTATTGGAGGCCCTGGGCACAAGGATAAGGGAGCCTCTAAGACTACGCTATGAGAGCTCTAAGACACTCCGATCCGATCTGACGACACTATCGACGTTCAGCGGGTTCTATTCCTTTCGGACCAGGGGGCCCCTGGAATCGCGGGGCCCTGGGCTCTTGCCCAGAGTGCCCAATGGAAAAGAAGGCCCTGGCGGCGGTAGACACTTAATTGCTTTTTGTTTAAAACTAGCTGTCTTCCGCGGTTTTAAATTTTGTTTATTTGTAACTAACTATTTGTGGCAAATAAATGAATGTCTACGATCCAACTGATGGTAAATGGTTACCGCTGCCTATGGACATTTGCAACACTATGAGCAGACCAATACAAATTACAACCAAATGGTAAACAAACATACATTTAGAGCTGGATTGTAACTCAAAACACATGTATACAGAAAAACAAAACTAGAAAAGAATACCAAGACCAAAATGATGAAAGTGCAAATTGCACTCTCAAATGACACAATATAGGTACAAATAACATTACTTGAAACTAAACTTCTACACACAGTCTCTCGATAAATGCAATCATGACTAAATAAATATTTTGTAATGAATCTGAGATCATTTTTAAATAGAGTAATTGCTGAGTTTATTGCCGGCTCTTCTCAGTAAAAAACAACCTTCCGAACCGGTGTTAGAGTCAGATTATTTATACAGTAGTAGTAGTATTGTATACTGTATTTTATAAGCTTGTAAAGGCCTATTTGAATAAAAAAAAATATTTTCATTTCATTCATCATTCATTTCATTCATCATTCATTTCATTCATTATTTATTTCGTTCATAGTTCATTTTATTCATCGTTCATTATATTCATCATTCATTTCAATCATCGTTCATTTCACTCATCGTCCATTTCATCCATCGTTCATTACATTCATCGTTCATTTCATTCATCTTTTATTTCATTCATCGTTCATTACATTTATCATTCATTTCATTTTCGTTCATTTTTAATCATTCATTTACATTCATGTGAGAGGTGAGCTCTCTGAGTTCTCGTTGCGGCCGTAAAGTTTGTATCACCTAAACGCCAAAATCATGGTAATCCTACTCGACGCAGTTATTTGTCCTCACAGTGTCTGGATATTCATTTCATATACACCATTCTATAAACATTATATTCATCGAAATGTCTTAGATCTGAAGCCAACATGTTGTTTTTAATATTCTGTATCGCTGCCTCTCATGGTGTCATGGCAAACTCAGGTATTTATCCGCTTTTTTATTATTTCTCGCTGTGCGTGATGGGGATGAACAATGAAGCAAGATTATTTTCAGAGAGGTGCAAGTGCGTCCAAATATCATGTAGCAATATTTAAACTATATAACTGATAGGATTAAATTTTATATTGGTGCGTGATTGTGATATTCGGAAGTGATATAAAATTGGACACGCACAGCTATTTTTCCTGTCAACTGTATTTTATCATTACATGTAATTTGTGGATATAAATAAAATAAATTATTATTATTATAATATGAAATCACTCGGTCAACAATGGGAGACGCGAAAATAAATGGGCTAATTATCAATTTCATAGGAAAGGGGTCTAAAGGTTATTAGGGGGGTGCATTTGAACGCCCTTGCACCCCCCTCTCGGTGCCCAGAGCGATGAATACTACCCCAACTCTCTAGGACAAGCGCGGATCCACCGTTATAGGCACCTTGGACATGCCCACAACTCTAATAGACTTGTGACGTCACACTTCCACGGTCTATTGAGGTCGAAAGGCTGATGATATTTAATCCAATCCCTTTATTAAATATAAATAACCTTCTGTTATATCGACCATGAGCTAGTTAATTCCCGAAATCGCACTTGGTCTATTATCGGGTGGCTGCGATCACCTTTTTGTGGCCTGGTAAATTATCGCTTGCTTTGCGAAACAAGCTCCGACGCACAGTGCTGGAACAGCGACAAATGCTTTCTATCAGGACGGCCCGGCTCTAACCCGAATACTGGTTGATAAAGAGTTCAGGATCTCGGTAAACCTTACTGGTAAGCTTCCTGAGTCTTTGTGGCGCCGCAACCTGACAAAGTTTGTAAGGCCTGAAACTGCGTTCAGTGGACGCCCGTGACCGGCAGTCCCCCCGTGTATATGCGTCTGGACACACGGTTGAGCTCCGTAGGAATGCGATGGTTCTGGTTGCTAGTGAACGTTTTTCTACGTAATAATATATCTCCATCGAACTACTGTACATGCTCACCGTTATAATAAAACTAGCGACACTGCGTAAATAAAATAATCCAGTCTCCAAAAAGGGTATCCGCCACGGGCACCCACGCGGTTCCCACGATAGAGCACTTTTGTATGGAACCGTGTGGGCGTCCGCTTAACGTAGTTTCAGGCCAGTAAGATCACGGCTCTGTTTCACAAGTGTAAAAGAATGTCCGAGGTTATTATTTTTATTTTATTTCAGAAAATATTGTCCTAGACTTCAAAATGGGATCAACCCTAACAGATATGAATAACAAGGAAGCAGAACATAATATAATAGTTTATGAAAATACTCCTGTACAAATACGTATTTATTCCGACATTATCCACACTGTAAGGTTGGTAGTTAACTCTCTAGTATTTTTATTTTATTGGCTGCGACATCATTTTTTTTTATTTGGCAGATTTGAAATATTCATTCACTCATCCATTCACTCATTTGTGCATGCATTATAATTCAGGTTACACTGAATTGTTTTTGTATAAAAAGAAACGTCAAAATATGGTATACAGGGTTATTTCGGTTGAGAGCCCTAAGCGCTCACCGTTATTGTCCGCGTAAGGGTGTCAGAGCCATCTGAGGCTAACACCTTCGTCCTTTAAAAAAAAAAAAAATGGTATACAGGAATATTTTTCAGGCAATGCGCAAAAAAAATTGGTGGTACAGTATCAGTAACAGAACACATTTCCATTATTTGTTTAATTTTTTTTTGTAATTTTTTTTCGACTTTAAAATCAACAAACAATCAACACTATCCATGCATAATAATAGGCCGGGGTGGGCTACTGACCCGAGTGACTGAGTAGCCATAATATTAATTTTAAAGTCTGTATCTTTCGTTAACGATAACTTTATTTTTTTGTACAAAAACTTTTCAAAATAAAAAATTGGTGTTTGTTGTAGACGTTTGAAGCAAAAATTTCATTTATTTAGAATTACGAACAACATGTATAATGTTATTATACGCGCAGGGCCGGATTTAAATTTGTGCCGCCCTGGGGCACTGAAGAAAATGCCGCCCTATGACTTAAATTTTATTTTAATAGATTTGATATCTTATTTTTTAAGAATTAGAATAACTAATTGATTGCAGGAAATTTATTATGTATTATATAGCATTTATTATACAATATGTTTTATTTATATTTTTTCTTTATTTACTCATATATTATATTATTTATTATATACTATAGTAATATATAAAAATATTTGTATTTTTCTTAGAATTATAAGTTTTGCACTAAGAACGACTTAATGTTAGTATTGCATAATTTTTTTCACAGGCAAACTCGCCTAACTTTTTGAATTGCAAACTGGTCGATTTGATTCAAAAATATAAAATTGTTCTTTTTAATTAAAATTAATTAGTGTTATTGCATAATTCTCCAATTTTGGAAAAATTCATTAATCAATAAAAGTTTCTGTTATCAAAAAGACATACATAATTTGAAAATATTTTTAATTCTTCAATAAAACTACATAAATTTATCAATTCCAGAAAATAAAAATATCAACTTTAATTTTTTCAAACCTTTATGGAAATAAATAAATTAAACTATTTGAATAGTTTTTACTTAAATTTCCAATATTATAATATACAAAATTTTAATGTGATACATAATACTTGAATTATATTTCTTGAAAGATAAAATGTTTATTTAAAAGAATTAGTTAATTTTATATTGTATAGAAAATTTTAACTCACTTTCCAAATTTTGCCGCCCTGGAAAATTCGCCGCCCTGGGCACTAGCCCCGACTGCCCCTAGTATAAATCCACCACTGTATACGCGTTAAGAGTCATCTATTAATCGCAGAAACAGAAAAAACAGTTCATGCACACGAATGTTTCTCTTTTGTGGAAATCGAATCCTCGACATGTGGCTTGTAGTCAGGATATCTTACCATAAGCCATACAGCCAAAATCGCCATTAAGGTTTCAAAAACCTTAGTCATCACAACCATAACTGATAATCACTAATATTATAACTTTAATGCTAAATATTCAGGGCCGTCTTTAAACTATTGGAGGCCCTGGGCACAATAGTATAATGGGGCCCCTAAGACTATGAGAGCACTAAACTTGCGGCACGCTATGATGGCCGTTTTGACGTTTAACAATGACAAAGAAAAATAACCTTTATTCCTTCAAACATAAGGTGCATCTATTGATCCAACAGCAAATTGCGTGATGATGGAAATCAACCTTATTCCAAAGCAATACAGTTTCTTTTCCTGATCTGAAACTTCAAAACAGCCATCACGCGTGCCGGTAGTATAAGAGCGCGACACACCGATCCGATCTGACGATATAGATTGCATATATTCTGTGTAGCCCCTGGCCGTCCAACGGCGTCGATTCCTTCCACAACATCGGTTATTGATTGGTATTGTGACAAGAACTAGAGGGCCCTATGGATCGCGGGGCCCTGGGCACTTGCCCAGACTGCCCGATAAAAGAGAAGGCCCTGTAAATATTTCTAAAATTAAAATTGTTTGATTAATTTTCCAGGTGCCATTCCGGAATTAATGAAAAGTTTATTAATGTGGACAAAATATGGAAATATAAAAATACATTTAATTTTAACGTAAGTACGTACTTTAAAGATACATATTTCATTTTGTGCTGTGTGATTGTTTGGCGCCATCTACCGTCAATTGTAGCGTAACATTCAATATTAGACACAGTCGGATGCCGGTAGATGGCGCTGTAAAAAATAATATCGAGGTTAGTATAGTTACTAACTACGTAACAGATACTTCTCTCTCAAAGAAATCTCCAAAAATCACCTATAAAACGTTAGCGTCGATGTTTCCACTACGAACAAAAATATGTCTTATATGCAATGTAAGTTGCAATTAAAACAAATAAAAATTAAAATAAAAGCAAAAAAACGTAAAATTTGCAACAAAAATTTTACCGTATCGAAGCCAGTTGGTCGAAATCCTTGTAAGTTGATAGATAGTCGATCAAACTAAGGGTCTGACTTATAGTACTTAAGCAGTACCCCGGCGCGACATTATAACGCCATTCATCGAGCCATCTGTAAATTTCTGCTTACATAAAAGAGCTGAAGGCCACCGGGCAGCGGGTACATAGTTCCTGGCAGTGGCGTAGCTAGATAACCAAAGGCCCTGGGGCAAAAAATTAAGTAGGGCCCCAACTAAACTATTTAAAATCGCCTTAAAATATTTTTACAGTTATTGTTTATACTAACTAAATAAATTACATTGTATTTCAGGTGACGGCTATGAAAAGTGATGATGTGTGGGTCTGTTTATTTACCATGGAAAATGGTCGATTTAACACTTTAAATTTTAATGTTCATCTAAGAAAAATATGTAAGTTGTCTGCCTTTTTTTTTTTTTATGTGGGGAAATCCTCTGTCGGATACCCGGCGGCTGCGGGGGGAGTGGCCGGGTTATGCCTGACTCCTACTGACTAAAACCCCACAGTGTTCCTATCTGTCGCTGCTGGCTGGGTATACGGGGGCGTCGAGGCCGCGTACCCAGCAGCGACGGCCTGGTGGAGGCCACGTCTCGTTGACGATGGAGACGTCAGCGGCAGTGAGGACCGGAGCTCTCGTCCTCACCGCCTCGCCTTAAGTAGCGTGCGGGACACACGCACTACTATCCGAGGTCGATTGTGCTGGGCGGTGGACTCCCCCGATTCTGCTGCCCATAGGCTCAAGTGGGGGGAAGGTGGCGTAAAAATGCCACCCTCCAGGGTAGTCTGCCCTTTTTTTTTTTTTTTTTAGGATGGGAAATGCTTTGCGCATACCACCGCGCCCGGGGAGACGCGGTGGTTATGTGGGACTCCCTCTCGCAAACTCCCCTTCTCAATTAAAATGAGAAGGGGCCCGAGAGGTATACCCACTAAAACTCCTCCGGTGTTCCTACACACACCTAAGCGCCGAGGGTCGGGGGCACGAATTCAGCTTCCGCAACCCCCGGCTGGTGCTGGCCCTTCTCTGAGGGGCGCGTGTGGAACACCACACGCGCCGCCACCTCGGGTCCTGATGTTGTAGGGGGGGCAACGGACGTCCCCGAGTTCGTCGCCCCTGGACCCATTTAGGGGGGCTGGAAGAGGGTGTTATCCGCCCTCCGCCGACGCCCGGTGCGTCTGCTGCGGGCCGGGTTGAGGGTCAAAATCTCCCTTTCCGCAGCCTCCTTCTGCGAGATAACTGTCTCGCAGAAGGTGACCACTGCGTCCCAGGCCACCTCGCCGCCGACCATCGACTCGACCACGGCCGGCAGCGAGAGGTCCGGGCCTACTACGGCGACGAGGGCACGACGCGGCTCCTCCCAAGCGGCACACTCTGCCAGCGTGTGCCGCGCCGTGTCCTCCCGGCAATGGACGCAGTGGTGACACCGGGCGTCCGGCTCCCTGTTTATGCGACACAGGTACTTCCCGAAGCAACCGTGCCCCGAGAGTACCTGCGTCGCCCGAAACTAGTTGTCTGCCCTACCTTAACGTTACCAATACTCCTTGTTTTTTCTATTCCGTGGTTAGCAAACAGCCCGTTGGGTTGGTTGTTAGCGACCCTGACTGCCAAGTCGAAGGTCGCGGGTTTGCTTCCCAGCCAGTACAAACATTTATGTGCAATGAACATGTCTGTTTGTTCTGTGTCTGGGTGTAAATATCTATATTATGTATGTATTTAGAAAAACAAAAAAGTAGTATATGTAGTGTATCAGTTATCTGGTTTCTATAGTACAAGCTCTGCTTGGTTTGGGATCAGATGGCCGTGTGTAAAGAATGTTCAAAGATATTTATTTATTTATGGAATATACCAGCCCTTTAAATGGCAATAATTTTCTAGAATTTATTTGTCACTTAGACAAGGACAGTATTCACCCATATTCTAAGATACGTCATATCATACGTCCCTTGACTCCAACTCGACTGAGAATACCTTAAGCATTTTCTCGAGGAATCCTCAAAATTGGTATTTTAAGTTATAACTTGAGCAAAACTCGAGCAATCCCGACTGATGTCGAATCGAAGCGTAGTCGAGGTAACAGGTCACAGGTACACAGTAATGTCATACCATTATAGATAAATTATTAATCAAATAAAATAATGAGCTTCAGTAACTGTTTATAAGCAGTAAACTTCCTTAAGTTGGTCCCGGAGTACCTTGAAGTTGACAGTTGTTTCATAAACTCGAGTGACGGAAAGCGTCGACTGGAGGATATTTTTGCGACTTAGAATACTAATATCTTGGAGTGAGGTTGAGTGGAGTTGAGGAATTTTCGAGGAAACGTTTTAGAATATGTGTTAGTCAAATAGATATTTATTTTTATAAAATTAATGACACACGATAGAAGTGAAACTTTTCCATTACATGGAAACATTTTTAATTATTCATCAATCACTTTTGAATACATAGTATGGATTGTGTTCATCATTCGCTAGGTGTCCCCCACGGTTTTACCCACGTTCCCGAGGGATGTCACATTTTCCCGGGATAAACGTGACGTATATGTTATTCCAGGATATCTTCTATCTATGTGTCAAGTTGCATCTAAATCCGTTGGTTAGTTTTTGCGTGAAAGAGCAACAAACATACTCAAAAAAATTCAAATTTATTATATTGGCAGGATTTATTTTTCGTCACACAAAAATGTTGCGGATCATAATTTCAAAGCCAGCCATAAGAAGTTTCACTTAAAAATTCAAAACTTCTTTTCAGTGCCGCCCTTGCTAATGTTTGTGGACCAACAACATGTACAGGCTTCGTCTACTCCTCTGGCCGTGACGGAGTATGATTCTGTAGCCTACTACTACTTTAATGCTGGAGAGACTGCTATTATCAACTGCCAATCGCGCAATAAAATAGCCACAGCAGTGATTGTCGAAAATGGTATACACACATGCACAACACATATTTCTTGTCTTGTCTGACGCTAGTTATTACTTTATTTGTTAATCAATAATATAATTCAATATATATTTTTGGTACCACATGGGCCGACAAACAAGTAAACGGTCCACCTGATGGTAGAGATGGGTTACTCAATCAAAACGCATGAGCTGCGGTTCAGCTTACGGCTCACGTTTGTGAGCCGGAGCTGCGAACCGGTTCACAGATCAGCTCAAGTATTGCAGGCCGATCACAGAGTCTCCACACCGCTACCGCGCCGCAGTTCGACAACGACACAATATGACAGAATAGATCACAGACTGTAAAGTAATAAGTGAGCCGTGAGCTGTTTAGTTTGCTCTTGAGCCGCAGCTCGACAGTTCAAGTAGGTGTGATCTGATCTATTGAGCCGGTTCAGAGCTGAGTTACACATGTCTACATTTGCAACACGAGGGGGATCGCTAATGCGTTGTCGACCCTAAGACGTGAAGTTGTTAAGTCTCATATGCCTATAATTTCACCAGCGCGGCCTCATACCATTCTAACCGAAACACAGTAACACAAGTGCACTACTGCTTTATGGCGGAAATGGGTAAGGTCATACTTCCCCGGACGAACTCTGCACTAAGAGCTCTACTACTCAATACAAAATACAAAATACAAAATCAAATATCAATTTAAATACACTATGAAAGGAACTTCGTTCCAACCGAGTGTTCTGTGACACTCACGCATATTGATTTTATAAAATTATACCTTTCAATGGATAAACTATTTCTTTATAGGCCTTAAGCCTATCTAGCGCCACAATGGCGATTTGCGAGCGAGGCCAAAGTGAGGCGAGTGCGCGTGAGCTCGCCTGAGTTTGCAACGTGCGCGCGGCGAACAAGATGCGAAAAAATGGAGATAAAATGTGGCGGGGCGGGTTGTTCAATGCGAGCTTGCAACGGGGCTCGATCGCGCTATTCACGGCGTGTTCGCCGCGCGCTCGCTGCACACTCGCCTCGTTTTGGACTTGCTCGCAAATCCCCAGGGTGATAACGCTCTTAAGGACGCATGGTACCCACTTACAAAGCACCTATGCCGGAGAAATAAAATAATTTTCATTTTCAGGCTCTTTTATCCCATTTTTTAAAATGGCGGGAAAAACACCAGGAGGTAAGGCATCAGATAATAAACAAACTTACATTCACATTTATAATATTATTAGGGATTATATTTACGCGGGAGTGACAGAGACGGGGAATAATAGGTTAATGTACGAAATTCTGCTCCGCGACCGGACTTTATCAACTATTTATTTAGTGTAATTTTCGATAATTGTATATTTCATACTTTTAATGTATAAACACGTGCATAAAAACAGTATATTTAGTCTAGTCAACAAATTAAAAAACGTGAAAAATAGAGATATAGGTCCTAAAAATATGAGCGACAGCTCATTCGATTCGGAATCACCTCTCGAAAAATGATTTTGAAGGATTTTGGTGCAAGTAAAAAATTGCAATTGTTATTAACAAAATAAGATGAAGAAAAACAGTATTTTGTTTTTCGTTAATAACTCAAAAAATATTAATATTTAAGCAATTTGAATTTGATTTGAAAAAATTCTAGTATCTTCTGAACACTTGAATGAATCGAGTCCCGTAGAAAAAAAAGTTTTATCACCATTTTTCAAAATGTTAATCAATGTTTTGGTGTGTGGCCTGAAAATGATACAAAGTATATGAGGTTTCGTTTAATGCCTCTCACTTTTATCAACGTTGTATATCACAAGGGCTCCACGAAGTTTAAAATTTATAGGCCAATTATTTATACGCTTTATCCCATTAATTATGCCAACGGAGTTTGGGAAAAAATCTGTTAGTTAACAATCGTTAAAAAATGGTGATAAAACTTTTTTTTCTACGAGGCTCGATTCATTCAAGTGTTCAGAAGATACTAGAATTTTTCAAATTCTAAAATGACATTTTATGTCATAAAAAAATGTTTTTTTTGATAAACTCTCTTTAGCGGCGGCGCGCGCATGCCATAACAGCCGCGCGGAGCCCTATTTTCAACGTCAAATTAAAATTATAAATAATGAAGATAGCCTTTCGGGAGTTGAGACTTTTTTATTGGAAATTTTCTCCTCTTTATCGAGCTTTTTTCAAAATTGCTTCAATATTAATATTTTTTGAGTTATTAACGAACAACTATATACCGTTCTTTTTTTTCATCTTATATTGTTAATAACAATTGCAATTTTTTACCTGCACCAAAATCCTTCAAAACATTTTTCTAGTGGTGATTCTGAATCGAATGAGCTATCGCTCAAATTTTTAGGACCTTTATCTCTATTTTTCACGTTTTTGAACTTGTTGGCAAGACTAAGTAAAGACACGTGATATAAGTGACACTTTTGTATTACAGGGAAACATTTTAATTCATATTCATATTCATATTATTTATTTGCATTCCACAATATTAAAATTAAATCTTAGGTGGTAAGTAATATCTAATTAACATTGGGACCCTGCCGGGCACAGCAAAATACATAGTAAGTAACATGTAGGAGAGAGGAGATCATGGATATATCGCAATTTAATTATTCTATCGGTTATTTTTGTTTTGACTATATTTATTTATTAGTTAAAAATTATTTATGTAAGATTTCTATCATTCATGTAATCATCAACTGTGTAGTATGCTTTTTTTACTAGTATTTGTTTAAATTTTTTCAAAAATGTTGTATCTGTTTCGTCTTTTAATAAATCAGGTAATTTATTATAAATTTTTATACACATTACATAGGGACTATTTGAGTGTAGCGTTAAGCGGGAAGTGGGTAGCATTAACATATTCTTATGTCTTAGCGAACGGTTTGTGTATTTTTCTTCACGTTTTGTGAAGAGACTTATATATTTCCTGACAAATTTGCATGATTCCAAGATGAAGAGACACGGTAATGTTAAAATTTTGTGCTTTTGAAAGAAGGGTTTGCAGCTTGTTGTTTGGTCTATATTTGTTAATATTCGGACTAGTTTCTTCTGTTGAATGAATAGCGAAGGCGCATCGACACTATTTCCCCACATGATGACGCCGTAGCTGAGCCACGAGTGCGCATACGCATAGTATGTGATTAGTGCGGTTGGTAAGTCGGTGGTTTTTTTAATTTCGCGTAAAGCATATGTAAATTTTGATATTTTTGCTTTGATGTTTTGGATGTGCGTCTTCCAGTTTATATGGGTATCAATTGTGAGTCCTAATAATGTGAAGTTGTTTACTGTTTCTAATACAGTGTTGTTGATAGCAAAGTTAATTTTTAGTGGTGATTTTTGATATGGATGAAATGTCATGAGTTTTGTTTTCTTATAGTTAATTTCTAAGTTATGCGCCTCCAGCCATTTTATTATTTTAGTAAGCAAGGAGTGAAGGTGTTCGTTTATATTTAGGTTATTTTGGTAAGAGGTGAGAAGGGATATATCGTCAGCAAATAGGACGCAAGGCTCTTCCATGATCTTCGGAAGATCGTTGATATAAATGAGGAACAATAAACATCCGATAACACTACCTTGGGGAATTGAAGCATTTGTGACTTTTTTGTCTGATCTGATATTTATTATTTCATTGTTTTCATAGTTGACGTGCTCTATTTCTACGTACTGTTCCCTATCTTTTAGGTATGACGTAAACCATTTATGGGCAACTCCACGAATTCCTATTCCATATAGTTTATCTAATAATATATTAAATTGCACTCTGTCGTACGCTTTGGTCATATCGAGTAGTATTCCAACCGCATATTCCTTATTATTTATTATATTTATGACCTCTTGCATATATTTGTAAACAGCCAAGGCTGTGGAATGTTGTTTACGAAAGCCGTTTTGTCCCTCATCGAAGATTTTAAATTTTTCACAAAAGTTATAGACCCGGTCATACATAGCTTTTTCAAAAATTTTTGAAGCAGTTGGTAATAGGGCGATAGGCCGGTAGTTTCCAGGGTCTGTTTTTATGTTTTTTTTAAATAGTGGTTTTATTAGGGCTTTTTTTAATAGGTTAGGGAATTCTCCTTCTTCAAACGATTGGTTGACTAATGAGGTAAAAGGGAGTGCGAGTTCATCTGCACACTGTTTTATCAAGGAAGGGGGTAAGTCATCGATTCCGTGACTTTTCTTATTTTTAAGATTTTTGATTATTTTGTGTATTTCGCGGACGTCTGTAGGTCTAAGAAAGAATGTATTTTCAGAGGGGTGGACAACAGGCAGGCCACGAGGTACGTTGCTGGGCTGTGTGCTATTTTCACCGATGGAAGCAAAGAATGAGTTAAATGTATTTACTATTTGTTTTGGGTCAGAAATTAAGGTATTATTAATTTGTAATTGTATGTTATGTTTACTTGATTTTATTTTTTTATTTGTACGTTCATTTATAACAGCCCACATTGTTTTAACTTTATTTTCTGATGATTTTATTTTTTTAATATACTGTAATTTCTTAGCTGTAATTACGGATTGTTTTAATATTTTTTCATATTTTTTATAGTATTGTGTGATTATTTGATTGTTCGATTTTATGCTTAGAGTTTTTAGTAGCCTTTTATTTTTGCAGGAAAGTTTTATACCTTTGCTTAACCAGTATCTTTTGTAGTAAGTCTTTAATTTAATTTTACGCTTTGGGATAGTTAAGTTCAAAATATTTAATAGTAAGTTGTTAAAAGTTTCGTAATTTTGATTAATGTTATTATTTTCCTTTAAAGTGTCGCTCCAATTTATGGATTCTAGTGTGGATTTAAAAAAATCTATTTTAGTTCTATTATATAACCTTTTTTCAGTATACCAAGTGTTTATTCTATGTGGTTGTGGTATTATAACGCTAAGAATGGTGCTACAATGATCTGAGAATCCTAGTTCTTCCACAGAAGCATTGATATCTTTATCACTAAAGTTTGTAAATATAAGGTCTAAGCAAGTTGACGTATTTTGTGAGTAATGTGTGGGATCTTTTATATGTTGTGTTAATTTATGTTCAGACATTAGGTTTAAAAAGTTTCTAGACTTTGAATTATTTTGTAAAATATCTATATTAAAGTCACCGCCAATGATTATTTTTAGTTTAGAGTATTTTTTGTTTATATACGATAATATTTTGTTAAGTTGGGTGTAAAATATATCTTCCTCTCTTCTATTCCAATACATAGCTATTAATAATACATTCTCTTTGGTAAGTTGAATTGCACAAACTTCTATAATATACTCGAGAGACATTTGCGTAATGTCACATTTTTCTATGTACTCTAAAGTTTCGTCTAATAGAATACAGACTCCGCCGCCTCCACGTTTTTCACGACAGTATGCTGCTGCCACTATATAGCCGCTTAAGTCTATTATACTTAGTTTATCATAAGTGAGCCAAGATTCGGTGATACATATGGCCTTATATATTTGGGTTTGGTTGACAAATTGTTCCATGATGTGTATTTTATTAAAAAGGCTCTGCATATTTTGAAACAATATTCTAAAGCGTTGGTCTATTATTTCGAAATGTAGAGGTTTCTTTGTGTTTTCGAAATGTATCATTATATCCGTTCCTTCTAGTATCTAATAGTTGATGCTCAGTTTCGAGTCCAAGCGACTGACGTGTTTTTCTTTCTTCGTTAAGATTAATTTGTGTTCCCTCAATAAACAATTTGTTATTTCGTATTACAGCATGCTGTCCTTTCTTTCGTGCTATGAGCATTTTCTCGCGCATGACGTATCTCTCCTTTCGAGCTTCTTCGCTTAGAAAGTCCGAGATATAGAGTCCGGTACCGCGGAAATACTGGTTGTTTTCTATCAGATGTTTTGTCATCCTTTTGCTTATTATTTCAATGACGAGTGGTCTAGTTTTGTTGTTGTTGTATCTTCCAATCCTGAACGTATCTTCAATATAGCCTAGCAAGTCAACTTGTAAAATATCACGAAAGATTGTTATTATTCTTCCGTTTAAGTCTTGTTCAGACTCTTTATAAATTTCTGTGAGGCCATAAAGTACGATTTTCTTGAGATTACTTTCAGGCGAACTTGGTGTCTCAGAGGATGTTTTGTTCATTAGCGTTTCCATTTCTCGTTTAAGATTTTCGGTTTCAGTTGCTAGGTTGTCTATTTTGATGTTTAATAATTCTATATCCGCCTTTCGCTGGTTATTTTGAAGGGATAAGACATTTGTTTCTTGTTTTATTTCTTCTCTAAATTTTAAGATGGCGTTATTAATTTCTGTTTGAATTAGTGTTTGTATTTCTGTTATAATATATATATTATTTTCTTTTAATTTTAAGGATATCATTTCGCTTAGATTATGAAGATTTAGCTCTGCTTCTATACCAGTTTTAGCAGTGTTTTCGTTATATATTGTGTCACCTAATAAGCTGCTGTCTTCTGAGCATGAGGTGTCGTTATGTTGGTTACGAGTTGGTTTTCGCCTCATTGTTACATTAGCCTTTGGTGTTATGCTGTAACTGGTGTCCAAGAGTTGTGGTCGTATGGGAGTATTGGAATTATTATTTTTGGGTCTTTTACATTTACATTCTTGACACTCCCAATTGTGACTTTTCTCGCTAATTAAATTATTCACCAATCACTTTTGAACAGCATAGATTGTGTTTATCGTTCATTTATTTTTCGTTACACAAAAAATTTGAGGATCAGAATTTCAAAGCCATAGAAGTTTCACTACAAATATTGAATGAAATTTACTTTTCAGATAATTCACTCTTCTTGAAGCTAACAGAAGATTACGACGATAAGTTTATTGATTGCATAGACTTTAAATATGAAACATATGTCACACGGCTTATATTTAAGTTAAAAAGTCCTAAAGATCCTAAAAGTAAGTAAAATCCCAACAGTACGTAGATTTAGAAGGGTGAGGTCTCTCCACGTGGGTGTACCGCAGGGCTCTATTCTTGGGCTTCTCTTATTTTTAATGTACATCAATGACCTCCCCTTCTATGTTAGAAATACATGTGGAATTGTTCTGAATGTTTGTGCTTATAGACTGAAATACTATTAAGACAATGTAGACAGTGCATCAGCTAGGTATTGTAACATACCCCCAACTATCGCTTTTGCTTAAGTATAAGTTTTAAATGTTTTTTTATGCCAATAAGACTGACAAACAGGCAGACGATCCACCTGATGGTAGATGGTCACCGCCGTTTACATTTGCAACACCAGCAGGCCTACTATGAACTCTTATTGCGATTCATTTGACGACCTAAAATAAACTGCCCCGCTATTTCATACCACGACGTCATTAACGCGATTCAGTTTAGGTTGACGCCAAATCAAGTCTGCAATTGGATGACAAACTGTTTTCATTCGTTCATTTTTCGTACCATGAGGTGACATATCAACCTAAATTGGATATAATGGATTTAAGTGTCAAATTAAGCGATCCAATAAAAGTTGCTTCTTTCTTGGCGTGAAGTGAATCGTTTTGTTAATAACTTTTAAAAAATAGTGAAAATATACGTAATTCAAGGTATTTCAGTTGAATATTTTGTGTTTCTTATGTGTTAATGTAAACAAGTGATTTGTAGAGCATTTTTTATTGTAGATGTCTGACGAATTAGTCCTTTTTGAATTAATGGAAAATGATAATGAAATAAACACAACACGGCGACAAAAAAGACGTCTAACACGGTAACAATCGGACCCCTTTTATTTGGAAGATGCAGAATTCATAAAGAGATATCGGTTGTCTAAACAATTGGTATAAGAACTGTGTGATGAACTGAGGATTTTTTATTAAAGCCCGTTGCTATGTCTTTATTTCGGTTCAGAAATTCCCAAAGCTGCTCAAGTTGACCGAACGTTACTCTTCGACGCGATTCATCACTGTAAAAAAAAACCACTTAAAATACATTGGTACTTAAGTTAGGTACGCGTTTGAGATAAAGAAGTTTGTAAGTTTACATTATGAAAATATAACATTATTACACAAACTACACAAGGATACTTGCGCCCTTATTCGTATTACCAATTATTTTAAGTCAGTGAAACGTTAAAACACTTATAAATAAAATAAATATGTACTAATAATAACACGTAATTTTCTTTCAATAATAGTTAGAGATACCTACTTTCAAAACTCAAAAAATCTCAACAATAACAACCGCCTTCTGTCAAATCCAACATGAGTGGAGGCGCGCTCTAAACTCGTCATAATCAATTTATTTTTACGACAACACTAAACAAACCTTTAAATTGTAATGTAAAAAATTATATAAATTACTATTATTTATTAGTACTAATTAGTAATTTAGTACTAAGAAAGCCTTAGTGGTATTTAATTTTATGCTCAATAGCGCAATTTTAAAATATATTTGTTGTTATATTTACACATAGAAACCGCTAAATCATATCAACTAGGTTTCGAAACGCAACACATATGGTTCGAGTAAAAGAGACAGACTTATGCAACGACGGTATAGCGTTATCTCTTTCTCACCGCGGACCAGAGACAAATTTCGTTCGTTCATTCCTCCGTGAGCGATTCAAACGCCAGTCAGCAAAAGGCACTTCATGGTACGAATCTTAGCGATTCAGTCTAGGCACCTAAACTGAATTGCATCGGAATTGAATGGATAAGTAAAAGTTGATGGTAGGCCTGCAGGGGCATCGCCACACTATCGACCCTGGGCCAGTGGCGTAGCTAGATATCTAAAGACCTTGGGGCAATAAATTAAGTAGGCCCCTTTAGTAGTAACTAAACCATTTAAAATCGTTTGTTCCTCCCCCTCCTCCAGAGCTTGGGGACCCGGGGCATTGCTCCGTCTAGCCCCCCAGTAGCTACGCCACTGTTTGTAAGTCAGAGTCCGAGGGGCCCCCTGATTTTGGGGGCCCTGGGGCACCGCCCCGTCTAGCCCGCCGCTAGCTACGCTACTGCCCTGAGGTGTGAAGTTATTAAGTCTCATGCTCCTGTATTTGACCAGAATTATTAGGGAAAGGATTTGCAGCGTTTGCACTGAATTTAATAACTGTTTTTTTTAAAGGTATTATTAAGCTGGCAATTAACGGTATGAGAGTACATGTCAACCCTTCTAACAACTCCAACTACTACTACTCCTATTGCGAATTCGAGAAGATACATATTAAAATCGGCGTACATAATACTGATCACTCTTCATTACTAGTAATTTATGATCGTAAGTGAATCTAATCCTAAAAAATCAAAATGTTAATTAAAAAAGCATTTTCTGCAACAGAATGAACTAGTTTAGTTAAGCCTACTTATTTACTAACATTTTTAAATGTAAAACTTACAAATCCACTTATGGTATTATATGGTAATATTTATAATTCCACTTATCCGAACTCACTAGCCATATATAAGCCCATAGAGGCTTTTGTGGTTTTAAGTAGAAGAACGATAACTATGTATATTGCTATTATGATCAGAAAAAAAAATTTATTATGAAACAGCGGCTTTATGTATTTTTGATTATTGTTCTACAATGATATACAGTCAAAGCTCTGTATTCGCGCTTCCTTCATTCGCGTATAAAAAAATGCGGCCCAATTCCTATATTCGCGTATAATGATTTCTTTATTCGCGGATCTAGTCCGTACATCGGTACATAAATATGTATTTAAAAAAGATTCGGTGTCCTTTGTAAACGCGTCGTCAAATGAACTTATAAAAAGGTAAAATATATCTTATTACAACTACGCCTAAAGTATGTTGTTAAATGATATCGCCGCTGTATTGGTTCGGCTTTTCCTTTGACATAAGCCGCCTTCGCCGCGGTCGGTGTTTTTGAGAATGTAAACAAACAGAATGTTTAAGTAAAGCAACCTTATTATTCAACGTTTAAAGTATGTTGTTAATTGCTGCCACATATTAGACGTTCAATATGGTCAAAAACTTCAATTAAATTGTTGTTTTTTATTTTGTCAGCTAGGAACGTATCCCCTATAATCCCATATAAATTATCATTCCATATTCACGGTTTCTGTGCCTTTACCATGAGTTTTTAACGTACGTACTCGCTAGCGACGGCGTAAAACATTTCTATGGCAACTGTGTACAGCGCCACTAGCGGTCACCTAACGAACTAAAATCGGTAGTATGAGTCGATCGGGTTCGATGGTCGTTTACTCGCCAGTGACTAAAGTAAGTTTCGATAGCAACTCATGGTAGAGGTACTGCACTCGCGGCATATTTACCGAACGTATACCCCGCGAATAAGGAGCTTTTTCAGTATAAACTATACATGCGTTATACGCCCTCCGAAATGACAACATTAAATTATGATAAATGACCTACTTCCTTGTGAGATGTGAAGTTATTATCTCATATGATTACTATTAAAATGTTCACGTTTAATTAATTATACTATATAAGTTATAGATACGTTGTCGCTCTCCGAAATGGCAACGTAAAATTATGGTAATTGAACTACTCCATTTAGTTGCGAACAAACCACTGTCGCGAGAAGCGCGGTGCATGCAGCACTCAATGTTAACGTAACCAACGATTTATGTTCATTTCTCTCTAACAAGAGGTACGCATTTATCTTTCCCTTACTTCGCGCGTATAAGTAGCTATCCAGTATTTACGAGACTGTTTTTGCCGTGATGTTGATGGATGGCGTGTCTATATAATAATACCACATTATAGTTTAAAATATATTATCTTTTTTACTTTTTAAAAATAAATAAAAAAAAGATTGTTAAATATCTACGAAATCCTAGATGAAATATGGTCGAAAAATACGATAAGCATATTATTTATTTTTTTCTTAAATTTAATTTTAGAAAAAATTATAAACTTCGCATGTAACATCTTCACTTTGTTTTAGTCTAACGAAGTTAAATCTGCAGGCTTATACAGGGTGTTACAAAACTATCCGTAAAGCCGAAAGGGGGTTAAATGGGGCCTTATAACGAGTCCATTCGCAATATTTAAGAACCGTAGTAACGCTGAATAACATACCCCAAAAAAATAAAAAAAACAGATTTTTATGAATGAAAAATAGAAAAACTATTAAAGTACACAATTATTAGGTAAAATAGGTACGTAGGCCTTTCTGTTAAATAATCTGGTTCCCTGACATGACAGCTTACTAGGGTTGTTGGCTTTGATAATTCATTAAATTTTATGGGGTATTTTTGTAACACCTGTTTAGAGCATAAACAACTTCACCGTTGAGTTTTTTCAATATGTTTATTTTATATTTTACAGATATAGAACACTTTTCAACTAATAATTATGTAACAACATTGTTTTTGAGTAGAGCAGACCATAGAAAAGAGATGTTAATTTTGGCAACTCATACAAAATTTGCGACGGAAAATTTAACTCTTTATTTTACATATAGGTCTAAAGGTATGTATTTGCATTTTTATAATTATAATATAATTTATAAATTAATTAAAATTAAATTAATATATTACAATCAATGTGTAAGTCATTTTGAGGCTTTCGAACCTAGTGGTGCCAACGGGTGCCAGTTACTTAGTTTTGATAATTCAAATTCAAAATTCAATACCATTTATTCAGTTTAGGCCCTCGGAAGGCACTTATGAAGGTCAAATTTAAAGTTACTGAAGCTAAAAAATTATGTAAAATTTATATTATAAAATAGCCAAAATGTCAGAATAGATAAAATTTATATAAAAACTTATTTAATAAAAAATTAAAAAGAATGTAACCTTGCTGAGTTTCTTGCCGGTTCTTCTCAGTTGAAGGCTGACTTCCGAACCGGTTGTAGCTTCAGTAACTTTAAATTTGACCTTCATAAGTGCCTTCTGAGGGCCTGAACTGAATAAATGGTTTTGAATTTTGAACATATGAATATAACCGTAACTAAATTTAAGTAAATTTTAAGTTATTTCTTATATACATATTATAAATGTAACACTATATATTAAGGAATCACAAGCCTCAGCTCAAAACAACGAGCTAAGCAAGCGCGGAAAGATGTTAATTTATAAAAACGCAATACAAATTATCTTCAATTATTTTATCATAGAATCTTTAAAGAGTACGGACTAAGAGTTCGTAGAAAATATAAAAAGAAAAATAAAAATAAAAAATTATGAGTGTGCACTACTATGGGGGCTATAACAACAAATAATAAAATAATGAAAGGGTTATTTTTACACCCGGGGTTAGTGCCCAAGACGGGAAAGATTCTAGGGTAGCGAATTCGGAGTGAAATAAAAAATAGCAAAAGTAGTAAAAGTCTTAGCGTTATCGAAATTGCTTTAATGAGTGTAAACGTCTTGGAACCATTAAACCACTTAAGATACCACCATTTAAAATTAAGTTTAAAATTATGAACGGTTTCTATCAGATCGGATGTGTGCGTTTTTTTTTAATTCGAAAATTTATTATAGTATGTATGAACTTGTAATAAAATCTCTTTGGCTATACTATTTGTATCTGGCTGCTTTTGGTATCATTGAAAGTTTAAATTTTAAAGAACATAATTCCAAATTCAAATTAGGAAAATGTGTGAATTGCATTTGTTTTTCGTACCACCAAGATGAGTGAATCTAATGAAGAAATTCGATTCATTTTTAAATTTTACTACAAAAAAGGTAAAAATGCAACGCAAGCCGCGAAAAAAATTTGCGATGTTTATGGACCTAGTGCAGTGTCTGTGAGAGTAGCAGAAATTTGGTTTAAGCGTTTTCAATCCGGAAATTTTGATGTCAAAAATGCACGTCGCTCTGGTCGCCTCATTACGGATAAAATGGATGCCATTTTTGAAAAAGTGGAGCAAGATCGGCATATCAGTAGATACGACGTAGCTGAAGAACTGGGAATTGACCACAAAACAGTTTTGGCGCATTTGAAAAAAACTGGGTACACGAAAAAGCTAGATATTTGGGTACCTCACGAGTCACTGAAAGAATAACTGAAAGAAGAAAACCTAATGAACCGTGTACTCATTTGTGGTGAAACCGAACCATTTTTGAAGAAGCTGATAACTGGTGATGAAAAGTGGATCACGTACGACAAGAACGTGCGAAAAAGGTCGTGGTCAAAGGCCGGTCAGGCTTCACAGACTGTGGCGAAACCCGGGTTAACTTGCAACAAGGTGATGCTGTGTGTGTGGTGGGATTGGAAGGGCATTATTCATTATGAGCTGTTACCACCAGGCAGAACCATCGATTCTGAACTCTACTGCG
This sequence comes from Habrosyne pyritoides, assembly GCA_907165245.1. Taxonomy (NCBI): domain Eukaryota; kingdom Metazoa; phylum Arthropoda; class Insecta; order Lepidoptera; family Drepanidae; genus Habrosyne; species Habrosyne pyritoides. The sequence continues at coordinate 4,666,978 of OU015613.1, forward strand.
AACAACTGATGAGATTAAAGCAAGAAGTTGAGAGAAAGCGGCCGGAATTAATCAACAGAAGGGGTGTGGTTTTTCATCATAACGCTAGACCTCACACATCTTTAACCACTCAGCAAAAATTAAGAGAGTTTGGCTGGGAGGTATTAATGCATCCGCCGTATAGTCCTGACCTTGCACCTTCAGATTTCCACCTGTTTCGGTCTCTTCAGAATTCTTTAGGCAGTGTCAGGTTAACATCACGAGAGGACTGTTAAAACCACTTGTCGCAGTATTTTGATCAGAAGTCCCAAAATTTCTATAGCAATGGGATCATGTCACTACCTACAAGATGGCAAAAAGTTATCGAACAAAATGGTACCTACATACTTTAGTTAAATGTAAATAAACTATATTAAAAATGTTTTGAATTTTCTTAAAAAATGCGAAGGAACTTTTTCCCCAACCTATTAGTATAGCCAAAGAGATTTTATTACAAGTTCATACATACTATAATCCGAAAAGACCTTTTCCCCAACCTAATACATACATTAACTCGAAAATCCTTCTGGTGTTGTACGAGATATCATTGTTGCTTTATTCTGTGCCCCTCTAATTTGCTTGTTTTGGTTGTTATTATTGTTATTTTCTATTTTATTGTCCTGTTATTCCTTTTTTGTTTTCAAATGTTACCAATCTTAAATAATAAAATAGCTAAAAAGTCACATTAGATAAAATTTATAAAAAAATCTTGCCGGTTCTTCTCGGTTGAAGGCTAACTTCCGAACCAATGGTAGCTTCAGTAACTTAAAATGTCACCTGCATAAGTGCTATCACAGGCCTAATTTGAATAAATGGTTTTGAATTTCAATTTTTTTTAATAATTTTAAGCCCGAAAAAATCTCAAATCCCTCGGGTAAGCAGCTGAACCTGCAGGAATAATAAAGTTTACCATAAATGCATCAATTATAAATGAATGAGTATTTTTTAATTCCAAGTTTTATAATCACACATACACACAAACTACTACTACACACACACAAATACACACGCACACGCGCATGCACATGCACCCAGATACATACACACACACAAACACACACACGCACACAAACAGGGTCTCCTAGTACGGGTACCAGTCTCACAAAACTTAATCGAAACGAACGAGCCTAATCTGAATAAATCCTTTGAATTTTGATGACTCTTGGCTTACAACTCATTCTTTTTTTACAGACATATTTGTTACCGATCTCGATAAAAGCAATATATTAAAAGAATACGATGAATATAATAGATCTGTAGTTTATTTACAGTACTCAGATAATGATTCATTTTCAATTGCATGGCGCAGAAACTTGCTATTGCATTGTGATTTAAGCCACAATTATACAAGTTACAGAGAAGGTAATATGATCTTTACTATCCTTTTCTTTATTTCAGCTTGTTTTAGCTTCACCTGTATGTTTGTTTGCATGTTTGTAACCGACTCCTTTGGGGGGACGATTTTGACCCACTTTAAACGTCAAATTTCATTCAAACTTTGTAGATTTATCGACAATTCAATATTTTAAGCAGTAAGACCCGTTATCCTTACTAGGATAATGAGGATAAGCGATTTACTAGTTTAAAAAAGCTAAAAAACACAAAATATAGAAAATAACTTTTAATAAGAAATTTTTGTCACCAATAATTTCGAGTATAACTTCTTACGTGCGTACATAAGTACACACTCACGTTTGGTTTTTTTTTTTATTTATTTATTATTTTTTAAGTGGACGGAAACATTTTTTGTTGTATGTGTTCCTTTATATTATGGATGATTGCGGAGTAATTTTAAAATTTTTTTTTTTTTCAGGAGACTTTTCCTACTTAAAGCTACGTGTTACGCTGCGACCGGAACTAAATAATGTTGAGATTATATGTTCGGTAGCTTACAGAAACCAGATAATGAACGAAAACCTAAGAAAAGTGTCTATTATACTCATTTACAAACCCCCCGGAAACATCGATAACGGTAATATATACTTAAACTTGAAGTACGCTATGATGGCCGTTTTGACGTTTAACAATGACAAGGAAAAATTACCATTATTCCTTCAGACATAAGGCACATCATTGATCCAACAGCTAATTGTATGATGCTGGAAATCAACCTTATTCCAAAGCAATACAGTTTCTTTTCCTATGACAATCTGAAACGTCAAAACGGCCATCGTAGCGTGCCGGTAGTATAATATTCGTATATAAGGGAGCGAGAGAGACATAGCGCGTTGGCTCTCTCTCGCTCCCTAGTCGACTCGAGCCGACGTTACCCGAAGGAGCGTTACATAGCCGAGCGTGACGGCTATGTAACATAGTCATCATGATCATAGGCATTTGTGTCATTCTACAGTATGTAACAAAAACCCTGTTGTTCCTTTTAGGAACGTTATACATTACCTACAAGCAAAACATTAATGATATTAGAATTTAACAATTATAAACATTGGCCAGTACAAAGGTCAAAATCAAATAACTATTAAAATCGACACATTCAAAAAAATGTTTAGAGTATCTGATTTTACAAATACATCTTTATTTTGCTAAATAGCCTACGAGCTCGGCGGCTTTCATTGATGCGACAGAAGATGCCGCTAAAACGTAAGCGCGTGCCTCGTATCCCTGCCACGTGCCTTCCTACCCCTTTACCCCACCACCCGCCGCCCTGCGAATCATAAGCGAATTCCTTAGTCTCCCGCGCAACTTACTTTCGAACGGATGTTATTGTTGACCTAGTGAGTGACTTGTGTTTTGTTTACGTAAGATCACCTGATCTGACGCCCTTCGATTGTTTGCCTCTGGGGTACTGTTAAGCAACAGGTGTTCAAAAAACCGTGTGATACGGAGGTCGAAATGCGTTCACGCATAGTAGCAGCATTTGACCACATCAAGTTTGATACCTCCATTTTACAAAGCGTACGTGAAAATGTTATTAGGCGTTGCAACAAATGTGTCGAGGTACAAGGTGGTCATATTGAACAGCGTTTCCGTGGCCGTCTAGAAGACATTATAATAAATTAATCCATTACAATGCAAGTCGGTACTTAAGGTTTTGTGTGACAGACGCGGGGACTTAATTTTGTTTATGTAAAAGTGTTAAATGTACTTTTAACAATTATCAATTGTGCATAAAAATATCGTGTAAACCAACATTTTCAAAGATTCATTTGTTGAAGTGAGAAACAACAGCTGACAAAGTCGTGAACTTGTGTAGAAAAAATAGGTAGATAACCGGCGCGGCGCGGCGGCACCGACAAAGAGAGGCCACTCTCTTTGTCGGGTCGGGTAGAACTTCTTCCTATTATTTGTGATTTCGTGTCATCGCTTCATGCAGAGGTATGATATCAGGATAACATTACAAATATTAATAAATTAATGACTTTCTTTATTACGTATGTATACCGATTCTTAAAACGTAGGTAGAAGGAACCACAGGGTTTTTGTTACATATTGTATAGCGACAAAATAAAGAGCCCTGGGGCTCGATTCTCTAAGGAAAATGACGATAATAGATTCATCTCGCTCTAATTTCACTCCTTCGTTTAATATAAATATATATGTATGTATTTATTTATTAAGCTTATACAGAGTGACTGGTGAGATACCTTCAATATTTGAGGACGTGATAGTTGGCGATCATATATGATGAAAAAAATAACATTAAAAATCAATATTAAATTACTTCTTAGTAAACTTAGTAAACAGTACACCGAGAGTCCCGTATTTACCTGCGTAATACTTGGATACCGCACAGACGCACGTGTCGCGCAGCGCGCTATCAACACTACATAGGTCTACCTACATCAAGACCTCTTCCCATGTATGATCCGCATGAGCATGATCCGTTTTCCCTTCATACTTTAATCCTGGCTTAGGACAGGCAAAAATACCTAGGTAACCACTAATTTGTTGACTAAATGAAGTGTAGGTATTGAGACAAGGTTAAATCTACAGCGCAACTGAAAACTTCAAGAACCTTGGTATTTTCGGCGTATTGAAATACGGCTAGCGCGTGCCGCACGTGACTAGATCAACTTAAACAACAATCACCGCGGTGGATTTAAAGAGTATAATATCCACATTTCACTTCTTTTTAGAGAAATTTTGATTAAAAATTAAGCACCTAATTTTATTATATCATTTTAACGAGAATCGAGTACCGAGTACTCTCCATAAGTATCGAAGGTATCTCACCAGTCACCCTGTATATATATTTACACCAAGACACAGAACAAACAAACATGTTCATGCACACAAATGTTTGTTCTGGGTGGGAATCGAACCCGAAACCTTCGGCTTAGCAGTCAGAGTCGCTAACCACCAAGCCAACTGGCCTATCAATTTTAATACGTCATTTAATTTGTGTTACCCACAGTGTTGCTTCCAGGCAGAAGTCGAAACCCATGGATTAAGTGGATTATCAGCATTCTTGTAATACTTGCGATCATCATCATCCTTGGACTAGTCATCATAATTAGGAAGAAGGTAAGTTCTCATACTTATATTGACTCGAACTACTAATACAATACAATACAAGCCAATTTGTGTGTCCTGTATTAAAAATAAATGATCTAACCAGTGTATTGAACATCCAAAAATATACGAAAACAATAAATATGATCAAAATTAAATCATTAATGTGATTTTTCAGTACCGATCTAATCATAAAGAGTATGTTATTTGATGCTGTACAATGATATGACGTCACAACATGCTATTTCATACAAAAGTCCACACATTCGATCGTTTTGACATTTCATAAAGAATTGCTGATTTGACATCTCGAGACACATCCCTATTGGCTTTGTGGTTAGCGACTCTGACTGCCAAGTCAAAGGTCGCGGGTTCGATTCCCACCCAGGACACGTTCATGTGTGCATGAACATGTCTGTTACTTCTGTGTCTGGGTGTAAATATAAATAGCTATATAATGTAAGTTATTTAGAAAAATAAAAAGTAGTATATGTAGTATATCAGTTATCTGGTTTCCATAGTCTTGTACTATGCTTAGTTTGGGATCAGATGGCCGTGTGTAAAAGAATGTCCCAGGTTATTTACTAATACTAGACTTTGCGCGCCACTTCGCTCGCGCAGACTTTAGGGTATGGTACAGAGCCAGTTGATTTCTTTGAATCTACTTTTAGGAAGCTCTCTGAGCTTTTTATAACGCTTTTATTAGTTCATACGTATGTATGTTAGTATGTAACGGAAACTTTGAACATGATTTTGACCCTCTTCAAGACGTCGGATTAACTCGAAATTTGGCATACTTGTTAAGGACCGATTGGCCCGTTATCCTTACTAGAATAATCAGGATTAGCGGTTTAAATAAAAAAAAAATTTTTTAAAAGTCACGCTCTTTCTTACATATATTTTTTTCTTATTTACACTATTCTTAATTCAAATTTATTTTCTATTATTTTGTTGGATTCTCTATAAAAGCGTGTTTTTTAGTTTCTTTTTTTATATATTGACGGCGCTAAAAAATAAAATTTAATGTGATTTAATTTAAAAAAAGAGACAATTATATACAACTAGGATATCATAGGATTTAACCTGTGAGAGAAAGAGAAGGGTAGTTTTATGAAGGTTTCGCTTCCACCGCGTGTGAAATACTTTGTGCATTTCAACATTTTCAATTACTGATTTAAATTTTTTACAACGTGTGCCAGAGAATCAGATTATTTAACAGAAAGGCCTACGTACCTATTTTACCTAATAATTGCCTACTTTAATAGTTTTACTGTTTTTCATTCGTAAAAATCTGCCTATTTTGGAGTATGTTATACAGCGTTACTACGGTTCTTAAATATTGTGAATGGACTCGTTATAAGGCCCCATTTAACCACTTTTCGGCTGTACGGCTAGTTTTGTAACATTCTGTTAACAAATAGTTTACTACATAATGTCACAAACTTGATATCTTCCTATTGTAAACAATATACGTAACTTACAGTGGCAAAGCAGTGTTTCCATCACAAGAAGTTTACCCAGTTGTAGCGCACCTGAGTTGCCCAAAGCAAAGCCTGTAGAAGAACAAAAACAAGCAACGCCGCCGGCCCCGTCGAATCATCAACAAAATCACCACCAAGGTGTAGAAGCAAGCGAAACTGACATCTATAATGAAGTGTACTATGAACCAAGTTTCCCAAGATCTAGTCTAACTTATGCTGAAAATGACTATGCCTATGTTGACTGCCCGCATTTAGGAGAGAGGCAGCGTTCCGTTTTCGATTCTGTTACATCTAGAATGGCTTTAGATAAGGCCAGGAGAGGGACTAAGAATGATTACCATAATCTAAGAGAATTCTGCAGACCAGGTCATTGTGTAATGCGCCCTAACGGGCACGATTAGCCCTGGCTCGTTCTGTTCCTTTGTAGTACTTCTAATGATAAAGATGGCCAAAAATATTATGCATTAAATCTATACTTTATACTAATATATGTATAAAGCTGAAGAGTTTGTTTGTTTGTTTGCTTGATTGCGCTAATCTCAGGAAGTGATTTGAATTGAAAACTAAAATATGGCAGAAACGAGATAAAAAAAATCCTTTTGAGATGTTTGCGCGCGGTTGATAATTTGCGGATTAGTCTTCTGAAGGCGGGTGAAACCGCGGGGGACAGCTATCTTCTAAAATGTTTATTATTCAGCAGCAGTCGACAATAGTTATGAAGGCTTAATAGTTATTTGTGCAACAAAGTCCGCGAATCTCTAATATGTATACAAAAATTAAAAAGTTACTTTGTCTCACTCAGAAAAACCTACATGTTTGAGCTACTGAAGTGAAAAAGTTGATTTCAACATAAAAAATAAGTATTTCTATGATTATTGAATAGGTTTATGTATATACTAGCTATCCCCCGCGGTTTCACCCGTGTTTATCGATATAATATTTAGCCTATATCCATCTATGAAAAATTCTGCGTCGAATGGTAGCAGTCCCATCCCGATATGTTCAGTAGTTTTGAGGTGATGGTGCGTCAAAGGAATCCTATTTTTCTTATATATGTCGCACCCTCAGTACGATAAGGACTTAACTCAAAATTTTGCGAAAGGGAGTTACGACCGTAGAGAGACTAAACAAAGTACGCTCTATCCGATGAATAGTAAAACAGTCAATTTAATGATAGAATAAGCATACCGATACTTTAGCCTCTTTAGCACCGGGACCCACCCTCCCCGCTCAGTGTGAAAGTGACCCAGAGATGTGCCAAAAGTGTTTTTTTGAGATAAGCCCCTATCGTTCTAAGGGTGCGATAAAAATAGATCTAGATATCTGTACCAGACGTTTAAAATACATTTTTGATTCGATTACCACCCACGACGAACATTTGTGTGCATGAACATGTCTGTTTTTTCTGTCTGGATGTAAATGTGTATAAAAAAAAGTATTTGGAAAAATGTATATGTATTATATCAGTTATCTGGTTTCCATAGTACAAGCTCTGCTTAGTTTGGGATCAGATGGCCGTGTGTAAATGTCGCAGGATATTATTATAATTACATAGGTAAGTTAAAAAAATCCTAATATAAATATGTTTATTATTTTTGCCATTCTGTACTTTTAAAATATTATATGGCAACATTAAAAACACTTCAGAGTGAAATCGACCAGTAACAAACAAACCTTTTTTTTAATGTAATTTTTCACCTTCCTTTAAATTTATTAATAATTTGAAACTGTCTTAACCTGCAACACCTGCTGTCCCCTTCTGTATCCTGCTATGCTACCCCTAGGATGTCTGGAAGAAAACACTTTAGTGATAAGACCGCCTTGTAAACATCTGTTCTGTGATCTTATTCTTAATTTTTTTTCTTCTCGTGTTATGTGTTGTACAAATCAAGTATATTGTATTGAAATTTGTATTATTTGCTAAACATTTATCCATTTCCTTTTATATGTTACTAAATTGACTATACCCTTGGCTGCCACGCCGCAGGTCGTGGGTTCGATTCCCACAGGACAGACATTAAAAAAAAGTTATAGTTATTTGTTAGTAGTACCTATATCAGTTATCTGGTTTCCATAGATAACTAATTGACTCAGGTGTGACCTTGCGAAAATCCGCTATAAGATTATACAAAAACAAATACAGTGCAACCTTAATATAACGTACCTCAATATAACGACTTCGTCGATTTAACAAATTCTTCGTAATCCCCTTGAATTCCATAAGAGTCAATATAAAATATACCTTTACATTGCGAACATTTTTTGTGAACAACCTCTTTATAACGAATTTTCAACAATCAAGAAAAAGTATAAATACCTCTAATTAACGAATTTTGTCAACCCAAAACCTTTATAAAAAGTTGTAGTGTCACCAATGTATGACTAATAATCTCATAGTATGTGATTCATGTCGCGACGTTTCGACACGCTTTTGTTCGTAAACCAATCATTGTTGTTTTTTTCTAATCAAAATGAACAAAATTGAGATTAAGCTACTACATATGTATAACCACATTGTTGATTCTTTACCTTTCATTCGTGAGTTTTGTAGTGCGAATCTTTGAAATTAACATTAAATTACCTACATAATGTATGTACCCACAAAGATATGTACCTACTGTCACGGTTTTTACTGCATTTACTTTGATTATTAATGTAAGAAAAAAAAAACTATTTTTTTACCTCTTTATAACGAATTTTAGACCATCCTAATGTCAACATAACAAACCTCAGTTCAACGAATTACTTGATATAACGATTATTTACTTGTTCCCCTCCGATTTGTTATATTGAGGTTGCACTGTATCTAGTAACTAATTCCGCTGGATCTCCTCTGTCAAGTCCCAAACAAGGAAACTCAACAGGAAATCGCCACGTGTATCACTCCTACACGAAGCATCTTCAGGACGTATTAGACCCGCTGTTACTGACTCGACGCACTAGCACCACAGGCGGTCGGCGAGGTCCAGCGAAATTAGTTACTAGAGTATTGTTTAATCTGGTTTCCATAGTACAAGCTCTGCTTAGTTTGGGATCAGATGGCCGTGTATAAAGAATGCCCCAGGATATTTATTATTTAAAATGTAGTAAACTTACTGGCACACAAAAGAGAACTAACTTTTATTATAACTTTGAAGATTTCATAATAATAATAATAAATATACTTTATTGTACACTGATAGAAGTATGGTACAGAATTGATTCTTAAATAAAGGTACAATTGGCGGTCTTATCGCTAAAAAGCAATTTCTTCCAGACAACCATTGGAGATTTAAGTCTGTTTTAGTGCATAAGTTTCTATAACATAAACGATTATTTTAATGACGACAATGCTTGGGTGTAGCGCTCGCTCCAGGACACATCTTTATGTACAAAATCTTGTTTTGAAGAGTAATTGCTGAGTTTATTGCCTGCTCTTCTCAGTAAAAGCAACTTTCCGAACCGATGTTAGAGTTTATCCATTCAAAAGGCCTGTTTTAATAAATATTTCATTAAATTTCATAACCGAATTTTTTTTAATACCACATTGGCCGACACACAAGCAGACGGTCCACCTGATGGTAAGTGGTCACCGCCGCCTATGGACATTTGCATCACTAGGGGCATCGAAAATGCGTTGTCGACCCTGAGACCTGAAGTTGTTAAGTCTCATGTGCCTGTGATTTCACCCTTACCTTTCTTACCGAAACATAGGAATACAAGTGCACTACTGCTTCACGGCAGAAATGGGTAAGGTGGTAGTACTTCCCCGGATGAACTCTGCACTAAGAGCTCTACTACTCTAAAAGAGACTCATACCTCGCTCATCCATAGTATAATCCGTGATGTACAGAGTTAGTTGACCAACCATTAACCTGGAAGCCCTGGGACATGGCTTATTTAAAATATTTGCCGTAATAAAGTAATTACAATTTGACATATACAAGCATCCAACATCAACAGTCGGATGGCAGTCCCCACGCTCTACTACTCGAAAAAATATAGAAACTAACAAACTTCCTTAAATTCAAAGGTGTTCTAATAATAGTTTGCTTCAACTGGCACATGGATTCACTTACAAAATTAATGACAACTCACTATTCCACATAATACACATTATTCCACTTAAAACATTAATGTGAAAGAGAGCCAAGTTAATTTCAGAATAAAAATATCCTGGGAAATTCTTTACACACGGCCATCTGATTCCAAACTAAGCAGAGCTTGTGCTATGGAAACCAGATAACTAAAATACTTATTCTATTTTTTAATACATCCATCTCACCAATTACAAGTAACTATTTATCACTACATAGTTTAAAATAAAGTCGATTCCCCCTCTCTGTTTGTCCCTATGTATCCCATTAGTTTTAAAGATCTAGTTATCTAGACATAGTGTCCTATGTATGCTTAGATCTTTAAAACTACATAATGCATATAATAATTGAGAAAATGCGAGTATTTAAAATAATTACAACTATTTTAACTGCGCGCGTTTGACAGTTCGCGTATTACAGACCTCTGGAACGAATGTGAAACCTTGGGGGACAGCTAGTTTAATTAAGGTAAAAAAAGGGAACCTGTAATAAGACTCGATAATTTTTTTAATGTACAAAATATATTTTTGTGCCTTGCGCCAAGTACACGCTCAACATTTATAATGATTTCATTATGGCTATTAATTTCCTTTGATTGTTATAAGTTAATAAGCCTTCTGTACTGCAACTCAGTGACCTTACATAGTAAGACCTAATTTAGATAGGAAGTCAGTTTCATTATTCAAGATTTTTCATCAACCAAGGTTGCATACAAACTACTGTCCATTACCCCAGGGAATCCTGGTGAGCATAGGCATCCATAGGAATCCATGAATTTCCACATCAAATCGTCCTGGCCCGCCTGTAACCAGAGGCTCCCGATTTCAAGTAGACAATTGTTTTGGCGAGCAGTGTTAATTTATTAAAATTACATATATAAGTGTAAATAATATATTAAATACTATGATTTGTCTTCCAAACTATAAATCTCTACCATTTTATTTTTTATACTACTAAGGTAGCAAACAAGCTGTCGGTCCGACTGATAGTAAACGGTCACCGCAGCCTATGGACGTTCACAACACTGTAGGTATCATTCGCGCGTTGCCGACCCTGCAAAAATCTCTTCACACCCTTCTTGAAGAACCCTAAGCTGTATTTATTTCTGCATCACCCAAAGGTTGTCTGGTAGAGAATGCCTTTGGCATTAAGACCGCCTTTGTACACTGCTGTACATAAAATATAAAATAAATGAAAAAATTGCTGCAAGGACGATTACAAAAGCATTAGACAATCCAGTTCATCAAGTCAGCAGTTCATCTGAGGGTCTTCTTTCTCCGAAATGAAACTTCAATTATTTGCATGACCCAACTCTAGATCAATTTCGGGCACGCACATTATGTTCGGTTCCAATAGACAATTTTCGTGAACTAACGAAAGGAACAGTGTCATTTGATTTTCGTCAATTTGAGCTTATAATTCCGAACAATCATGTGTCAAATTCAAAATTTCGTTCGAAACATTCATGAATTACAAGAAGAATATAAACGTCAAAAATTTTCGTCTATACAAAGTTGCGAAATGTATAGAAAAATGGTAGGAAAAGCACGAAAATATTTTTTATGTTAAATAATAGTCCCCCAGGTCGAGAGAGACCATGGATCTAGGAGCAGCAATGATTCCTTTCAGGTTTTGATAAAACATCCTATGTTGATTACTGGAGGTATGTTAAGATGATTTTTGAACTATAGTGTACAGATTTTGAGTGCAAATTTATAAAGATCTAAATCGTATGATCGAGAGACTAATCTCTAAGACATAAATCCCTTCCAGTTGGGAATACGAAGTGTGTTCAAAAAGTAAGGTGACTGTTCAAATTTCGCGGGCAACGTACTTTCGATTATCGATTTTTTTTGTTATGTTGGTACACTCTTCCCGAACATTTGTACCAAGTTTCAAGTGTATAGCATTTTTTGTTTGGTTGTGAGAGGCGTAAAGGTTATAAGTGTTTTGCGTGCTCGGCTATTTCTTGCTATCAAAAAATATGGATCAAAGGATTTGCATCAAATTTTGTGTAAAAAATAAAATAAAGTGCTCCGAAACACTTGAAATGTTGACAGTGGCATACGGTGAAACTGTTCTGAGTAAAAAAAATGTTTACAAGTGGTACGAACTCTTCCAAGATGGCCGGGAAGATGCCAATGACGAGCCTCGCTCTGGACGCCCAAGCACATCAACAACTGATGATAACGTTCAAGCAGTGTAGAAAATTGTTTTGGAAAATCGTCGAATCTCTATCAAAGAAGTTGCTGAGGATAATGGTATATCGCTTGGCTCGTGCCATGAATTTTTTTCTAACGTTTTGGGCATGAGACGTGTGTCATCGAAGTTTGATCCGAAATTGCTAAATTTTGACCAAAAGAACCGTCGCACGAGCATCGCTCAAGAACTGTTGACTGACGTCAACGACGACCCAGATTTACTCAAAAGGGTCATTTGGCCCCATGTGACTTTTTCTTGTTCCCAAAACTAAAGATACCTATGAAAGGACGGAGATTTGCAACGATTGAAGAGATAAAGACTGCATCGCTGGAAGAGTTCAAGGCTATACCGAAAAGTGCTTATGAGAAGTGCTTTGAGGATTGGAAAAACCGTTGGCATAAGTGTATTGTATCTGAGGGGGATTACTTTGAAGGGGACAACATAAATATTGATAAATAAATAAATATTTTTTCTTAAAAATACTAAAGTCACCTTATTTTTTGAACACACCTCGTATATTTGGGAGTTATTTTTGATGATCAATCTTCAAAACTGGAGACAGCGCAGGCCCTATAGCCCTTGCCTGTGGAGTGATTGTCTTTCGGTGTATATTCGATGGTTTTAAATAAAATAAATTGTATTTCCATTTGGCTAAATACATTTTATTGCAAAAATCAACAAGTGAAATCAAAAAGCTCTAAATATAAAACTGGTGCTTCTTTAACATAAGCATTCCTACCGCTATGTAATTAGCTATTATTTTGGCGCCCTTTGCCACCTGGCTCCTAGAGCTACCGCTCCTCCGGCTCTACCCCAGGGCCGGAACGCCAGAAGTCGCACTACTCTTAAGTTTCTGCCTCAGTCCGGTGAAATTATTGGCTCAGGGCTGATCCACAAACACTTTTCGCACGTCACTCGCCAGAGGCCTTTAAAACCAGATTTCTTTGACATGAGCATTCCATCAGCCTATTTTGGAGCTTGCATTTCTAGCTCACAATAAGCTGGCTCTGTCAGTTCTCCAATGTCTCCATTAACATACCGTGCATGAGTAGCATTGACCCTATTATTGCAACCAGCTTGTAATGATTCATTTATAATCTGAGCATAATCGGGATGAAATATCGGTTTAAATTTCTCATTATTATTCGATAGCATGATCGCTGCATAATTAATAACTGGGTCTTTGTTGCTTTTACACTTGTTGTGAGCAACAAGAAGATTTTCGTATAGTATATTGTCGTCATTTGATACGTTAGCGTGCAGTGAATTTACGTACATAGGTTCATTGTTTTCTATTTCTTGGCTTTCAATACGTGGTGTGTTACATTCATATGTGCTTGAATGGTCCTGTGTTTCCTTACTACTTTTGACCACATTGTCCTGTGTACCTTTGTGAGTGTTGATCAAATATTCCCCTGAATTCATTTCACTGTCGAAACGTTTCTGAAATTAGACGAAACACTTCTGTAAAAATTACAAGATATTTATATATACCAATATACTCCACAAAACCACGATTAACACACGATCTTTATTTTTTTTACTTTAAATTAAAATAGAAATGACATTGTCGTTGTCTGCTCTGTGTAATATTTTGACATGACAACGTCTAATAAATCGATAAACGCTGGCTGCATGCACGAAAAATTGCCCCGTTACGCTCATTGTCCCGTTGCGCTCATTGTCCCGTTACGCTCATGCATTTTAAAAATCTGATTTATAGTATAATTTCAAGTATTTATTCATTTATTATTAAAAAAAGTAGCATCTGTCGGCGAGTGGAGTAATAATAGGTTATTAGGGTAATTCAATAATAAAAATGATTCAATTTTATTCATAAAAGTATGCAATATTTTCATCAATGTTTTGTTATGACGTTGTCACGTTAAACTATCATCCATAAACCAACTTTATAGACTACCATTTTTTTATTGTATTTTTTTACTAATAATACAATCATATGATATCCTATTATCGGAATCTTCGAACATGATTTTGACCACCTTCAAGACGTCGGATTAACTCGAAATTTGGCATACTTATTACGGACCGATGACAATGCAATAATTAGTATAGTTTGTCCCATTATTCTACGCAAAAGCAACATCAAATTGCTGTTCAAATTGGTAGGAACTGTCATACATACATTACACAGCAAACCATTAAGTTGCTGCTATTGTATGCTTAGACCTTTAAAACTACGCTACGTATTTTGATGCGGTTTTATTTAATAGGTAGACTGATTTAAGAGGAAGGTTTTTATGTATTTTATAATACATACATATTATAATTGAGAAAATGCGAGCGTGTTAAAGAATTACAACTATTTTAACGGCGCGCGTTTGTCAAGATCTCTGGTACGTGGGTGCAACTGCGGGAGACATCTAGTAAACTATTTTTTATTGTAAGAAAGAGAAGGGTGATTTTAAAGATATTTTCATAATGACTACTTTTACCAAAATCTGTCAATAAAATATTTATGATAGCTACTTGCAATTGTATGGAGAGGAGCTTGGGTTATTTTTAACCCGAAAACGTGGGTGAAACCGCGGGGGACGGCTAGTAATTCAATAAATACCTTAATTCTCTTGTTTCTGGAGTATATCAGGATACAAGCAACGATGAATATCACAAATAGGATTCCCACAGACCCGGTAACTAACCAAATCCACATACGATTACTGGCTGAAAATGAACTCAATTTGATCATATTGTTCATTCAAGAGAACAAGAGTTGTAAAGCTCTTAGTGCACCGTTCGTTTATGGAACCTACCACTTTACCCATTTCCACTGTGAAGCAGTAGTGCACTAGTATTACTGTTTCGGTTAGAAAGGTAAAGGGGCTTAACAACTTCACGTCTCAGGGTCGACAACACATTAGCAATGCCCCCGGTATTGCAGTGCCCAAAAAGCTAGTTTGTATGGAAAATTGAAAATCGCGCGTACCGTGCCGTTGCGCGTTTAATTTCCCATTGCATTGGTTTTTGGCGCACTCGATACGATGACGATACGCTTGCGATAGATGTTCGTGCTTAGGCCCGACTTTGGCCGACCAAAAACTTTGCCAATGGATTGTGGACCCAGAGACGTGGAGTTACCGGTCTTACCTTTCTAATCGAAACACAGTAATACAAGTGCACTACTGCTTCACAGCGGAAATGGGTAAGTAGTAGGTACTTCCTCGGACGAACTCTGCACCAAGAGCGCTACTACTTCTTACACCCATATTCTAAGACGTTACCTCATACATCACTCGACTCCAACTCGACTGACGATACCTTAAGCATTTTCTCGAGGAATTCTCAAAATTGGTATTCTCAGTTATAACATGAGCAAAACTCGAGCAACCCCGACTAAGGACGAGTCGAAGTGGAGTCGAGGTAACATGTCATTAATTACGTTAATCTATTTTATAGATAAAACATGAATCAAATAAAATAATGAGCTTCAGTAACTATTTACAAGCAATAAACTTCCTTGAGGTTGGTCTCGACGTACCTTGAAGTTGACAGTTTCCACACCTCGAGTGAGGGAAGGCGTCGAGTAGAGGAGATTTTTTGCAGCTATGAATACTAATATTTTTGAGTGAGGTTGAGTGGAGTTTTCGAGGAAACGTCTTAGAATACGGGTGTAATAATCAACATCTTAAATAATTCTGTTAAGCTATAACTTACTTTTAAAAAATGATACAATCTCTGATGCCTTATAATATGTGAGCCTTAATTTCAGCAAGCGTCCTCCTTTGTTTCCTCTATTAGAATCAACACATATAATAGTAGAATTTTCAATAGAAGGGAGTTGGTTGAACTTGTATTCTATGCTCAGCAACAGATATGTTCTTTGTTTGTTCTCAGATTGTAAAATGTTTCCTGAAAAGGTACACTGGTATAAATATAATTATTTAAGTTTCCGTCGTGACAGTCGGTCCTGCCAGAAGATCTTTCTCTCGGTCTCACATACCACTATGTCTGCGTCCATAAACAATTCTCCGACTTTGTTTACCTCAACGGTCATTTAAGTCCGTAACAGTCAGGATTCAGGCCCGGGCACAGTACAGTTTCCGCACTCCTTAAAGTGACTGGCGAAATTAGGGCAGGAATGGAGGACAATAAAGTCACAACCTTGGTGTTAATCGACTTCTCCAATGCCTTTAATACTGTCAGTCACGAGATCCTTCTATCCATCCTTTCCTATCTTATGGTCTCTCCCGTTGCGCTGGATTGGTTTTCTTCATATCTTCGGGGGCGGCAGCAGTCAGTTCGCGGTGGCGATGCCTTTTCGTCGTGGTGTGAGCTGGAAGCTGGTGTCCCCCAGGGCGGCATACTCTCTCCTCTTCTCTTTTCAGTATTTATTAATTTTATAACCCACGAGCTTCAATGTGCGTATCATCTCTATGCCGATGACTTGCAGCTCTACTCACAGGCTGGAGTGGACTCAGTAGCCGATTCTATTCTCAAAATCAACCGGGACTTGGAAGCCATTAAGATCTGGTCTGATAAATTCGGTGTGATGGTAAACCCAAGTAAGTGTCAGGCAATAATCGTGGGCAGTTCTCGCAGCGTAGCCAGAGTGGATACACATAATCTTCCACTGATACTATATAACGGCACAGTTATCCCGATCAGCAGTAACGTTAAAGATCTCGGCTTGGTTATTGACTCGACTTTAAACTGGGGTGCTCAAGTCACTAATGCCAGCCAGAAGATTGTAGGTTCGCTGCAGTCTCTCTACCGCCTTAAAAACTTTCTCCCGTCCAATACGAAGGCGATGCTTGTGCAGTCCTTAATTTTTCCCATTGTTGACTATGGTGATGTGTGCTACTTTGACCTGAATGCAGACTTACTCAATAAACTTGACCGTCTCCTTAATAACTGCATTCGATTTGTCTTTAATTTACGTAAATACGACCACGTGTCTGAGTTCAGATCACAGTTGAAATGGATGAATATACGTCAGCGCAGAAATATGCGGGCACTGACTACCCTGTTCTCTCTTCTTGACTCTCCCTATGCCCCTTCTTATCTTACTTCCCACTTTTCTTATCTGTGCTCTAACCACGATAGACATCTCAGATCTATCAACAATCGTCTCCTTCAATGTCCTTCTCACTCTTCCAACTTTCTTCATTCTTCTTTTTTCATTCAATCCATTCTTCTGTGGAATGCACTCCCCCTCGACATCAGAATGGCTACCAGCAGATACTCTTTTAAGACCAAAGTACGTGAACACATTTTAAAGTAATTTTTTTGGCAGATTAGTCTCAGCATTTGACCGGTTAATTGTTATATATATTTGTGTACGTTTATGTAGTTTATATATAAGGTATATGTGTAGTTTAAGTATAATAGTTTAGCTAGATTAAGTTTACATACATAGTTTATCTATTATTATTTCTGTGCATCTACCACGTTATCTCTGCATCACCCAAAGGTCGGCTGGTAGAAAATGCCTAAGGCATTAAGTCCACCTTGTACATGTTTCTGTACGAAGAATAAATAAATAAATATGTCAAATTACCTGTATTAATATTATAGTACCTGGATGGCCGAGCATTGCTCGGGATTACTTCACTAACGTGACTTCTACCGTATTCTCTATTTTAAAGCACTGCCACATATACCTAGATTTCTCACAAAAGATGGAACTTGAAAACCTTACCTTCTAATGACATTGTAGCAGTTTTCATTGCCTAGAAACGACATTTTCTGAAAATAAATCCTAGCTAGATCGATTTAACGCCCCCGAAACCCCCTACATAACAAATCTTATCAAAATCGTTGGAGCCGTTTCCGAGATCCATCTTGTATGTATATACTAGAATTGCTCGTTTAAAGGTATTAGATACTAGCTATCCCCCGCGGGCTCACCCGCGTTTCTTAGGGATGTAACATTTTCCCGGCACAAAAAATATCGTATGTTACTTCTAATACCTTCAAGAATATGTGTACAAAGTTTCATGATGATCGGTTAAGTAGTTTTCGCGCAACACCTTGGAAAGATAATATCTAATTACTAAATTAAAACCGATGTAATTTCGTTGTTTCGTTGTTGTTGATTAAATTAGAAATTAGTGATTTATGTAAATCGATTTAATGTTTGAATCTGTCTTATATGTCCTAATCCTATATGTTATTCCAGGATATGTTCTATCTATGTGCTAAGTTTCATCTAAATCCGTCCGGTAATATTTGCGTTAAAGAGTTACAAACAGCTATACATCCAAACCCACAAATTTTCGCATTTTTAATACTACTTGTCCGTCGCTCTTTCACCCGCGTTCCCTATTGATGTTACATTTTCCCCAGAATAAAAATCCTATATGTTATTCCAGGATATGTTCTATCTATGTGCTAAGTTTCATCCAAATCCGTCAGACAGTTTTTGCGTAAAAGAGTAAAAAAGCCATCGTCTACATACTTACTTTTGAAATTATTAATAGGTTCTATATACTCGTATATAAAAATCAATTCCTATTTCCCTTGGTCACGGCATCACGGCTGGACCGATTTCGCAAATTCTTTTTTTGTTGTGTTTGTTATTGTCAGGAGAAGGTTCAATAAAATGAGAGGTGAAATAACAAAAGTAAGAAAACTGCGTGGAAAATTTGAAAATTTAAGTAAACTTAACCACTTTACTAGCGCCTTTGACAATATAAACTTTTATTATTGTGAGTCGTTTGACAGCTGGAGCGAATGACAGAATGCGCTTCAAATATCGTTTAAAATAGATGCATGGGTCGGAATTATATTGATAAAATAATTAATTTATAATACAACTTACTAACTAGTATAACCTACTTAATACTTAGACAAGAGATTATTTGAGTCTTCTATAGTTTGTAGGAGAAACTGGTATCCAAACTAAGCCGAAGCCTGTGTTATGGATAACCAGCCTCTTCCGCCACGGACTATTATAAGTTTTACACATTACGGATGTTGAGAAAGATATTAAATATTAAAATCTAAGACTAATTAGAATAAAGAATACTTTATTTAAGTTTGAGCTTACCGTTGAATATCCACTTTAGTTCTTCATTGTAACCCGGATTTTTAGCTACACAGGTAAATGCTAATGTATCATTATCCGTATATGTAACGTTAATTGTTGATGTTGATCCCGATTCGTTATACCGTGCGAGAATAAAACCGTTATTGCCAATTATATAGAAATCTGAAAGTAAAATATTATTAATTACCACGCGGTTTCACCCGCGTTTATCGATATCATATCTAGGCTGTCGATCAATCACACAATCATACAATCCCCGAGTCTTTAAGGCAAGAGTGAATAGGCATTACTTGAGACCGCGTGTACCATCCTCGACTGTATCGTCACTTTCCATCAGGTGAGAAGCAGTCAAAAGCACTCAAGTTTTAAAAAAAAAAAAAGCTAAAAAAAAAAATGTTCTGCCTGATTGAAGGCAAAAATATCATCATCATCATCAGCCTATCTCCGCCCACTGCTGGACATAGGCCTCATCTATGGCACGCCACTGAGCTCGATCTTCTGCTCTTTGTTTCCAACCGCTGCCAGCCAGCTTGCGTATATCATCGCTCCATCTAGCTGGAGGACGTCCTACACTACTTTTACCGAGCCGTGTTCTCCACTCTAGAACACGTCTACCCCAACGGTCATCGGTTCTACGGCAGATGAGACCAGCCCACTGCCACTAAAGCTTGACGATTAAGTTTAAAAATGTGATCTGTGAATCTGTGCCCCGCAGTTTCCAGTTTCTTGAGGATTGTAGTTTCTTTCGTCAGAGAGCGTTGATAATAAAAAATGTTTCAGAAAAACAAATTACGTTGTAATTCTTCAAAATTCTCGCATTTTCTTAACTATAATATGCATGTATGGTACATAAAAACTTTGCTCTTGAGTCATTCTATCTATTAAAAAACCGCTTATTTTTATACCACGTGGGCCGACAAACAAGCATACGGTCCACCTGATGGTAAGTGATCACCGCCGCCTATGAACATTTGCAACACCAGAGCATCGGCGATGCGTTGTCGACCCTGAGACATGAAGTAGTTAAGTTTCATGTGCCTGCAATTTCACCGGCCCTCTTACCTTTCTAACCGAAACACAGTAACACAAGTGCACTACTGCTTCACGGCGGAAATGGGTATGGTAACTCTGCACTAAGCTCTACTTCTCAAAAAATCCGTTGCGTAGTTTTAAAGATCTAGGCATACATAGGGACAGACAGACAGCGGGAAGCGACTTTGTTTTATATTATGTAAAGTTTATAGAAATGTTGTCGGATATCCTAATAAATAAAAATAAAAAAATTAATATAGATTTGGATATAGTTTTAATTTTATTGTTGGAATATAATATATGTATTAATTTATGTGCTTTATATTTATTCGCGTGGGATGTCACATGTATTATTATACATAAAAACCTTCCTCTTCAATCACTCTATCTATTAAAAAAAACCGCATCAAAATCCGTTGCGTAGTTTTAAAGATTTAAGCATACATAGGGATATAGGGTCAGAGAAAGCGATTGTGTTTTATACTATGTAGTGATTTGGCCATTAAAGTTATAAAAATTAAAATTAAATAAAAAATATTAAATAAAAATTATGACATTACCATTATCTTCAATTGTATTATGTTTAACAGTAGTCCAAGTTTCCGCACTTAATACACTCAAAAAACTGATAAATAAATAAAAATGAATTATGAAATTATTAATCATTTTGTAACGTTGATAGATAAATGAAAACAACCAAAATCTTAAACGTATCGAATTCGTTTGAAGCTGTTCCATGTATTCAGTTGGAGGTAAACCGCAAAAGTGTAAATATAAATATTACAATGCGCGGAAACGAGAGCTTTTGTACGTAAATGCATGACGTTTCACTCGGTCTGAGTACGCTGTACCTACAGCGAACAAATCTATATATATAAAAATGAATCCCTATTTCCCTTGGTCACGGCATCACGCATGAACGGCTGGACCGATTTCGTTAATACTTTTTGAAGTGAAACTTCTTTATCGGCGTATGGGAGAAATTTTATAGCAATGTAAAAAAATTGTGACGTTTCTCTGTTACGCGCCGTCTTTATTTCTGGGTAACATTTTTCCGTTACGCGCCATATTTATTTATTACATTGAGTGCTGTCAAAATGGAAATCCAAGATGGCGGCTACAATAAATTATCAACTTTCTCGTCATGGGTATCGTTTTCATGGTTTTCGAGGGTGTTGTCAACTTTTATTTATAAACTAGTTATTTCAGTACGATTGAATGATCACTACAATACTCTTTTTTTTGAAGTGAAACTTCTTTAGAATCGTTGTGATTTCAAACCGGATGCAACGGAAAAAACGACAGGTAAGAGACACAAATACAAAAATGTGTAGGATGAAGCCGGCAAAGAATGAGACAGAAATATTCATACTATATATGTTAAATAAAATATCTTTTAAAATTAATCAAAATACTTTCATTTTTAAACAAATAAACTTTGTAATTATCCTACCCTTAATTATTATTATTTATTATATATATTCATCTCATTCTTTTGTCGATTTACTGAAGTTTCACTTTTATCGTGTGTGAATCGCACACACACCTTTTTTGTTGTGTTTGTTATTGTCAGGAGATGGTTCTTATAAACGAAAAAAATAATAAAGTTGAGAAACAACCAGAGTTGGGTGCTGCCGTGATCCGGCTCCGGGCCAAGAAGGTGGCTCCGGGGCCCGATGGGATCCACGGCTGCGTGTTAGCCCTCGCTCTGAAGGAGCTAGAGCCCCAACTGAGAGGGCTCTTCACAGCGTGCCTCGAGCGGGGCCAGTTTCCCAGTTTGTGGAAGTCTGGTCGACTGGTCCTGCTCGGAAAGGCGGGGCGCCCTGCGGACTCACCGTCCGCGTACCGGCCCATAGTGCTGTTGGACGAGGTGGGCAAGTTGTTCGAGCGAGTTCTCGCTGCCCGCCTCGTCAGCCACTTGTGCCGAGAAGGGCCGGACCTGGACGGTAGTCAGTTCGGGTTCCGGCAGGGGCGCTCCACAGTGCACGCTGTGTCACGGGTAAGAGCCCTGGCGGAGGAAGCGGTGTGCCGGGGCGGGGTGATGTTGGCGGTGTCTTTAGACATCGCCAACGCGTTTTACACCCTGCCCTGGAGTTGTATCCGGGAGGCATTGGGATATCATAGAGTGCCTCCTTACCTCCGCCGCATCGTTGGGGCTTATCTGTCCGAGAAGTGTGTCACCTACGTGCGACGTCATGGCGTTCACCAGCGCCCGATGTCGTGCGGTGTTCCACAGGGTTCGGTTCTTGGGCCGCTCCTGTGGAACATCGGCAACGACTGGGTGCTGCTCACACATCGTGGTCGGGGGGGTCCGAATCGCTGTCGAGCCCACCATGAAATATCTGGGATTGGTGCTCGACAGCCGGTGGGACTTCGGGCCCCACTTTCGGCGGCTGGCGCGCTCGCAACGCTGCTTCCCTATATATACGCTACATGGGGATCGTGCGATCGATTGCCCTGTACGGGGCCCCGATCTGGGCCCGCGACCTGACGGCCGGCTCGATCGCTGTTCTGCGAAAACCGCAGAGAGCGATGGCCGTCAGAGTCATACGGGGGTATCGCACGATCTCCTACGAGGGGGCTTGTTCACTGACTGGATCCCCGCCCTGGGACCTAGAGGCGAAAGTCCTCGCGTCACTGTATCGGTGGCGCGAGGAAGAGGCGGAGCGGGGCGAACGACCGATGCAGCTTCACGTGGAGCTGCGTCGGTCTCAGCTCCGCGAGGTCTTAGTGGCGGAATAGCGGGACAGGCTTTCGCGCCCTACCGCCGGCCTCGACATAGTCGGGGCGGTCCGGCCGGTGCTCGAGCGCTGGTTCGGGAGGAGGCACGGCTCCCTGTCGTTTCGGACGACGCAGGTACTCTCGGGGCACGGTTGCTTCGGGAAGTACCTGTGTCGCATAAACAGGGAGCCGGACGCCCGGTGTCACCACTGCGTTGACTGCCGGGAGGACACGGCGCGGCACACGCTGGCAGAGTGTGCCACTTGGGAGGAGCCGCGCCGTGCCCTCATTTCAGAAGTAGGCAGCGACCTCTCGCTGCCGGCCGTGGTCGGATCGATAGTCGGCAGCGAAGAGGCCTGGGACGCAGTGGTCACCTTCTGCGAGACGGTCGTCGCGCAGAAGGAGGCTGCGGAAAGGGAGAGGGAGGTCTCAACCCCTCACCCGATCCGCAGCAGACGCACCGGGCGTCGGCGGAGGGCGGACAACGCCCTCTTCCAGCCCCCCTAAATGGGTCCAGGGGCGACGGACTTGGGGACGTCCGTCGCCCCCTACAACATCAGGACCCGAGGTGGCGGCCCAGCAGCAGCCGGGGGTTGCGGAAGCTGAATATACGTGCCCGCGACCCTCAGCACTCAGGTGTGTGAAGGAACACCGGAGGGGTTTTAGTGGGTATACCTCTCGGGCCCCTTCTCATTTTAATTGAGAAGGGGAGTTTGCGAGAGGGAGTCCCACATAACCACCCCGTCTCCCCGGGCGCGGCAAAGCATGTCCCCTCTTAAAAAAAAAAATCGACAACGTCTGTCGGGTCAGCTAGTCAAAATATAATAATACTATCTGTCCCCCGCGGTTTCACCCGCGTTTTCAAGGGATGTAACATTTTTCTGGGACAAAAAGTATCCAATGTTACTTCTAATACCTCCAAAAATATGTGTACAAAGTTTTATGATGATTGGTTATGTAATTTTCGCGTGAAAGCGTAACAAACAAACTTACATTCACATTTATAATATTAGTAAATTTGTAGGATATACCCGTACCAGGCGTCAATAGGTTGTAGTTGAAAATGCACCTTTTCAGAGGAGCCATTTTTATGTTTACATTTTATCTGTAACATTCTATTTTTATTAAATTTTCACAAAACATCATAATTATTTAGAAATGACTGTATTTATAATAAAAACATTAAACAATCCTAATGCCTATTATAATGTAAATAAATATATATATGCTAGTCGACTTATCAACCTATTCAAGGCTGGTACGGAAATATCCCGGGAAAATTACGTGATATTTGCCGATCCCCCCTCGCCCCCACGTGAGATTGGGTGAGATTAGGCTTAACCCCTTTGCCCTAAACGCCTTACGTAATTAATGGAATACCTATAGAAAAGGAAAGAAAAGGTTTTCCAAGCGTAGAGCAGCCATCCGTCCAGGTTTCCCCGGATTTGTCCTAATTTAGAGGATGTCCGGGGAGCGTCCGAGGAGCTTCCGGTTTTCTAAAAGTGTCCGGATAAAACTCGGACACATTTTGTATCAGAGGAATACTAATTAAGCTGTAGAAGCAGGTAAAAATTTATTCGCAATCGTGAACCGCATTCAATTAAAATGTAAACTATAAGTGTCAACATTTTTTAGGCGTGTCCGGGAAACAACCCAATTTCACCTAAATGTCCGGGTTTTTTAAGTTTCTGTCCGGCGTCAGCAATTTAGGTTAAAGCAGCCCTAGTCAAGCAGCATACGTTACGTCAATTTTATGACTTAAAGGTTGTTTTAAAGAACGTAATTTTTTTTTATTCGCCTATTAGCTTGGTGGTAGACCCTGACCGCCAGGCCACAGGTCGATTCCTACAAACAAACATATGTGTACATGAACGTTTCTGTTTTCTTGGGTGTAAATCTGTATATAAGGAAAATAGGGTTCCTTTGACGCACCATCACTTCAAAACTACTGAACGTATCGGGATGGGACTGCTGCCATTCGACGCGGAATTTTTCCTAGATGGTTATAGGTTATATTATATCGATAATCGTGGGTGAAACCGCGGGGGACAGCTAGTATATATATAAGTATGTATTTAGAAAATAAGTTGTATATGTAGTAGGTTATCTGGTTCCATAGTACAAGCTCTGCTTAGTTTAAGAACAGATGGCCGTGTGTAAAGACTGGGGTATTAAATATTTATTTTGCAGAATCTACCTCGGACAGCTCACTGATTTTTCTATCTGCATATGGAGACCAAAGTTTCATCGGAAGAGATAATGTGTGTGTGCCTTATGTGTAGAGTCTAAAGTAATTCCTAATAAAGATTTTTTTTTTTTATGCCACTTGGGCCGACAAACAAGCAGACAGTCCACCTGATGGTAAGTGGTCACCGCCGCCTATGAACATTTGCAACACTAGGAGCATCGCCAATGCGTTGTCGACCCTGAGACGTGAAGTTGTTAAGTCTCAGGTGCCTGTAATTTCACCGGCCCCCTTACCTTTCTAACCGAAACACAGTAATACAATTGCACTACTGCTTCTCGGCGGAAATGGGTAAGGTGGTAGTACTTCCCCGGACGAACTCTGCACTAAGAGCTCTACTACTACTAATTTTCATATTATATATAGATAAAGAATTTTCCCAATTCAGATATATATAACAACTAGCCTTCCGCCCACGGTTCCCCTCGCGTGAACAACATTTTATATCATGCCCAGCAGTGGGATAAAGCAATCTACAGCCTTCCTCAATAAATTGGCTATCGAACAGTACAAGAGTTTTTTAAATATAGAATTGAAATAATAAAAAATTTAAAAAATCCGAAAACCATGAATTTGTGGTAAAATCACAACAAGTTTTATAAACATATTTGCTGTTGGTAAATTTACCGCGACTTACGAGTATGTCAATGTATGGGGTCAATAGTTTTACAACTGCAAAGTTTCATCACCATCATCAGCCTATCTCCGTCCACTGCTGGACATAGACCTATGGCACGCCACTGAGCTCGATCTTCAGCTCCTTGTTTCCAACCGCTGCCAGCCAGCTTGCGTATATCATCGCTCCATCTAGCTGGAGGGCACTCTACACTACGTTTACCGAGCTGTGGCCTCCACTCTAGATAACATCTACAAGTTAAGTTTATCTTACACCAATTCTTACATAGTTTATGAATTTAAATATATCGAAACATAAGGGTAGTAGACATCGAAGACAAAATAATAAAACCACTGAATATATTATGCAGTATATAGTATATTTGAAAAATTGCATTATTGACATATATATTGATTAGTAATAAGATTATACAAAAACAAATATCTAGTAAATAATTCCGCTGGATCTCCTTCTCTGTCAAGTCCCAAACAAGGACACCACAACAAGAAACCGACTCTCTCTATCCGGCGATCGGCGAGGTAACACGTCTGTGCTGCTAGTGCGTCGAGTAACGGCCAAAATTAATATACGATCCCGATCTAAAATCACCAGATTGAAGTAGAATTTTGACATTACGTGTATTAAAATTACTGTCAAAAGGTTCATCAATCCATGGATTTTCGATCGGGATTGCATTTAATTTTCGCCGTAAGTGACAGCGGGTCTAATACGTCCTGAAGATGCTTCATGTAGAAGCGAAACACGTGTCGATTTCCTGTTGAGTTTCCTTGTTTGGGACTTGACAGAGAAGGAGATCCAGCGGAATTATTTACTAGATATTTGTTTTTGTATAATCTTACAATGGATTTCCGCAAGGTCATGCCTGAGTCAATTAGTTATTTTAATTAATAGTAATCTAGATAAATTTAAATTAATTTCTTATTTAATAATACATTTATATGTTTTAAATCTTTGGCATTAAACACTATATTAAGTACTTATAGATAACAATATATAAGAATCGTTTTATCAAGTTTTCACTGAAAAATGGACAGGATTTTTTTGTTAAATATATTTACTTATTCATTTTATTTACACATAATTTTTATTGGCATGCTAGTTGGCTTGGTGGTTAGAGACCCTGACTGTCATGCCACAGGTCGCGGGTTCGTTTCCCACCCAGGACAAACATTTGTGTGCATGAACATGTCTGTGTCTGGATGCAAATATCTATTGAAGTAAGTATTTAGAATTTAAAAAGTAGTATATCAGTTATCTGGTTGCCATAGTACAAGCTTTGCTTAGTTAGGAATCAGATAATCGTGTGTTAAGAATGTCACAGGATATGTATTATTCAGTGTAAATATAAATAGACCCAGTTATAGACATTAGTTTCAAACAGTTTGCAATTTAAGAAATTGTAGTGGAACTAATAAGTAATTGCATGCCCTAACTCCTTTGCGGTGGCTCTTATCCAGTCTAGATAAGAGGCGACCCTAGTATAGACTCCAGGTCGTGCCCGACGCGCGCACCCCGCCCCCCAAGACACGACCCCCTCGAGCCTCCAGCGAGCTGATGACACGCACGCGAGGGGACCCCCAGAGTCCCCACGACAAGCGTCAACCCCGCCAGAGAGAATCCCTGAAATACAAAACATAACATTAAAGCAGTAGAGCTCTTACTGCAGAGTTCGTCCAGGGAAGTACTACCACCTTACCCATTTCCGCTGTGAAGCATTAGTGCACAAATTACAGGCACATGAGACTTAACAACTTCATGTCTCATGCGATGCCTTGGTGTTGCAAATGTCTATAGGCAGCGGTGACTTATTATCAGGTAGACCGTCTGCTTGTTGGTCGGCTAATGGGATAAGTTTCTCCCTTAGAAACAACGAGAACAGCTGTAAGCTATAAAAAAAATAAGTTCATTAACACTCACCAGCACATATCATAGAGTCTAAAATCGCTTGCTGCCGTCCGCCAAGCACTTGACTCTTCCTGCACGTCGCTAAGTCTAGAACTGGTACTGCCGCTGCCCTCAATACTGGTGCAAAGCTTTCTGTGCTCTCTGTCGACAGAATAGAGTAAGTTTTGCCACATTGCATTATATAAGGACATCAGCTGATACTTCCAATTGCAGAGTAGTAAAAATCGATTAAAACCCATCCAAAAACCTACTGGTGTTCTCTGGAAACTGCACTAAAGAAACATAATCTTCTTCCCTTCTAAGTTTTGTGTATTTACCACCGTGAAGCAGTAGTGCACTTGTATTACTGTGTTCCGGTTAGAAAGGTAAGAGGGCTGGTGAAATTACTGGCCCATGAGACTTAACTCCAAGGCTCAGGGTCGACAACGCATTGGCGATGCCCCTGGTATTGCAAATGTCCATACTCGGCGGTGACAACTTACCATCAGGTGGACCGTCTGTCTGTCCACCTACTTGATCATATTGTGGGCAAATCTGTGCGCTAAAAACTAGGAAATTGAACATCACGGTATGCGCCATGTTCAATTTTCAATACAAACCAGCTTTTTGAGGCAATGGTGACGATACGCTTTCGATAGATGTTCGTCGTCAATTCACTGAACATCAGTGCCTTTACCATGAGTTTTTAACGTACGTACTCGCTAGCGACGGCGTAAAACATTTCTATGGCAAATGTGTACAGCGCCACTAGCGGTCACCTAAAGAACTAAAATCGATAGTACGAGTCGATAGGTAAAAAACCTATCGAAATATAAACACTAGTGAGTAAAGTTTTTTAGCCTTTGCTATAGAAATTCGGTACCATGAGTCACAAATTTGACAGTTGCTATCGATACAGTATTTCTCGATAGCAGTTTACTCGATAGTGACTACAGTAAGTTTCGATAGCAACCAATGGTAGAGGTACTGGAAACTATAATAGTATCTATTTAATATCGGTTTCGGTTTCTGGTACCTGCCTGATACCCCCATCCACTGACGGCGCACCATCTTCCCGTGGTCTCATCAGAATCTTCTGGGAGACATATGGGACGGACGTGGGAGTTGAACTGGACTCCATGACCGGAACGTGAGACCAGAATGACTGCTATATCATTGCTGTGCGGACCATCTGGAATATGGATATTGGTTGTGTGCAGAGACGCGAGGATACTGTACTTGAAGCTACAATGTAGAAAGACAAAAGTTTGCGTGCACTTTGACGTTTAACGTTTTAATAAAGCTATTTTTAATACGTGGCATTTGAGCTACAATATAAATTTACATTATTTTAAGCTCGCCTTTATGAAGTAAATAATAATAAATAAATACCCTGGGACATTCTTTTACACGCGGCCATCTGATCCCAAACTAGCTGCAGAGAGAGCAGTGCTTGTACTATGGAAACCAGATAGCTGATATACTACATATTCAATTTTTTTTTCTAAATACATACTCATATAGATATTAACACCCAGACACAGAACAAACAAACATGTTCATGCACACAAATGTTTGTCCTGTGTGGGAATTGAACCCGCGACCTTCGGCTTGGCAGTCAGAGTCGCTAACAACCAACCCAACGGGCTGTTTGCTAACCACGGAATAGAAAAAACAAGGAGTATTGGTAACGTTAAGGTAGGGCAGACAACTAGTTTCGGGCGACGCAGGTACTCTCGGGGCACGGTTGCTTCGGGAAGCAACGGGGACAAAGCCAACTGGCCTGTCTAAAAAAAAGTTTATTATGAAAAAAGAAGTATACACTACTATTACTAATATACCTAACATAATTGCTAATCTTCGTTGCCATTTTAAGCAGTACAAGCTTCGCTTAACCTGGGGTGAGATAATCGTGTTTCCAGAAATTCCCAGGATTTTTAAATTAATATGACGGGCCAGTTGGCTTGGTGGTTAGAGACCCAACTTCCAAACCGAAGGTCGCGGGTTCGATTCCCACCCAGGACAAACATTTGTGTCCCTGAACATGTCTGTTTGTTCTGTGTCTGGGTGTAATTATCTATATTAGTATGTATTTAAAAAGTAGTATATGTAGTATATCAGTTACCTGGTAGCCATACTACAAGCAGTACACTGATCAGGTAACCATGTGTGAAGAATGTCTTGGGATATTTATATAGATATTAATAACTCCCCACGCCTACAAATACCTATAAATGTTTATCCTTACATATAATTAAGGCTAGTTGTGCTCAATTATAGGTAATGAGTTGTCATTTAATGTCTTAATTGTAGAAGTGAGATAGAGTATTTACAGTAAGAGTAAATTTGACAGACCAGTGGTTAGTGACTCTGACTGCCAAACTGAAGGTCGCGGTTTCGATTCCCACCCAGGACAAACATTTGTGTGCATGAACATGTCTGTTTGTTCTGTGTCTGGGTGTAAATATCTATATAAGTATGTATTTAGCTCAAAAAAGTAGTAGGTATTTGTAGTATATCAGTTATCTGGTTTCGATAGTACAAGCTCTGCTTAGTTTGGGATCAGATGGCCGTGTGTAAAGAATGTCCTGGGATTATTTTTATTAGTATAAAATTTCAATATAGCGACTGCAAATAAAAACTGTCAAATCTATTTGAATGATTCCGTTGCAGTCAGGTTTTGTTTTTCAAATTTTCATGTTTGTTGAAAAGAGGTTGACGCAACCTCATCTAAATAAATGCAACTTTCTTTGACAGTATCCCAACCAAGTCCAAAGCTACTAAGAGAGAGTTACACCCATATTCTAAGATGTTTCCTCAGACGGCACTCGACTCCAACTCGACTGAGGATACATTTTCTCGAGGAATTCTCAAAATTGGAATTCTAAGTCATAACTTGAGCAAAACTCGAGCAATTCCGACTGATGTCGGATCGAAGTGCAGTCAAGGTAACATGTCATTAGTAACGTTATTCTATTATAGATAAAATATTAATGAAATAAAATAATGAGAATCAGTAACTATTTACAAGCAATAAGCTTCCTTAAGCTTGGTTCCGACGTACCATGAAGCTGACAGTTGTTTCCTCACCTCGAGTGAGAGATGTCAAGTCGAGTGGAAGAGATTTTTGTAATTAGAATACTAATATCTTTGTCTGAGGTTGAGTGGAGTCGAGGAATTTTCGAGGAAACGTCTTAGAATATGGGTGTTGGAAGCATTTATCAAGGCCAGAGTTACTGAAGCTCTCACCAGTTTGGAAGTCAGTCTTCATCTAAGAGGAACTGGCTAGAAAATCAGGTAGGTTGAAATGGTAAAATAAGTTTAATAGTTACTTTTCCTGAACTCGGGATGTGGCACCACCTTCTCAGCCAGGAATCTGTGCTCGTGCTTGTCCTGCAGTTTCAGACGATGCTCACCGACGACCAGTCGCACGTGCTCCAATTGCAGAGGTTGCTGAAATCAGCATTAGTATTGTGTAACTCTATCGGATTTAAAGTTGAAACCGATTTTCTGATAGCCTAATTTTTTCCGGGTGGTACACTTATGTCTACCGAGCTATCCCTACTGGTAGGGATGAGTGCACTTTTTGTCGATTTATTTCTACCGGTAGTGATGGTGCACTGCCCATTACCGAGTGGTACACCTATCCCAACCGAGCTATCCCTACTGGTAGGTAAAATAACATATCAATAATACTATTTTTTTACAAATACAAATAAGTAAATTTTATTTTTTATTTTTTTATTATATATTTTTATTTATAAAATCTTTGTTTTTGTTACTAATAAATGAATTAGAAGAATATACAATGTATATTTGTCTCATTGTCGCCTGTAATCGTGCACTTATACCTACCATTAGGGATAACTCGGTAGGGATAAGAGAACCACCCGTTTTTTTCGCCATGCTTGATTATGACACTTTTGTGTCCAGGGATCTTCACAGTACGTAGAACAACTCACTAAAGTGTCATCGCTAACGGATAAATAGTATAAGAAGGCATAGGATACAAAGGATTGATGGTGCTCAATGAAAATAAGAACCAATTTTAACTTCGATTCCGAGAGCATTACGCAATCACTCTAGTTAAGGCACCAGATAATTAAAAAGAATTGTGATGTCGATAATAAATACTATATTGAGGTTTCCTTGCCCAAAAGTCAAAACACATACTTTCGTTATTAAACATCACCTGTACCTCTACCATGAGTTGCTATCGAAACTTACTTTAGTCACTAGCGAGTAAACTACTATCGATACAGCATTTCTCGATAGCAACTATCAAATTTGTGAATTTCTATAGCAAAGGCTAAAAAACGTTACTCGCTAGTGTTTATATTTCGATAGCTTTTTTACCTATCGACTCGTACTATCGATTTTAGTTCTTTAGGTGACCGCTAGTGGCGTTGTACACATTTGACATAGAAATGTTTTACGCCGTCGCTAGCGAGTACGTACGATAAACTCATGGTAAAGGCACTGAATGAAAATTTAATTTAAAAAAGCAATCTTCTATTTCAATTCTTTCCGTTATACCCAAAGAGTCAACAGCAGAGGTACTCTAAGAACACAAGATGCTTGGAGGTCATTTAGAAACACATATTTTTTATACCACATACGACTAACAAGCAGACGGTCCACATGATGTTAAGCGATCACCGCCCCTATGATCATTTGCAACACCAAGGGCATCACTGCGTTGTCGACCCTGAGACGTGAAGTCTCATCCCATGTGCCTGTAATTTGTGGGTATATTTAGAGGTGAAATTGCATACGCAAGAAATGTTTTCCTCAATGCAACTACCGGAAAACTGTGTGGCGACATCTATGAATACGCCTACAAATCCTTCACCGCCCGCACCACAGTGATGTGGCGACACGACATCTATGAACGAGTAGAAACACGCGAGAATCCTACATCGCACTATCAAGATTCTCTTAGGATTTGACATAATATACATGCATCCAAAATCAACAGTTGGACCGCGGTCCCCAGGCATTCCCTTTTAAATGGAGGAGTCTCACACCTCGCTCCTCCATAACTGTATTACAAGTATTTGACTAAGCTTATGTCGCAACTTAATCGTAACATTGTAAAACCCATAACATGTTTCATAAATTTTTATATTGTGTAACCTCGAATACCCATTCGCTGAACACAATACGTTATAAGTACATTAAAATAAATGGGCTTAATTAGAGAGCAAATTCTCGCTTTCCATTTCGATGAAATCAACAGTAACCTCTTGATTGTGTGTTGTGTCATCGGCATTGTTTGACTTGGCTTTTCGTAACGCGTGAAGACTTGAAAGGATAATCTCTTGTTACGTTTTGTTTTTTTATTACATAATCCAATATAACAGGCCGCTTTGTCGTAATGTTTACGTCTTTCATTCAGCTGTCATTTTTCATGGGTAGGCTGAGTTGATTATGCAATGCTCTCGGAATCGATTATAAGTAGAATAACTATCATATATACAATAATAATATAATATATTCAGCTAATACGAACTTCGTCGGCGAGCCGCTTCACGGAGGCCTCGGAGAGCTTACCTCTCACGTGATTAGTAGTATTAGCGTAGTAAGCGAAAGAGACGGAGCACGGAGGCCGCGACGAAACATCCTCGAGTTAGTGTAATTTTCCTTACAGAATCGAACCCCAGGCTCGGCCTAGTTTATATATTATTACTCACTTTACAATAGATAGAATTTGTAAAGGTAGATTAAGTAAATTTAAGCTCCTTTGTTACTTAGATGTCTGTAAATTATTTGTTATTATCGATGGGCGGCAAACCAAACATAAGTGGCACCTTCAAACTGAGACCTATCCCAGATAAGCTACAGGAGAGCCGTCTGCGGTGGTTTACGTTATAAGGCGACCATCAGACCACATGACCAGAAAAGATGCTAGATATCGAGACTAAACCCCGAGGACAAGGAAGACCCTGAATCACATGGATGTCCGTAGTAAATAAGAACCTCAAAGAAGCCCAATACCCATATTCTAAGACGTATCCTCGAAAATTCCTCGACTCCACTCAACGTCACTCCAAGATATTTAGTATTCATAGTTACAAAAATCTCCTCCACTCGACGCTTTCCCTTACTCGAGGTGAGGAAACAACTGTCAACGTACGTCGCGACCGACCTTAAGGAAGCTTATTGCATATAAACAGTTACTGAAGCTCATTATTTTATTTGATTAATATTTTATCTCTAATAGTAACTAATGACATGTTACCTTGACTACACTTCGATTCGACATCAGTCGGGATTGCTCGGGTTTGCTTAAGTTATGACTTAGAATACCAATTTTGAGAATTCCTCCAGAAAATGCTTAAGGTATCCTCAGTCGAGTGACGTCTGAGGAAACGTCAATGATATCGGCTTCAACGATGAATCAGATAGAGTAACACAATGACGTTTTATAATATAAGCACGTCATTCACCAATATCACGGCTCCCAAAACCCGCAAATACCAGATAGCATATACGCTCGAAGAACGGGAAATAAAACAAATGCCATACGGTTTACCTGATGTTGGAGAGAGATGAATCTACATACCGCACTCTCAAAACGATAGGGGCTTAACTCAAAAAATCACTTTTGACACATCTCTGATTGGGTCACATTCGCACTGAGCGGGGAGGGCGGGTCCCGGTATTAAAGAGGCTGAAGTATCGGTGTGCTTATTCTATCATTAAATTGACTATGTTTTACTATTCAACGGATAGAGCGTACTTTGTTTAGTCTCTCTATGATCGTAACTCCATTTCGCAAAATTTTGAGTTAAGCCCTTATCGTACTGAGGGTGCGAATGTTAAGGTTGAGAACGACATAGGTCTTAATGGAATAAGGTCAATTATCAAGTCTTTATGATACCATTTCTGAGCGCGGGTAACGCATCTATATTTTATAACACATTTTGTAACATTCTGTATAAGCAAAATAGGATTCCTTTGACGCACCATCACCTAAAAACTACTGAACATATCGGGATGGGACTGCTACCATTCGACGCGGAATTTTTCCTAGATATTATAGGCTATATATGATATCGATAACGCGGAAGATTTTTTTTTTTTATACCACATGGGCCGACAAACAAGCGGACGGTCCACCTGATGGTAAGTGTTCACCGCCGCCTATGGACATTTGCTAGGGGCATCGCCAATGCGTTGTCGACCCTGAGACGTGAAGTTGTTAAGTCTCATGTGCCTGTAATTTCACCGGCCCCCTTACCTTTCTAACCGAAACACAGTAACACAAGTGCACTACTGCTTCACGGCAGAAATGGGTAAGGTGGTAGTACTTCCCCGAACGAACTCTGCACTAAGAACTCTACAACTCGAAAAAGATGTCTGTCAAAAGTTTAAAGTTATAACAAACTTTGTCGAAGCAGTGTGCGGCTGATAGGACGAGTCGTTCTGCAATGACGGCACCGCCGCAATGATGCTCGAAGATCAACTTATCTACATCCAGCATTTGAATTTCCACCTGAAATCAATAAAGAAGTAATAATAAATAATAATAAATATCCCAAGACATTCTCCACACATGGTTACCTGATCCCAAGTTAAGCAGAGTGTACTGCTTGTAGTATGGCTACCAGGTAACTGATATACTACATATACTATTTAAATACATACCAATATAGATATTTACACCCAGACACAGAACAAACAGACATGTTCATGCACACAAATGTTTGTCCTGGGTGGGAATCGAACCCACGACCTTCGGTTTGGCAGTCAGGGTCTCTAACCACCAAGCCTTAAAATCGAAAATATTTCATTTAAATATTTTTTTTTTATAAGACGTGCCGGCAGACAAGCACACGGTCCACCTGATGGTAAGTGGTCACTACTGCCTATGAATATTTGCAACACTAGGAGCATCGACAATACTTTGAACAGTTGCTTTGTGCAACTAGTTTAGGCATCAATGGTCAAAGTGTGCTATCTTATGTATACTGAATAAGAGTGTGGCGACATCTATGAACACGCCTACAATCCTTCACCGCCCGCACTACAGTGATGTGGCGGCATCTATGAACTAGTAGAAACACACGAGAATCCTACATCGCACTATCAAGATTCTCTCAAGATTTGACATATATACAAGCATCCAACATCAACAGTTGGACCGCGGTCCCCAGGCATGATCACCTAGCCTGGCGGAAGATCTTCCCTTTTAAATGGAGGAGTCTCACACCTCGCTCCTCCATAAGAGCAAACATGTATAATTTTACTACTATTTTGAGTCAAATAAACAACTATTATTATTATTGTTGTTGTGACGTGTAGTTGTTAAGTCTCATGTGCCTATAATGTCACCGGCCATACCTTTCTAACCGAAACACAGTAATACAATTGCACTACTGCTTCACGGCGGAAATGGGTAAGGTAGTACTTCCCCGGACGAACTCTGCACTAAGAGGTCTACTACTCAAAATAAAAATATATTCTTACTTTCCGACTAATATTATAAATGCGAAAGAAATTACTCTTTCACGCAAAAACTACTGAAAGGATTTAAATGATACTTGGCCCATAGATAGAGCATGCCCAGGAATACAATATAGGATACTTTTTATCCCGGGAAATTGCAATATCTCTCGGGAATTCGGATGAAACCGCGGGGAACAGCTAGTATTCTATATAGATTATTATCACTTCGCGTTACTACTTTGAGAGGATAGATAAACGGACGATTGTTACTCTTTCACAAAAAAACTACAGATTTGATTTTCATTACACTTAGCACATACATTGTTGAAACCTGGATTAACATATAGGCAAATTTGTCCGGGAAAACGTGACATTCCTCGGGAACGCGTGTGCAACCGCAGGAGCATAACATAGTTTATGAGCTCGATGGTAAATTAACCATTTGATTCTTTTTGTAGACCCTTATAAACCTCTTTCCAGAGGCGGCCTTAGGGGGTGGCGAACGGGGCAATCGCCCGGGGCCTCGCTCTTGCTGGGGCCTCGCGCAACCCAACCAAATAAAAAGAAATATGGATTTCAAATGTTATTTATTTGTATAACTTTAGCATTTCTTGTCAAATATGACAAATACCTAAACCAAACAACCAGACTTACTCTCGCATCACATACTTTTCACGAAGGACAAAGGGCCTCGCCACGACCTGCCGCCCGGGGCCTCGCAATGCGTAAAGCCGCCGCTGCCACTTTCTAACAGTAAATTAGGGATTCATAATATATGCCGACTACGGATCCCTTCATTGCGGCCAACTATCACTTGGCCGTCTCTTCTTTGATGATTTTTTAATTCTATTTTTAAAGTCTATGTTACTCTGGATAAGGTAGCTTTCAAAAAGTGAAATAATTACTGGGTCATTTGACCCGGTTATGGTACGTTTAGTATTTTTTGAATCTATTCATTAAAAAAAGAAATACAAATGACCTTCATAATCCCAACCACGGAACCCCTCACTGTGCAGCCCACAATAACTTGGCTATCTTTTCTGTAATGTTTTTTTAATTTAAAAGGGTTACATAAGCACTTACATAATGTTACAGAGGTACAACATTTTCTCAATGACTCAGCGCTATTTTGACGATTGATTATAGTCCTTAATGTCGTTGTGTGTGAAAGTGTAAATCAATTAAGAATATTTATCTTCACGTACATTTGTTAATGAAGAGGTAGGCAGACATCTGTGTGTACACTACACCCAATCCATGGGTGTAAATATATAATTAATTATCAAAGCCAACAACCCTAGTAAGCTGTCATGTCAGGGAACCAGATTATTTAACAGAAAGGCCTACGTACCTATTTTACCTAATAATTGTCTACTTTAATAGTTTTTCAATTTTTCATTCATAAAAATCAGTATTTTTTTTGGGTATGTTATACAGCGTTACTACGGTTCTTAAATATTGTGAATGGACTCGTTATAAGGACCCATTTAACCTCCTTTCGACTTTACGGGTAGGTTTATCGGTACATCCAGTATAAGTAAATACAGGAATATTGTTTAAGCAATGCGCAAAAAAATTTGGTGGTTCAGTATCAGTAACAGAGCACATTTCCATTATTTGTTTAATTTCTTTTTGTATTTTTTTTTCTCCAAGCATCAGGCGTTATACCCTCGCGTATGACGGAATTAAAAAGCCCCTGAAGGACTAAAAGTATGGGTTTTCTACCCGAAAAAGTTTTTGGAGTGACAGCGTGGTGGTACTCTTTTTCAAGAAGGATAAGGCCCTTCTGAAGAATTACCGCCCGATATCACTCTTGAGCCACGTTTATAAGATGTTTTCGCGAGTGATTACAAATCGTCTCTCACGCAGGTTTGACGACTTCCAGCCTCCCGAACAAGCCGGTTTCCGTAAAGGCTTTAGTACCATAGACCACATACATACGCTCCGCCAGATTAAACAGCAGACCGAGGAGTATAATCGGCCATTATGTTTGGCGTATGTGGACTATTAGAAAGCCTTCGATTCAATCGAGTCATGGGCGGTGTTACGGAGTTAACGGCGATGCCAAATAGACTATCGCTATATCGAAGTGTTGAAGTGCTTGTACAACAAAGCTACAATGTCAATTCGAGTCCAGGGCGAGAGTACGAGACCAATCCAATTGCAGAAAGGTGTAAGACAGGGAGACGTAATTTCACCGAAACTCTTCACCTATGCAATGGAGGATAAGGTCCAACTTCGACAAGCAGGTCAATCAGTGTGTGTTGCCAGTGATGACCTATGGAACGGAGACGTGGTCCTTTACTGCTGGCCGTATTAACAAGCTCAAGGTCACTCAGCGAGCTATGGAACGGGCTATGCTCGGCATTTCTCTACGCGACAGGGTCCGAAACGAGGACATTCGTAGAAAAACAAAGGCTGTAGACATAGCTCGTAGAGTCAGCCAGCTGAAGTGGCAATGGGCAGGCCACATCGCTCGAAGAACTGATAACCGGTGGAGAAGAAAGGTTCTCGAGTGACGACCACGTACAGGAAAACGCCGAGTGGGACGACCTCCCACCAGGTGGACCGACGACCTGGTCCGAGTCGCTGGAAGCCCCTGGATGCAGGTGGCTCAAGACCGTTCGAGATGGAAATCCAAGGGGGAGGCCTATGTTCAGCAGTGGACATCCCTGGACTGATATGATGTTGATTTTTTTTTCGACTTTAAAATCAACAAACAATGGACACTATCTATTCATAATAATTTCAAAGGGCGCGCGCGCCGTGCGCCGCACGCGGCGGTAGAGCCAGCTGTTGCCAAGGCTACGAGTAGCCATAATATAAATTTTAAAGTCTATATGTTTCGTTAACGATAACTTTATTTTTTTGTACTAAAACTTATCAGAATAAAAATAAGGTGTTTAATAAAACTCATTTAAGTTTAATTTGTCAATGTTTGCGCACTGAATAAAAAGTATTACTGTATATTCATTTCAAATATATATTTTATGCCTCAATGTTACATTACATCAGTGGTCGTCTCTCTTAGGGATAATTTTAAAAGCAATAATATTCTGGCTTACGTCACAATCCATTACGGAGAATTTAATGTATGTGCGATAAAACAATTCGTTGTGGAACCAATTTCCCTAAAATAGCGACATTCATAGTATTAACACCAGAAACAACCATAAACTTGTTATTTATTCCTATAACTAGGGTTTCTAGATCACCAAACCTCGTAGCCTCATAGTTTGACGGTCTGACGGTGTCAGTATTAATATTTACAATCAAGATACTTTGATTAATAGCAGCTCGTTTTCGAAATGTAAAAAGCTGGACGAGCCGGACACTCAATCTAAAAGCCTTACTATGTCCGGCTTTATCTAGACGCCTGGCAACAAAACATTTTAAAGTATACGTTTCTTCAATAATCTACGATTCAACAGTTTCACAATAACACCTAAATAGGTTTTTTCTTATATACTATACTAGCCGTCCCCCGCGGTTTTACCCGCGTTCCCGTGGGATGTCACATGTTATATACATATAAACCTTCCTCTTCAATCACTCTATCTATTAAAAAAAAACCGCATCAAAATCCGTTGCGTAGTTGTAAAGATTTAAACATACATAGGGATATAGGGACAGAGAAAGCGACTTTGTTTTATACTATGTAGTGACTAGATAGTATAGTGTTTTTACATTGATAATATTTGCCAAAAACTGATTGCGGTTGAGGCAATGAGTGTAACACAATACAATAAAACCTTATTTGTGAAAGCAGATGACTGCAGTCCACCTGAAGTAAAGTAGAACTGTAGTCCAAATGCGAGAACCGCTAGTGCCAGTCTGTGGCGTAGCTAGGTAACCATAGCTCCTGGGGCAAAAAATTAAGGCCCCAACTAAACTTGTGGCGATTTAAAATCGTTTGTCCCCCAGCCGAAGCTTGGGGGCCCAGGGGTTCTGCCCCGTCTAGCCCTTCGGTAGCTACGCCACTGTTCGTAAGTCAGAGTCCGAGGGGCCCCTGAGCTTAGGACCCCGGGGCACTGTCCCGTCTAGCCCTCCGGTAGCTACGCCACTGGTGCCAGTACAGGAGTGTACAACACTAGCCGCCCTCACCCTGCCGGCCCGCAAGGTGCTTCTTCACGCCTCGTTTGAAGGACCCCATGTCGTAGGAAGAAGGGAAAACGTTTGAAAGCAAAGATACTTAAATTTTAATTTATCACGCGTGCGAAGTCACGGGCATAGCTAGTTTATAATCTTTTTTTAATCCCCTCGTTGGTCTTGTGGTAAATATGTTGGCTCGAGACCCCGAGGTCCTCTAACAACCATAACACCCATATTCTAAGACGTTTCCTCAGACGTCACTCGACTCTAACTCGACTGAGGATACCTTCAGCATTTTCTCGAGGAATTCTCAAAATTGGTATTCTTTATCTATTTATTTATTTAGTTTAGTTTAGGAACACCAACAGTACACATATTAAAAAGAAATACATTGTCTAAGCTATAAAGATTATGATAGTATCATAATGCTGCACAGATATGTGCACCCATTAAAGGTGTACACAGCATTAACAGAAAAAAAAGAAGCACAACTAGTTATCAGTACAATAAGATAAAATATTAATCAAATAAAATAATGAGCTTCAGTAACTGTTTACATGCAATAAACTTCCTTAAGGTT
This sequence comes from Habrosyne pyritoides, assembly GCA_907165245.1. Lineage (NCBI taxonomy): Eukaryota > Metazoa > Arthropoda > Insecta > Lepidoptera > Drepanidae > Habrosyne > Habrosyne pyritoides. The sequence goes on from OU015613.1 coordinate 4,707,876, forward strand.
GGTCGCGACGTACCTTGAAGTTGACAGTTATTTCCTCACCTCGGGTAAGGGAAAGCGTCGAGTGGAGGAGATTTTTGTAATTAGAATACTATTATCTTGGAGTGACGTTGAGTGGAGTCGAGGAATTTTCGAGGAAACGTCTTAGAATTAGAATGGGTGTTAGTCTTTCACGTCTTAGAGGAGGATCGGTTTGACTTGATTTCTCATTTAATAGATAGCTCACAGAATAGAGGACATTTTTTTCTTTTGTAATTTAGGCTGATAAAAAGACAGGCGGTCCACCTGTGTGTGGTCACTATGGACATTTGCAACACCAGGGCCATCGCCGCGTTGTCGACCCTGAGACGTGAAGTTGTTAAGTCTCATGTGCCTGTAATTTCGCCTTCGAATAGGACATAATACTTTTTGCGGCGAGACTTCTCATGGTATTGCTTTGAAATTCTGATCGCAACCATTTGTGTGACGAAATAAAAATGAATGATAATCACAATATATGCTATTCAAAAGTGATTGATGAAGAATTAAAATGTTTCCCTGTTATACAAATGTTTTACTTTTTTGTTTTTTATTCCAGGAAAACGGAAGCTATTGTAGCAAACAGCCCCCTTATTCAGCTAATACAAATTTCGTCGGAGAGCCGCTTCACGGAGGCCTCGGAGAGCTTATCTCTCATGTGATTAGTAGTATTAGCGTAGTTAGCGACAGAGACAGAGCATAGAGGCCGCGACGAAACATCCTCGAGTTAGTGTCTTTTTCCTTACAAAATTGAGCCCCAGGACCCACATTAAAAGCCGCGTCATTAAAAAAGTGAAAGCATAATGACAATGAACTGACTTATCGTGAACGCAACGAAAACAACACCATCTGTCAACTTGACGTTTTCCTTACCGCGCTTTTGTCTTTTGCGCGGGTATCGTTTTGTTTCGCTTACAAAAGGAGGTTATATAACTTCTTAATAAGCGTTTAGAGGTTACTGTCACTCTAACGCTTCTGTTTGCTAATAGTTTGTTCATGAAGATATGGGTTTTATTGTGTTACCCTTAAGGTATTTTTTTGTGTACCAGTGTTATTATCAATATTTGTAACCCTTTTACAAAATACATATTTTTAGGTACCGTATATGTTAGAGCTGAATAAAATTCAAATAAAACCATTTTTGTTAATATGTAGGTCAATGGCCTGCTGTGTCAATGACCTTGAATAAAATGGTAGTTTTTTTTCTAATAGCTTTAGTTCGCCTTAATTCCAGACATAAAATAGCCTGTGTTTTCAGATATTGCTATTAAAACTACACCATTAAGGCTTTAAGGACAAACAGACCAATAAAAAAATAAACAAGGTGTGTCGTAAAGACACGATAGAAGGGAAACTTTTGTATTACAGGGAAACATTTTAATTATTCATCAATCACTTTTGAATAGCATAGATTGTGTTTATCATTCATTTATTTTTCATCACACAAAATGGTTGCGGATCATAATTTCAAACCCCTCCTAAGAAGTCTCACTTCAAAAAGGATTTGTTATATGTAGTTGTTGCTGTATTTAGCTGGACAAACAAAACTATTTAAAAAGCAATGGGTGGTGGGCGGCCTTAGACACGCGGGGCTCCCTTTTGCGCGGGGCCCGTAGCAATTGCTACTCTTGCTTCGTGGTTAATCCGGCACTGATTAGTAGTTACCTATATTATAGCAAGCGGGGATCCACCGTTGCGGGCACAATGGGCATGTCCACAACCCTAATAGACTTGTGACGTCACAATTCCACGATCTATTGAGGTCGATAGACTATATATCCAAAACTTTTATAAAATAAAATCAAACTCCTTTGTATGTACTATATCGATCATGAGCGAGTTTGTACTCTGAATCACACTTGGCCGATTTTCGGATGGCTGACTACAATCTTTTTTGCGGGCTGGATCCGCGCCTAACCTATAACTATTATATTATTCAATATTATATGGTGTTGCATACTCTGCGATAGCAGACTGCGATTTTTGAGTTGAAGACAGATTTTTTTTTTATTGGTAAAGTCAAGAAAAATTAAGAACCCCTCTTAATTGGCTACTTTAAAACCTTGCTTTAATAATAGCTTGTAAAAAATTAACAAACTAATGTAGGTATATGATAAATATTAATTTGGTTGGAAATAACATTTCATTAAACCATTACAAAACTTACAGTTCTCGTGGTTAACGAGGCTGTTTTCTATAAATTTTCTTTTTATACCACTTGGGCCGACAAACAAGCGGGCGGTAAGTGGTTACCGCCGCCTATGGACATTTGCAACACTAAGGACATCTCCAATGCGTTGTCGACCCTGAGACGTGAAGTTGTTAAGTCTCATGTGTAAGTTCTTATATTTTTTAACTTATTTACCTGCCATGGAAAAGCGCCGTAAGGAGTTTCAGTGCCTCCAACGATCTTGCCTGTTCTTCTCGGATTAAAATCCACTGTTCTCGTTCCACATTGCACTTTGTCTAGTTTTCCTGGCTTCGACACCGAATTTTGATTAAAATAATTCATAGAAAAACTCGAAAAAGACTTTGACGGCCGCGTTCTATTTTTATAATATTCCATGTGATTAATGTGATTCAAAAAATAATCGCCACTGGTTAAATTTACGATTAGAAAAACAAAAAATAATTTCGGAATCATTTTTACGAATTATGCAATAACCAAACGTGTTTTTTATTCTTTACTGCAATCTAATGTCATTTAATTCCCGCGATATATTTAACTGACAAGTTTGAAACGTTGCTACATTTGAATATCGAACAGAACGCGCGGACGTCCAACCGATATGACAACCAAAAACTTAATGAGATATATTCGATCGAACCGATTTATTTTTTTCAAAAACGCGATCACAATGCCAGACGCAAGACACACACGGTAATGTGTGTCAATGGATCTTTCTCAAGATGCATCCTTTGTAACTATTGTCGCATCTAATGTAACTAATTAGAAATGACGACATTTTAAAAAAGGAATACATTAATTTCGTTTTCTAATTTCTAATAAAGCGTCAGGTGAAATGCGCTTTGCAATTGTGCATTTAAGCAGTTAACTTATTAGTCTAGACATAATAATGGCTTAATAGAATTTAATGTGTGTATAATTTCTATATAGTTTTATTAGGATTTATCCTCATCATCAGGGAATAGAGTACATTAATATTCATATAGAACATAGTATTTAGGACATGGAATCTTCTATAAATAGTCACAAAGTCTTATTTTTAATGGAATTTTCGCCATCATTTAATATTTTCTTCCAGAAAGTTTAATAAAACACAGTCAATCCGGGGCGGGTTACTAGTTTTTTATACCAAATTTTAGTAACTTAGTTTGCGTTTAAATAGTCATTTTTTTGACTCATTTGCCATTGTCTACACTTTAGTCTCAGTGAAAGGTATACCAACAAATTATTGACAAAAGAGCATAAAACCCAAGGCCCAAACTTATGTCTCTACCCTTCATTCATCAAAATTCCAAACTATTAATTCAGTTTAGGCCCGCGGAGGGCATTTATGAAGGTCAAAATTACTGATGATACTACCGATTCGGAAGTTGCCCCCAACTGAGAAGAACCGAAAAGAAACTCAGTAAAGTTACATTTTTTTAAATCCCCGTGTCAAACATCGAACGAACTATTACTTACAATGATATCTTCAGATATATCCCCATCAACAAATCTCGTGTGCATGCTTCACACTCCAATGTCACGCACATTATCATATCTGCCTCATATATTGTTAGTTACTGAGGATTATTATCATTTTTCTCTGTACTAACTAGTTAAGGGACATACATTACACATTAAAATTACAATAAACCAGTTTCGTTTGACAGATTTATTGACAGATATTTTGTTAGCTATGGTTTCAAAGAATGAATGGTGGAAACATTTCATTTTCAGTCTGTGGTTTTCAAAGTTTTAATTGTTAAAAACGGGTTGCACTCCGGGAGTGCCGGCAGAAGGGAAAACTTGAACATTACCGTTGTGAATTTTTACCGTCTTACGAATTTTCGATCAGGTCACGTGTCCTGACGCGAGTTTAACATTTTATACCCATCCCAAGAAAAGTGCTCAACGCCGCTACGGACTCCGTCGTAAAGACACGATAGAAGTGAAACTTTTATATTACAGGGAAACATTTTAATTATTCATCACTTTTGAATAGCAAAGACTGTGTTTATCATTCATTTATTTTTCGTCATATAAAAAGGTGACGAATCAGAATTTCAAAGACCTCCCAAGAAGTTTCTTCTTGGACTTCAAATAAATATCTTGCAACTCGATTTGCCAATGAAAGCCTGTAATCGAAGATGGTAATCATATATCGATGTAAATCAGTTTGGATCTTATTCAATAGTACAACAACCAACTATACTACCGGCACGCTATGATGGCCGTTTTGACGTTTCAGATTGTCATAGGAAAAGAAACTGTATTGCTTTGGAATGACGTTGATTTCCATCATCATACAATTAGCTGTTGGATCAATAGATGCACCTTATGTGTCAAGGAATAAAGGGTATTTTTCTTTGTCATTGTTAAACGTCAAAACGGCCATCGTAGCGTGCCGCAAGTTTTGATCAGCGCCATGCTTTTTTTTATGTATAAGCTTGTGTTTAACCACAATATAACCATGGTAAGTAATGACGAAGGTCCACATAGCCTAGAATTTTTTTTTTTAATAATATGAACTAGTGCTTGACTGCGATCCCACCTGATGGTAAGCAGTGCTGCAATCATTGATGTTGAGGCGCACTAGTTTATTATTTAGCCTATTCACTTTAGCCTTGAAGACACCCAAATTATAATTGTGCGGGAAGACCGCAGCAGGCAAGTTATTCCAGTCCCTCGATGTACGCGGTATAAACAGCGGCGAAACGCTTAGTCCGGACCGTAGGAGTTTCGACAACGTAGGGGTGGATACTCGCCGTACGACGGGATGTCCGATGGTGGAAAGGTGATGGCGGAATAACTCTCTTCCAGGGTCAGTGTTTCCTGGCACCTTTAACCTGAATTTATTAATGAATAGGCATTTTCTGAGTAAGAGTGCTACATCTTCAGCCTCGTCATAACTTCTCCTGGTCAGTCAAAGCCCAAACGGAAATCCATTTCAAATAAAAAAAATTGGCCGCAAAATGCAGTCTATCAGAACACACAGACAACTTGAGGGTGGTAGTCAAGGCGGGTACTATAAAGTACCCTAGTACCCTACCGGGTTGTTTGTCTCACCATGTTTAAGAGCTTTATTTATGAAACTATATCAGTTTCGTTGATGCAAAAGTTTGAGTAATGCTGTAATAGAAGAAAACTATTTGTGTAAGGAAAACTACAAAGCCATTACTATAGTAATCTGGATTTTAGAACGTTAGGAAAATTACTGATCGAATATTTCCGCGCTTAATTTTTTTTCACATACATTTATGTTTTAGAGTAGTAGAGCTCTTAGTGCAGAGTTCGTCCGGGGAAGTACTACCACCTTACCCATTTCCGCCGTGAAGCAGTAGTGCAATTGTATTACTGTGTTTCGGTTAGAAAGGTAAGGGAGCCGGTGAAATTACAGGCACATGAGACTTAACAACTTCACGTCTCAGGGTCGACAACGCATTGGCGATGCCCCTAGTGTTGCAAATGTCCATAGGCGGCGGTGACCACTTACTATCAGGTGGACCGTCCGCTTGTTTGTCGGCCCACGTGGTATAAAAAAAAAAAATTATTAAAAGCTGCGAGCTACATGGAATTACTTGGAGGAGGCCTTTGTCGAGAGACAAGCTTGTACAGATAAATAAACCGATATACTATATATCAAACCATAATTAGGTGTAACAAGTAAAAGGTGATTACTACTTCATGTAACAATAAGATTCTAAAGAGTAACAGTAATAAAGGCCTAAATATAATACTAGCTGTCCACCGCGGTTTCACCCGCATTCCCGAGGGAAGTAACATTTTCCCGGCACAAAAAGTATCCTATGTTACTTCTAATACCTCCAAGAATATGTGTACAAAGTTTCATGATGATCGGTTAAGTAGTTTTCGCCTGAAAGCGTAACAAAACTTACATTCACATTTATAATATTACTAGCTGTCCCCCGCGGTTTCACCCGCGTTCCCGTGGGATGTCACATGTATTATACATAAAAACCTTCCTTCAAAATCCGTTGCGTAGTTTTAATGATTTAAGCATACATAGGGATATAGGGACAGAGAAAGCGACTTTGTTTTATACTATGTTGTGATAGATAGATGTTTTTAGAAGTAGAGCTCATAGTGCTGTGTTCGTCCGGGGAAGTTATTATCACCTTACCCATTTCCGCCGTGAAGTAGAGCACTTGTATTACTGTGTTTCGGTTAGAAAGGTAAAGTGACATTACAGGCACATGAGACTTAACTTTACGTCTCAGGGTCGACAACGCATTGGCGATGCCGCTGGTGTTGCAAATGTTGATAGGCGGCGGTGGACCGTCGTCCTGTTTGTCGAACTACACATAAAGAAAAGAAAATATGGTGTAAGATTTCCTCAAGGTGAAATCTTAGCCTTTATCACTAAATAAGATATAGTACCTAATTAGAAATAACATAAGAGCTATATTATGCATTTAAAGTTTTTTTACCAGATGGGATACCTATGTGAACCTGGCAACTGAAAATACAATAACTAATTTTCATGAATGCCATTCGATTGTACCCCGTTTGTACCGGATTGTACCGTTTTTTAAATCGTTTGTACCTCAAAGGGGTAAGAGATAGGGGGATGCAAACATTTGGCCCGCAATACCCTTCAGTTTTCAGAATACTCAATAACATTTTTTTATGAATGTCATTCGTTTGTACCGCGTTTGTACCGGATTGTACCGTTTTTAAAAAGTTTCTATCTCAAGAGGGTAAGAGACAGGAGGGTGTGAAAGTTTGGCCCGCAATACCCTTAATTTTGCAAAGTTTACAATAACTAATTTTAATGAATGCCATTCGATTGTACCGCGTTTGTACCGGATTGTACCGTTTTTTAAATCGTCTGTACCTCAAAGGGGTAAGAGATAGGGGAATGCAAACATTTGGCCCGCAATACCCTTAATTTTGCAAAGTTTACAATAACTAATTTTAATGAATGCCATTCGATTGTACCGCGTTTGTACCGGATTGTACCGTTTTTTAAATCGTTTGTACCTCAAAGGGGTACGAGATAGGGGGATGTAAAAATTTGGCCCGCAATACTCTTCAGTTTTCAGAATACTCAATAACATTGTTTTATGAATGTCATTCGTTTGTACCGCGTTTGTACCGGATTGTACCGTTTTTAAAAAGTTTCTATCTCAAGAGGGTAAGAGACAGGAGGGTGTGAAAGTTTGGCCCGCAATACCCTTAATTTTGCAAAGTTTACAATAACTAATTTTAATTAATGCCATTCGATTGTACCCCGTTTGTACCGGATTGTACCGTTTTTTAAATCGTTTGTACCTCAAAGGGACAAGAGATAGGGGGATGGAAAAATTTGGCCCGCAATACCCTTCAGTTTTCAGAATACTCAATAACATTTTTTTATGAATGTCATTCGTTTGTACCGCGTTTGTACCGGATTGTACCGTTTTTAAAAAGTTTCTATCTCAAGAGGGTAAGAGACAGGAGGGTGTGAAAGTTTGGCCCGCAATACCCTTAATTTTGCAAAGTTTACAATAACTAATTTTAGTTAATGCCATTCGATTGTACCGCGTTTGTACCGGATTGTACCGTTTTTTAAAACGTTTGTACTCCAAGAGGGTATGAGATAGGGGAATGGGAAAATCTGGCCCGCAAATACCCTTAAGTTTTCAGGGTATACAATAACAAATTATTATGAATGCCATTCGATTGTACCGCGTTTGTAAAGGATTGTACCCTTCTTAAAAAGTTTGTACCTCAAGATCCTGAGAGACAGGGTGGTGCGATAGTTATTTTCTCTAACAGCTTTTTATGTTTGCAGCTTACGAATAGCCCGGAATATAAAATTCCACCAAAAACATTTTCATGTTAAATGTGGTCAAGACGAGACCATATACATATTATTGCTCGCACTGACAAAGTTATCAGATCTCATGTAGAGTCAAGCTTCCAACACGCCCTTACTCTACAAGCCCTAACTACACAAACTCTACATTTTAGTCAAATCACACAGAATGTAATAAAAATAATGAGGTATACCCGAATTGTTTTTGACTTGGTTGAATCGACTGGCTAACCACTCATTATCGTCCCCGAACCCCTCAGCCTTCCACCCGTCATGGCGTAATTTCTTTTATCATTTTGCGCAATGATAATTTAGGTAAAATTTAAACTAAATGAACTAACAACAATTTTAACCTACATTAAGATCAAAGTAAAGTCTATCTAATGAAGTTAATTAAATGAAACTATTCTAAGATACCTATTTTTGATGATAATCAGTGAGTGAGTGAGTCAGTGACGAAATCGGGGGTTTTTAGATTTCAATAAAATCTAGATTCTAGAGTATAAAGGCTATGAAAATTTAAAATTTCAGCAGGGATTCTATAATAGATGCGTGCACTAAGTCCTAAAAATGAGCCCTGCACCTTTTGAAGTCTATATGCAGAAGTGACAAGTTTATGCTTATTTCTAGTATTGATAGAGTGCATATCACTATTCTTCGTAGAGTGCCTATATCTCTATCATAAAAATAAACAAATATATGTATCCTAGGAAAGTCCTCACACATATTGTACTTACGTCTTCGGGGATAATGGGCCACATAGTGTGACGAAGATGTAGAGTTTGTGAAGCTAGCCCTAAGGCTTGTAGAGTTAGGCCGTGTAGAGTTAGAAGTTTGGCTCTACATGCGATCTGATAACTTTTTGACAGTGCAATACTCTTAATTTTGCAAAGTTTACAATAACTAATTTTAATTAATGCCATTCGATTGTACCGCGTTTGTACCGGATTATACCGTTTTTAAAAAGTTTCTACCTCAAGAGGGTAAGAGATAGGGGGATGGGAAAATCTCGTCCACAATACCCTTCAGTTTTACCGAGTATTCAATAAAAAAAAATTATGAATGGCATTCGATTGGACCGCGTTTGAATCGGATTGTACCGTTTTTTAAAACGTTTGTACCCCAAGAGGGTAAGAGCGGTAGTTATTTTCTCTAAGAGCTTATTATTTAGAATAGGGCGAAATATAAAATTCCTTGAAAAACATTTTCATATAAGATGTGGTCAAGACGAGACCATACACATATAGGGCTCGCACTGCCAAAGTTATCAGGTTTCGTGTAGAGCCAAGCTTCTAACTCTACACGGCCTAAATCTAGAAGCCCTAACTACATAAACTCTATATGTTAGAAATATGTGGCCCATTATCCCCGAAATTGTAAGATATGTGTGAGGACTGTCCTACGATACGATACATATATCGTATATATAAATATATCTTATATATACATATCGAACGCTGTCCAATCGAATGCCATTCATAATTTTTTTTTATTGAATACTCTGTAAAACTGAAGGGTATTGTGGACGAGATTTTCCCATCCCCCTATCTCTTACCCTCTTGAGGTAGAAACTTTTTAAAAACGGTATAATCCGGTACAAACGCGGTACAATCGAATGGCATTAATTAAAATTAGTTATTGAAAACTTTGCAAAATTAAGAGTATTGCACTGTCAAAAAGTTATCAGATCGCATGTAGAGCCAAACTTCTAACTCTACACGGCCTAACTCTACAAGCCTTAGGGCTAGCTTCACAAACTCTACATCTTCGTCACACTATGTGGCCCATTATCCCCGAAGACGTAAGTACAATATGTGTGAGGACTTTCCTAGGATACATATATTTGTTTATTTTTATGATAGAGATATAGGCACTCTACGAAGAATAGTGATATGCACTCTATCAATACTAGAAATAAGCATAAACTTGTCACTTCTGCATATAGACTTCAAAAGGTGCAGGGCTCATTTTTAGGACTTAGTGCACGCATCTATTATAGAATCCCTGCTGAAATTTTAAATTTTCATAGCCTTTATACTCTAGAATCTAGATTTTATTGAAATCTAAAAACCCCCGATTTCGTCACTGACTCACTCACTCACTGATTATCATCAAAAATAGGTATCTTAGAATAGTTTCATTTAATTAACTTCATTAGATAGACTTTACTTTGATCTTAATGTAGGTTAAAATTGTTGTTAGTTCATTTAGTTTAAATTTTACCTAAATTATCATTGCGCAAAATGATAAAAGAAATTACGCCATGACGGGTGGAAGGCTGAGGGGTTCGGGGACGATAATGAGTGGTTAGCCAGTCGATTCAACCAAGTCAAAAACAATTCGGGTATACCTCATTATTTTTATTACATTCTGTGTGATTTGACTAAAATGTAGAGTTTGTGTAGTTAGGGCTTGTAGAGTAAGGGCGTGTTGGAAGCTTGACTCTACATGAGATCTGATAACTTTGTCAGTGCGAGCAATAATATGTATATGGTCTCGTCTTGACCACATTTAACATGAAAATGTTTTTGGTGGAATTTTATATTCCGGGCTATTCGTAAGCTGCAAACATAAAAAGCTGTTAGAGAAAATAACTATCGCACCACCCTGTCTCTCAGGATCTTGAGGTACAAACTTTTTAAGAAGGGTACAATCCTTTACAAACGCGGTACAATCGAATGGCATTCATAATAATTTGTTATTGTATACCCTGAAAACTTAAGGGTATTTGCGGGCCAGATTTTCCCATCCCCCTATCTCTTACCCCTTTGAGGTACAAACGATTTAAAAAACGGTACAATCCGGTACAAACGCGGTACAATCGAATGGCATTAATTAAAATTAGTTATTGTAAACTTTGCAAAATTAAGGGTATTGCGGGCCAAATTTTTGCATCCCCCTATCTCTTACCCCTTTGAGGTACAAGCGATTTAAAAAACGGTACAATCCGGTACAAACGCGGTACAATCGAATGGCATTAATTAAAATTAGTTATTGTAAACTTTGCAAAATTAAGGGTATTGCGGGCCAAATTTTTGCATCCCCCTATCTCTTACCCCTTTGAGGTACAAACGATTTAAAAAACGGTACAATCCGGTACAAACGCGGTACAATCGAATGGCATTAATTAAAATTAGTTATTGTAAACTTTGCAAAATTAAGGGTATTGCGGGCCAAATTTTTGCATCCCCCTATCTCTTACCCCTTTGAGGTACAAACGATTTAAAAAACGGTATAATCCGGTACAAACGCGGTACAATCGAATGGCATTCATTAAAATTAGTTATTGTAAACTTTGCAAAATTAAGGGTATTGCGGGCCAAATTTTTGCATCCCCCTATCTCTTACCCCTTTGAGATACAAACGATTTAAAAAACGGTACAATCCGGTACAAACGCGGTACAATCGAATGGCATTAATTAAAATTAGTTATTGTAAACTTTGCAAAATTAAGGGTATTGCGGGCCAAACTTTCACACCCTCCTGTCTCTTACCCTCTTGAGATAGAAACTTTTTAAAAACGGTACAATCCGGTACAAACGCGGTACAAACGAATGACATTCATAAAAAAATGTTATTGAGTATTCTGAAAACTGAAGGGTATTGCGGGCCAAATTTTTGCATCCCCCTATCTCTTACCCCTTTGAGGTACAAACGATTTAAAAAACGGTACAATCCGGTACAAACGGGGTACAATCGAATGGCATTCATGAAAATTAGTTATTGTATTTTCAGTTGCCAGGTTCACATAGGTAGATGGGATGACAAACAAGCAGACAGTCCATCTGATGGTAAGTAGTCACCACCGCCTATAGACATTCGAAACACCAGGGGCATCGCCACGTTGTTGACTCTGAGATATGAAGTTGTTATGTCTCAAGTGCCTGTTATAGTGAAGTTAAAATCAATTTAAAGGTACATGTGTAACCGTACTGCTTCTAAGAAAGATACCAATTTTGGGCTCATGTAGTGAACCTTTTAAATAATGTTTTTCTTTTAAATTTAGTGTTTTATAATTTTTTATGTTTTAATTTTAATCTGATTTTGTAGTTACTTTTAGTTTATGTTTTACTAGATGTCCCCCGCGGTTTCACCCGTGTTTATCGATATCGTATAACATTCGCTCAATCACAAGTTGTAATAAACCAATTTTCATCCAGATCGGTCAAATAGTTCTTGAGATAGTTATAAAAATACGACAAATGACAAAAATACGACAAATGACAAAAATACGACAAATTCAAATTCAAATTCAAAACCATTTATTCAGTTTAGGCCTTTGGAGGGCACTTATGAAGGTCAAATTTAAAGTTACTGAAGCTACAACCGGTTCGGAAGTCAGCCTTCAACTGAGAAGAACCGGCAAGAAACTCAGCAAGGTTACATTCTTTTTTATTTGTTATATAAATTTTTATCTATTCTGACTTTTTGGCTATTTTATAATTTCAATTTTACATAATTTTATATTTAACAATTACAAAATACTTATTATAGGTAACATTAATAAAAACAAAACAAAAAAAAAATATGACAAGACTACAAAATAGAAAATAACAATAATTAGGTACTTACAACTTAAACAAGAGATTTAGAGGTGCACTGTGCAGAGAGCAGCTATTTCCATACATTTTTATCTTCAATATAATGAACTACCTTGTAATACGCTTTTTCTTTCAAAACTTTCCTAATATAATTTTTAAATTTTAGATCAGACATTTTGGTTACTGAAAGCGGTATCTTATTATAAAATCGAACACAATTACCAAGAAATGACTTGTTAACTTTAGTTAGTCTAAAGTATGGAACAACTAACTTCTCCCTTTGTCTTGTATTTATACTATGAATATCTAATTTTGACTCAAACATTCCTATGTTTCTACGTATAAACATTATATTTTCATAAATATATAGTGAAGGTAATGTCATTATATTTATTTCCCTAAATAAATCTCTTAATGATTCACGGGGACCCATACTGTAAATTGCACGAATTGCTCGTTTTTGTATAATAAATATTGATTCTATATCCGCTGCTGCTCCCCAAAACAAAATACCATAGGACAAGAGGCTATGAAAATATGCAAAATAAACTAATTTGGCCGTCTCAACATTCGTCAATTGTTTAATTTTCCTAACAGCAAAAGCAGCCGAACTTAATTTAGCAGCTAGAGTATCAACCTGAGGTCCCCATTGCAATTTATTGTCTAATGTAAGACCCAAAAATACCGTTTTATTTACAAGATCAATATGGCTCCCATCTATTATTATTTGGCTATCTACTTGTGCTACATTTGGTAAAGAAAACCTTAAGCATTTAGTTTTCTTTGAATTTAGTAATAGATTATTTGTAGCAAACCACCCACAGACAATTGACATAGTATGATTAACTTTAGTTAGATCTTTGTCTTTTCTATTAACTTTAAAAATTAATGATGTATCATCAGCAAACAAGACAATATCTGTGAGGTCATTTACAACATATGGCAAATCATTTATATATACTAAAAACAAAAATGGACCTAAAATTGAACCCTGGGGTACCCCCATTTCGACTAAAGAGCCCTTGGATGTTGTGCCGGTAATCCCTACCTTTTGCTGGCGATTTGATAAATAAGATAAAACAAGATCATGAGCAGTTCCACGAATTCCGTAGAAGTCAAGTTTTAGTAGTAGCGTACGGTGGTCAACGCAATCGAATGCCTTGGACAGATCACAAAAAATGCCAATCGCATCCTGTGAATCCTCCCATGCGCCATAAATGTGCCTCAGCAATGTTGCTGCCGCATCGGATGTAGATCTTCCCTTCGTGAAACCGAACTGATGACCATGCAATACCTTATGCTTAGTAAAGTGACTTGACATTTGATTAAGCAGCAATTTTTCAAAGATTTTACTAAGTGCTGGCAGAACGGAAACTGGTCTGTAATCAGATGGATTCTCCCTACAACCGGACTTGAAAATAGGTACTATTTTACTATATTTCATTAAATCAGGAAAACAACCCTGATCAATGCATTCATTAAAAATATTTGACAAAACAGGTGCTATCACTGTTATTATTGATTTTACGATTGTTACTGATAAGCCCCATAAATCTTCAGTACTTTTCATATTGAGAGAATTAAAAGTTATTATGATATCGCTAGCATTAATATGGTCAAATTTAAAACTTGGAAATGTATTATGAATATGCTGCTTGAGTAAAGATTCCGCTGCTATAGGACATGATTTAAGGCTTTTAGTAGTTTTACCAGGTATACTCGTGAAGAAGTTTTCAAAAGCACAGGCTACATCTAAATTATTTGTTAGAATTTTATCATTAATTTTAAGAGTTACCTGTTCATTATTATTTCTAATTTTACCAGTTTCCGTATTAATAACATTCCAGACTGTCTTTATTTTGTTATTAGCATTACCTATTTTATTACATATAAAGTAAGATTTAGCTTGATTACACACTAACTTGAAAGTCTTTGAAAATTTTCTAACATATTTATGAAATTCTTCGTTCTGAGTTAGAGATTTTAAATGATAAAGTTCATACAACCTATCCCTGCTCTTACGAATACCTTTTGTAGCCCAGTCACTAAATCCCATTTTACTATTTACCTTCACTATTTTAGTAGGACAGGCTCTATTAAAATTATCGCAAATCCCAGACAATAAACCTTTATACAAGACATTGGGCTCATCACTATGATATATTGTATTACAGAGTTTCAGCTCTAAATTATTCTTAAAGGTGTCTAATCTTGCCTTAGTAGTAGGTCTAATTACTTTCGTTATTTTAAATACTTGTCTTTTAAATGGCAATTCTATTAATTGAGCCTTATGATCCGAGCGAACACCACTAATAATCGATTTCCCTAGTATACTACTATTAGTTAATATATTATCAATACAAGTAGCCGAAGTGGCTGTAGATCTTGTTGACTCACTAAACAATAAATCTAAGTTGAACGATTTGAATAAGGCAACAAAATTCCGACTTTCAGATGAATTACTAAGAGTATCTACATTAAAGTCGCCACATACAACTATTGACTTGTTAGAATTATTAAATAACTTACGAAGAATCTCTTCCATTATAGACGTAAACAATAAAAAATTTGATGCCGGTGGCCTATAAACACAAACAATAATATAGTTCTGCAACTCTGCACAAGATACCTCACAAACACGCTCAACAGAGAGGCTACAAATATCTTTACGATCCTTGAATTTAATATTATTATTTATAAGAATTATTGTGCCGCCACCTTCTGCAGATAATCTATTGAATATACTGGCAACTGTAAAGTTTTTAATATTAAAAAGCATAGTGCCCGGTTTCAACCATGTCTCTGTAAAACATAATATATCTATATTTATTTTATCTAATAATAAATGAATATCAAGAATTTTGCCAAAGAAGCGATTAATATTCTGATGTAATAAAAAAGTCGAACTGTTTAGCTTCTCTGTTGTCAAAAGTTTTTGTTTAAAGAACTATTCTGAGATTTAATGTTAAAATGACTTGTTCTTACAAAAATACGACAAATGACAAAAATACGACAAATGATAAAAATTGGCGTCAGCTACTTATATATCGAAAAACTTTTTTTTTACTTATTTGTTTTGGTTTAAAAATAACTTAAATAGTATTATTGATATTTCTTTTCCCTACCAGTAGGGATAGCTCGGTAAGGATAAGTGTACCACTCGAAAAAAGTACTGTTATGAGTGCCGCTCTCTGGCTCGGAAAGCAAGTAGCCTTTTACTATTCATAATGTCCAAATCTCTAGATTATGATTTATATATTGTACTGCCTATAAGCTATTGGTGTGCCAATAAAGTAAAATAAAATAAATAAAAATAAAATAATGGAAATATGGGTATATATAGTCTGTGGCAGTTATTCCTAGACCAATATGATGATGATATATGACATACCACATTATTTAATCATCCCTGGAAGAGAAAAATATAGTCATCTCCAATAATTACAAAGCGAAACATAGTCTTAACAACTAATAATTTCACAGCAATATTTTCCTCTAAAATCCGGATCGAACCAGTTATAACTACTTCATACCGCCTTAAAACACGCTCTACTTTCAGTTACTTATTTGCATTTGCATATTATCAGTTGTGTGTAACTTTGACCCATAATATTTTGTACTAAAGGACGTTTGTAAGCAGATGTGTGATGTACAGACAGACTAGTAAATACATAATTAAATACGCATGATAACCATAAAATTAAAAAAAAAAAATTTACCCGGTGATTGGGGAGTTCCATACGTATGGCAATCCACTGAATTAAATGTATACAATTCTAAATAATACTTTTTAATTAATTTCTAAAACAAAGAAAAGTAAGGAGATGTGTACTTTAACTCCTTACTTTTCTTTAACCTAGGAAAATCTAAAGTGTAGTTGTATTTTTAATTGTTATCATGTATTGTAAAATAGCTGTTAGTTTTTTTAATAAAATAATAAAAACACGGTAACACTTTAGGCAACGTCAGTCAGTTCCCGCCAATATGTCGCTTGCACGGTATATTGCCAATGCGACTGGAAGAAACCTTTTCGCTGCGCTAACTTCGAGATAATAGGTAAAGGCCATTTTTAACTGTCAGTTAAAATGAAATGAGCTATTTATCTAGCTGTCCCCCGCGGTTTCACCCACGTTCCCGAGGGATGTAACATTTTCCCGGCACAAAAAGTAACCTATGTGTTATTCAGGGTGTTTTCTATCTATGTGCCAAGTTACATCCAAATCCGTTTGGTAGTTTATGCGTGAAAGAGTAACAAACATCCATACATACAAACTTTCGCATTTATAATATTAGCAGGATTACACTGCAAACTATTACAAAAGTGTCCCCCTTTTGCTGAAGTCGGTTAACAGTTTATTCTGTCCACGTTACAATACTTATATATGAATATCAGTTCCACGCGCCTCGAGGTCGCGTTGCATCAGTTAACAAGTTAATTTTCATTAAATAGACTAACCAAGTACGCAGTTAAATACTATGTAAGGTTAACTTACTACGACGGGGCTATACGGTATAGGGGCAAGATGAGCGGAGCCACCGTTGAGGGCACAACCCTAATAGTCTTGTAACGTCACACTTCCACGGTCTATTGAGGTCAACAGGCTAATTACAGTGGACAGAGGCGGCCTTAGGGGGTGGCGCACGGGGCAATCGCCCGGGGCCTGGCTCTTGCTGGGGCCTCGCGCAACCCAAGCAAATTAAAAAAATATGGATTTCAAATTTTATTTATTTGTAAAACTTTAGCATTTCTTGACAAACATGATAAATACCTACCCCAACCAACCACACTTACTTTCGCATCACATACTTTTCACGAAGGACAAAGGGCCTCGCAATGACCTGCGCCTAGAGCCTCGCAATGGGTAAGGCCGCCGCTGACAGTGGACCCCCGGTAATCCGACAAACGTTTTGCAGGGCAGTGTCGGACTATCGAATTTGTCGGACTATAGACAGGGGCGTAGCTACCGCCGTATCTACCGTATCGATTATGCGGGGCCCCAGTCTACAGGGGCCCTGAACGTAAGCAAAAAGTTGTAAATCATTATCCATAATCACAAAAGAAATAGCCATAACCCTTTAATTCTTTTATTTGGGCCCCGGATCAACATTTAATACAGGGCCCGTCTAAGGCAAGCTACACCACTGACTATAGTGTACTACCTGAGACCGCCTATAGTCCAGATTTTTTTTAAAAGTGATTTTTGTAATGCGACAAATTACAGACCAAAATTATAACATTGTACCTGGACTACATTCACCACATCAGTAAAAATTTGCCAAAATAATGTTTGTGTACCTACATTCAATGATTGGCAAGTCGGATTACAGGAGGTGCCAGATTAGACAGGGGCCGGATTACCGGGGGTCCACTGTTTATCCAATGCCTTTATCTATATATATAAAAATTAATAGGACAAACAGACTAACAAATATGTCCTTTATAGAATCGTAAACCATGCAACGGATTTTAATGCAGATTTCAGCAATATTTTATTTAGCTATATTTAACCAGGTCTGAAAGCGGGCAAAGCCGTAGCGCGCAGCTAGTTAAGTAAATAAAAATCCTTTGTAGGAATGTACTATGACGATCATTAGCAAGTCTATACTCCGTGTTAATACTTGACCGATTTTCGGATGGCTGTGACTATAACCTTTTTTGTGGGCTGAATACGCGCCTGACAATATGAAGGGCCCCTATTTCCAAAACTTTTGGGGCCCTTTGACAAAACTGTAAAGAAAGAGAATGAAAATATCATAATGCACGTTTATTTTGTGACTTCATTAATTATTACTTACTGACTCGAGCGATTTCACTCGCTTTCCTGAGGAATCTTACATTTTCACGGGGTAACAAGTATCTTATATATTTATTCAGATCATGCTCTATCTTTGTGCTAAGTTTCATCCCAATCCGTTCGGTAGTTTTTGCGTGAAACAGAAACAAACACAGCCATACATTCAACCTCAGAAACTTTGTCATCTATCTATCTATACATAGATCTTGGATTTCTTGGATTTTTCTCCGTTCTAAATAGCATAATAAGTAATTAAAAATAATAAAAAAACTTACTTTTATTTCTAACGATTTTAGAAGTGAAAACTTCTTTAGCGGCGTTGAGCACATTTCTTGGAAATTTCTTAAAATGTTAAAATCGCGTCAGGACACGTGACCTGATCGAAAATTCGTAAGACGGTAAAAATGCACAACGTTAAAAAAATTCAAATTTTTTTTTCAAAATTCAAAACCATTTATTCAGTTTAGGCCTTCGGAGGGCACTTATGAAGGTCAAATTTAAAGTTACTGAAGCTACAACCGGTTCGGAAGTCAGCCTTCAACTGAGAAGAACCGGCAAGAAACTCAGCAAGGTTACATTCTTTTTTATTTGTTATATAAATTTTTATCTATTCTGACTTTTTGGCTATTTTATAATTTCAATTTTACATAATTTTATATTTAACAATTACAAAATACTTATTATAGGTAACATTAATAAAAACAAAACAAAAAAAAAAATATGACAAGACTACAAAATAGAAAATAACAATAATTAGGTACTTACAACTTAAACAAGAGATTTAGAGGTGCACTGTGCAGAGAGCAGCTATTTCCATACATTTTTATCTTCAATATAATGAACTACCTTGTAATACGCTTTTTCTTTCAAAACTTTCCTAATATAATTTTTAAATTTATGATCAGACATTTTGGTTATTGAAAGCGGTATCTTATTATAAAATCGAACACAATTACCAAGAAATGACTTGTTAACTTTAGTTAGTCTAAAGTATGGAACAACTAACTTCTCCCTTTGTCTTGTATTTATACTATGAATATCTAATTTTGACTCAAACATTCCTATGTTTCTACGTATAAACATTATATTTTCATAAATATATAGTGAAGGTAATGTCATTATATTTATTTCCCTAAATAAATCTCTTAATGATTCACGGGGACCCATACTGTAAATTGCACGAATTGCTCTTTTTTGTATAATAAATATTGATTCTATATCCGCTGCTGCTCCCCAAAACAAAATACCATAGGACAAGAGGCTATGAAAATATGCAAAATAAACTAATTTGGCCGTCTCAACATTCGTCAATTGTTTAATTTTCCTAACAGCAAAAGCAGCCGAACTTAATTTAGCAGCTAGAGTATCAACCTGATGTCCCCATTGCAATTTATTGTCTAATGTAAGACCCAAAAATACCGTTTTATTTACAAGATCAATATGGCTCCCATCTATTATTATTTGGCTATCTACTTGTGCTACATTTGGTAAAGAAAACCTTAAGCAATGTAATGTTCAAGTTTTCACTTCTGCCGGCACTCCCGGAGTGCAACCCGTTGCTTTTTTTTCAGCCTTCATTATCAACGCTATCTCTGAGGACAGAAGATACAATCCTCGAAAACCCGGGTGAAACTGCAGGGCATAGTTAGTTTATAATATTAGTAGAAGGGTAAAGTAAGTTGTAGGTATTCGCTGGAATTTGACGTCATATTCAAGGAAATTTCTGCTAAGCAACTTGTTTTGTAAATTAAACAAATAAAGTGGTTATTTTTGGATTTCGTACCCAATGATGTCAACTAGAGTATTACTATGGCTTCACTGTCGATCTTTCTGTTTCTCGGTCAGTCACAGGGCAGTATTCTAGCTGTTCTAGAATAGTAGAGCTCTTAGGGCAGAGTTCATCTTACCCATTTTCGCCGTGAAGCAGTAGTGCACTAATATTACTGTGTTTTGGTTAGGCCGGTGACATTACAGGCATATGAGACTTGAGAACTTCATGTCTCAGGCTCGACAACGCGGCGATGTTCCTAGTGTTGCAAATGTCCAAAGGCGGCGGTGAGCACTTACCATCAGGTGGACCGTCTGCTTGTTTGTCGGCCTTCTTGGCATAAAAATAACAATATTTTTGCAAAATTCAACTAATATTGTTTCACTGAAACAATTGTTCAAACATTGTATGACAAATTTGGTTTTGCCAACCCTATTATCACCTGTGTCAACTTTTGAGGGTCATTAAAAGGTCATGGGTGATGGATAAGAATAAACAAACATTTTTTGTTCATAAATAACTGTAACAAATGCTTTTTTGTTTTTAATTCTCAAGGCTTTACACTTACTGACCTGGTTATCGATCCTTGACTCTTATAGTATGAGATTATTGTGAGGCAGACGTATACTCATCTGTCGGGTGTCGTGAGCGACAGAAGAGTGGACACGAGCATTCCCGAAGAGGGCTGGCGTCAGGTAGACAAATACTACCACCCCAACTCATCTGTAGAGTATCGTGAGCGACTGAAGAGTATACCGATGACCGCGTGCACTTTACACCGCGCACCGAGTGGACACGAGCATTCCCGAAGAGGGCTGGCGTCAGGTAGACAAATACTACCACCCCAACTCATCTGTAGGGTGTCGTGAGCGACTGAAGAGTATACCGATGACCGCGTGCACTTTACACCGCGCACCGAGTGGACACGAGCATTCCCGAAGAGGGCTGGCGTCAGGTAGACAAATACTACCACCCCAACTCATCTGTAGGGTGTCGTGAGCGACTGAAGAGTATACCGATGACCGCGTGCACTTTACACCGCGCACCGAGTGGCCGACAAATAGGAAGATGGTCCACCTTTTAACACCAGGGGCATCGCCAATACGATAACTATAAAACGTAAAGCTGTTAAGTCTCATGTGACAGTAATTTCACCGGCCCCTTTACTTTTCTAACAGTAATACAAAGACACTTTTTCACGGCAGAAATAGGTCTAAAATACCATCTAAAAGAACTATTAGCATTTAAATGTCGACTTTTCCTTAAAGATAGTTTTTAGTGATAAATCTTGTAATAATCTCTACATATTATAAAACATTGTTCCCCCACTACGCACAGCGCACAAATCTGCAGGAATACCATTTTTACCCCATTTTTTAAGGAAGGTATATACTCTATTTAACATCACGCTACGATCCTTAGGAGCAAAGCAACAAGAAAAAGAGTTCGAAAGAACGCTAAGCGGAAATGAAGAAACGAAACGGGGCACAGCTATTTAAATATAAAAGATTTTCTTTTTATACCACATTGGCCGACAAACAAGCAGACCACCAAATGGTAAGTGATCACCCCCGCCTATGGACATTTGAAACACTTGGGGCAAAGCCAATGCGTATTCGACACTGAGAAGTTGATAAAACTCACGTACCTCTAATTTCACCGGCTCCCTTACCTTTCTAATCGAAACACAGTAATACAAGTACACTACTGCTTCACGGCGGAAATAGATAAGGTATCTAGGATCTCTACTACTCTATGACTGAACTGTGAAGGAATCCATGTGTAAGTCCTAAAGTTTGCGCGAACGAAGCTGGGGGAAAAAGCTAGTAATAAATAAACACTTATTATACTTAAAAATTAAACAATTAGGTATTTAACTGACTTTAAAGGACTATCTGTGTATACCAAGACCTGAAGCTTCCGCGAGTGAAGTCGCGTGTAATAGCTAGTAAGAATATATACTTAAATATAAAACGATAAATTAACTGACTGTGAAGGAATCTCTGTCTAGCAAGTCCCGAAGTCAGCGCGAACGAAACCGGGGGAAAAAGCTAGTAAGAAATAAATATCTTATTGATGCATTTCCGAATCCCATCATATTTGACACATGAGATGTGAGCAGTTCAATTTGATTAGTCATAACGGATAATATGAAAATTTGTTATTCATGATTTTGGATCAACAACCTTTGGTTATATTATACTAGCTGCAACACTGTCCCGGCACAAAAAGTATCCTGTTACCTCTATTACCTCCAAGAATATGTGTACAAAGGTTTAAAGTGAATAACAAACAAACTTACATTCACATTTATAATACATATTATATTAAGTAAGGATTTATGTAGAAATTAATCATCAAAAATATATTAAATATGCTAGCGCTATCCCACGGTTCCCGAGGGTTGTTACATATTCCCGGGACAACCTATATGCTATTCCAGGCTATAATCTATCTCTGTGCCAAATTTCATCCAAATCAGTTCAGCCGTTCTGGCGTGATTGAGTCACAAACATCCATCAAAACTTGCACTTTTATAAAGTGGTAAAAGGGAGTCGACAACGCTTTAGCAATGTCCTGGAGTTGCAAATAAAAAAAACGTGGCAATGACCACTTACTGAGTTGGGCAGTCTGCTTGTTTGTCGGCACATGTGGAATAAAAGGTTATTTTAAAACTATCAAAAAAAGATTAAAAGATACAAGATACGGACAGATATAGTGCCTTTGTTAAAGTTATACTTCTTTATTTCTTATGAAAAAATGATGAGAGAAATATTTTAAGATGCGCGCGCATCAGTGCAACACAAAATTCTCACGGATGAAGTTAGCTAATAACGGCCTCTCCGGAACATCGCACAAATCGCAACTGTCAGTGTCAATGAGTGAGCAATGATGTTCGTCAATAATAACTTAACATCGTCCAAAATTGTTATTCGTTGCAGACAGGTAAAGAGTTTGGACACTACAATTTCACAACTGAATAGTAAAAAAATGCTTTTAGTGCAGTTTTCTCACCTATAATTTTTTTTTTTTTATGCTACTTGGGCCGACTAACAAGCAGACGGTCCACCTGATGGTAAGTGGTCACCGCCGCCTATGGACATTTGCAACACTAGGAGCATCGCCAATGCGTTGTCGACCCTGAGACATGAATTGTTAAGTCTCATGTGCCTGTAATTTCACCGGCCCCCTTACCTTTCTAACCGAAACACAGTAACACAAGTGCACTACTGCTTCACGGCGAAAATGGGTAAGGTGGTAGTACTTTCCCGGACGAACTCTGCACTAAGAGCTCTACTACTCTAACTCGATACTCTAATTTCGGGTATTTCTTACGTGCGTACATACGTTTTGTTGTAAACTATTTAGATAAGAAACAAACTAAAATAAACGTTCGCCACTTCTGACAAAGCGGCATTGTATGCGCAAGCGCAAACAGATTTCATCTTTCGGTACAGTTAAGTTGAGTCCTTACCAAAATGTCATTCGCATGAATCATAATAAGAAAGTGGGTCTGTTATGCATTTTCAATAGCCTTTCTTGGGGTACCGTAAACTTTGGATCCAAACTGAAGAGAGCAAAAAACACAGTTGACATAAGTACTTTTTAACACCCTTTTGTTAGTTTCACCTGTATGTTTGTGTGTAACCGACTCCTTTGACTTTAAACGGTCAAATTTCATTCAAACTTTGTAGTTTTATCGAGGACCGATGACAATTCAATATTTTAAACAGTTAGACCCGTTAACCTTACTAGGATAATCAGGATTAGCGATTTAACTAAAATAATGAAAAATAATTATAGTCGAAAAAACACGCTTTAATTAGAAAATCCAACTAAAAAATAGTTAATAAATTTGAATGAATAGTTAGGTAATTAATAATTAGTGTAAAAAAGAAAAAAATAAATATTTTATTGTTAAAAAAGCGTGGGTGCTAATTAAGATATTATCAAAACGATAATCCTTCTACTCATATCTGTCAATAAAATATTTATAACTATTGACACCGCTTTTTTTCACAATAAAATACATTAAAATAGTATATATGTATAAGGTAACAGCTAAGGGGCTGTCCATTAATCACGTGATGTTTTTTTAGCATTTTTAACCCCTCCCTCCCCCTTGGTGATATGTGGTGAGGTTTAAGAATCGCCCCCCAGTTACAACTGGATAAGCATCTTGTAAGTCAGTTGTTGGCACTGTGCTTTGTTGAAGATCATCATTTTCGCGCACTACGCAAAGAATCTGGCTCATGCGATTGACGAAAAAATTAATACACTCGATATCATACTCACCCCCCTTGTGATATGTCGTAATTTTAGCCCAACCCCCTCCCCCCCTTTCGAACCTCACGTCATTAATGGACGGCCCCTAAAGAGACAGAGCACGGAGGCCGCGACGAAACATCCTCCAGTTAGTGTCATTTTCCTTACAGAATCGAAGCCCTCGCCGCGGCGATGGCCGCGGATAAAATAAAGACCAAAAATATCTTTTATATTATTTTTTCAAGACAAGTAGGCCGACAATCAAGCAGACGGTCCACCTGATGGTAAGTGGTCACCGCCGCCTACGGACATTTGCAACACTAAGGGCATCGCCAATTTGTTCTCGACCCTGAGAATGAAGTGAAGAGAGTGAAGTTAAGTCTCATGTGCTTGCAATGTCACCGGCCTTACCTTTCTAACCGAAACACAGAAATAGAAGTGCAGTACTGCTTCACGGCGGATATGGGTGGTAGTACGGACGAGCTCTGCACTAACAGCTCTGCTCCTTGCTCTCTACCTCTTCCATTTTTGGAGGCCGTTTAAAAAGGATAAGGTTTTCTATGTTTCATAAGACACTAAAATCATTTTGTTTGCTTCCGTTTTCTAGCCCCGTTGTTTTACCCGCATTCCCGAAGGTTCTAACATTTTCTCGGTATAAAATGTATGTTATATGTTATCCAAGGCGTGTTTTATCTACGTGCCAAGTTTTATCTAAATCCGGTCGGGAGTTTTTGCGTGAGGAGTAGCAAACATCCATACAACCTCAGAAAATTACACATACACAAGATTCAGAAAGACACCATTTATAACTCAAGAACGGCTGCACAGATTTCAATGATCTTTGGTTTGTTTGATTCATCTCCGTCCTGAATAGCAAAATCACTACATAGTATAAAACAAAGTCGCTTTCTCTGTCTCTATATCCCTATGTTAAAATATATTTCTTGTTTAATCTTTTTTGTTTATAATGCATTTTGTGAATCACTACATGGTATAAAACAAAGTCGCTTTCTCTGTCCCTATATATCCCTATGTATGCTTAAATCTTTAAAACTACGCAGCGGTTTTTTGGGTGATTGAAGAGGAAGGTTTTTATGTATAATACATGTGACATCCCACGGGAACGCGGGTAAAACCACGGGAGACAGCTATAGAATAGTAGAATTAAATTAAATAGAAATTAGATTCTGGGACAATGGAAAATCCTTCCGGAACGCTGGAAATGGTGAAAACTACTAATAAAGCATACTGTTACGAACCGATCTTATTTACATCACCTTTTTGTTTTTTCTTCTAAATTTAAAAAGTACTGACAGTCAGTGGCACTATAAAAGTTCGCTGGTTTTTTCACATTGTCTTGTAAATTGATTTAAAATAAACTATGACTTCCATCCAGCGGCCTCTTTTATTTCATACTAGCTGTCCCCCGCGGTTTTACCCACGTTCCCGTGGGATGTCACATGTATCATACATATAAACCTTCCTCTTCAATCACTCTATCTATTAAAAAAAATTGGATCAAAATCCGTTGCGTAGTTTTAAAGATTTAAGCATACATAGGGATATAGGGACAGAGAAAGCGACTTTGTTTTATACTATGTAGTGATTATAAAGAGGAAAGATTTGTATGTAAGTATGTTTGTTACTCTTTCACACAAAAACTATTCAACGAATATGGATGAACCTTGATACATAGATAGAGCATAACCTGGAATAACATATAGGCTATTTTTATCCCGGGAAAATGTTATATCCCTCGGGTACGCGGGTAAAACCGCGGGGAACAGCTAGTTCTAGATATGTAGGTATGAAAATGAACCGGTTCTTTTTGCCGACTCATCGCGTAGGTACCTCGGTCATCTCCAGTGGAAACCCAGCCTGTCCCCACAGTAACCGGCCCCTCAAACACTACTGACCCACAATTTTTACAGTTTAAATGATATTAGAGCATCTTTAGTTACCTCTATATTGTTAACAATGTCCAAAATGTCACTGTGTCACCGTCTCCAATGATCATATCTATGAAGCATTGTCTCGTGTGTGGGTGCTTTACACGTGGTGGTGAGGTCTAATTATATACACATAGCTGTCCCCCGCGTAATTTTGAGTTAAGCCCTTTATCGTACTGAGGGTCCAATATATTACATATGCTACTTTTTTTTTAAATACATACTTATATAGATATTAACATCCAGACACAGAACAAACAAACATGTTCATGCACACAAATGATTTTCCTGTGTTTCAAACGACCACTGGCGAGCAGGTTCTTTAACCACCAAGCCAACTGGCCTGTCAAAAAGTTGTTAGTTTTCTAAATAAAACAAATAAGCAAATAACTTCACACTCACAGCACACTCATTGTCTCAGGAAAAAGTGAAGTTTACACAATACATTTCTTGGAAAATCTTAATGAGACAATTTCTAAACGCTTACCTACAAACGCAACCCACGCACTAAAACAACAATAGTACATTGTACCGGCCATGGTATTACACCAGTGGCATACATACCTACATTCAAGACAGATGGGTCGATATCTCGATATTTAACAATCGAGATGAATAATCGATTAAGAATCGATTGTTATGTACCAAAAAACGAACAGTTATGAGTCTTTTTAGATTGTAGTTTCCTAACAAAAACCTTCGGCCTAACCAGGGGCTCGATTCTGTAAGGAAAATGACACTAACTCGAGGATGTTTCGTCGCGGCCGCTATGCTCTGTCTCTGTCGCTTAGTACGCTAATACTACTAATCACGTGAGAGGCAAGCTCTACGAGGCCTCCGTGAAGCGTTTGTATTAGCTGAATAAGGGGGCTGTTCACCATCTTTGGGAACAACTGCTACATTTGGTACTTCATAATTAGGTTTGTAATGAAGCAATTGTAGAAGATTTTGTTGATTATTTACGATCGGCCGCCGTCCTGTGTGTTAATAGTAATAAAAATTGATTTATCTCCAGAAAGTTTATATTCGTTACTTATCTTCTAAATTAGGCTAGAATAAACAGTAACTTTTACAAACCGAACTTATTTACATCACCTTTTCGGATTTTATTTTGCCTTTTAAATTCAAAAGGTACTGACACTAGAAAACTTCGCTGGTTTTTTCACATTGTCTTGTAAATTAATTTAAAATATGAACTGTGGCTTCAAGCCAGCGCCCCCTTTCATTTCGTATATTTACGATCAGTTAACAATAACTATATTAAAAAGTATCAGCTGCTGAACTAGAAACAAAATTCCTGTATATCGTCAAACTCCGATCCTCTTTGGGAATGCTTTTGCCCACTCGTGCACATGGTCATCAGTAAAATCTTCAGTGGCAGTTAGGAATGGACTCTAACGCCGGTTCGGAAGGTTGCTTTTGCTGAGAATCTCCGAAACTTCTCCATCTATATAAAAACTTATTTTACTGATAGAAAGTAACACTTATTTGTGATGTAGGCTATGTTATAGTCCAGGGAGACACTCCATCATTTTGGAAGGCAGGTTTATTTTTAAATATAGGTTTTGACAATAAAGAATGTTATAGAAAAATGAATCCTATTTTGTTATCATAAGGTCCATCGGCACCATCAAACAATTAACCATTGGATCAATTTATGTACCTTATTTTCAAAGCAATAAATATGTTTTTCTATGATATTCTTAATTGTCATAACAGGCATAACAATTATATCATTTTTTAATTCTAAAATTCCTTGTCCTATTTATATTTAGTAACTTTAATTTTGACCTTCATAAGTGCCTTCCGCGGGCATGCCAAATGGGACAAACACGCGGACGGTCGACCTGATGGTAAGTGGTCACCGCCGCCTATGGACATTTGCAACTAGGGGCATCGCCAATGCGTTGTCGACACTGAGACGTGAAGTTGTTAAGTCTCATGTGCCTGTAATTTCACCGGCCTTACCTTTCTAAGCGGAACACAGTAATACAAGTGCACTACTGCTTCACGGCGGAAATGTGTACGATGGTAGTACTTCCCAGGACGAACTTTGCACTAAGAGCTCTGCTACTTCTAAAACAATCCTTATCACTACACGGTATAAAACAAAGTCGCTTTCTCTGTCCCTATATCCCTATGTATGCTTAAATCTTTTAAACTACGCAACGGATTTTGATGCGGTTTTTTAAATAGATAGAGTGATTGAAGAGGAAGGTTTTTATGTATAATACATGTGACATCCCACGGGAACGCGGGTAAAACCGCGGGGGACAGCTAGTATTATTATAAATGCGAAAGTTTGTATGTATGGATGTTGGTACTCATTCACGCCAGAACAGCTAAACGAATCTGAATGAAACTGATATTTTTATCCAGGAATAATGTAACATCCTTCGAAGCACGGGTAAAACCGCGGGGGACAGCTAGTTAGCTATATATGAGGGAGACGAAAACGTTGCACGCCAAAACAAAAAAATAATATACAATTTTTTTCTTTTCCATGATTTTATTGGGTTGTGAAATATATTTTTTTATTTTTTAAAATATTTGTTGGTTCTGTTGTTTGTCTTTCTTTAATGCACGCGGTCGTCACCTCTAATTGGGACACCATTTATGATTAACATTTTGATACCTGTATTTTTGAATGTATTAGTGTATGTCTTGTTGGTGATCTAAATAAATAAATAAAAACTACCAAACGAATTTGGATGAAACTTGCCACATATATTGAAAATGCCCTCGAATAACACACAAGATGTACATTTATGATTAACATTTTGATACCTGTATTTTTGAATGTATTAGTGTGTGTCTTGTTGGTGATCTAAATAAATAAATAAAAACTACCAAACGAATTTGGATGAAACTTGCCACATATATTGAAAATGCCCTCGAATAACACACAAGATGTACATTTTGTATCTTGTACTTATATATTGTATAGTTAATGTAACATTTAATTATATGATTAAGTTTAATAAAACAAAGTGTACATACTAAACTACTTAAAATTAACTTATAAGTAAAGCAATAACCTATAAATAAAAAACTGAAAACCTTTAAAGCACATGCTGTGACGCCTTAAAAGGTTGTGCATTTACATATATCTTTTTTGTAATCTAGTTTTAAGTTTTAATTGATGTAATAACCACTGGTTGTCCATGAACAAATAAATAAATAAAAAGGTACTTTTTGTGCCGGGAAAATGTTACAACCCTCGGGAACGCGGGGGACTGCTAGTAAAATAATAAATAACAGTTGGCATTCATTTTAACCATAAATCATAAAGACTACTTTTTTTTATTGCCATAGACACAAGATGAGCCATAATGTCTTTATACCGCTAACGTAACAGTTTTCTTAAGTTTGATCATTAATCATTATTCATAGATGATTTCATTAGAATATATAAGTAGGTACTTGTAACATTTGTAATAAATCAACATTACACTACGTGTTTTGATTGATTTGTCATAGTAAGTTTGTACATTGGACCTAGCAAATAAAAAAGATTCCCATTTAGTTTATAAGGATACCAACATTGTTGTTTTTGGTACATCCATCTAAAAACCTGTCATAACGTATTTTTTATTTAGTCTCCCCCGTTTAGGGTGGGTCCAGGGAAGTAGGTACTACTTACTACATTACTACGTCCTTATTGAAGCAGTAGTGCACTTGTATTACTGTGCTTTTTTTTATGGGGTCTCTTCCTTTTGAAGCGGCCTCATCTTATACCCCTGGCATGGTCCGGGACCTTTTCTATCATCTTTTAATTTGCTTCTATAATTTTTTTCCAAATTGTTTCCCCATTTCTCCTTTTTGTTACTATGTTATAAAATTTTGTCTATATTTTAAAGTTTGATTTGTTATAATTTTCCTATTCTAGGCCAGTTGGCTTGGTGGTTAACGTTCTGACTGCCAAACCTAAGGTCGCGGGTTCGATTCCCACCCAGGACAAACATTTGTGTGCATGAAGATGTCTGTTTGTTCTGTGTCTGGGTGTAAATATCTACATAAGTATGTATTTAGAAAAAAAAAAAAGTAGTATATGTAGTATATCAGTTATCTGATCTCCATAGTACAAGCTCTGCTTAGTTTGGGACCAGATGGCCGTGTGTAAAGAATGTCCCAGGATATTTATTTATTTTATTTATTATTATTCTTCTTTTGATTTATTTGGTCCTGTTTTATTTATTGTTCATGTTTGTAAACTTTGGCTTCCTTTTTGTTGTTGGCTCTTTTCTAGTTTATTTAATTTCAACTCATACTCTTCCTTCATGTTTTCCTCTCAAGTTTCTTATCCTATGTAACTGCTGTCTTTTTCATTCATATTTTTAACATCCGTTTCTTATATCAATCATTCACATTATTTTCCATTAGTCTTTCTTCTTTCTACATTTTCATTCTTCACTCATGTGTATTCATCACTTTTTCTATCTATGTTTTCATCCGTCACACACATTTATCCTTTATCAATATTTTATTTGCCGTTGCATTCTTACTTTTATCTTACCTTTTACACATTACATTCATACTTTATCTTGTCTTTTATACGCTACATTCTTGCTTTCATCTTATTTACTAACTTTCAGTCATCTTTTATCAACAAATATCATTATTTTCTTTTCGGTCACATTTTTCATCACCCCTTTTTGCTTTCTGCATTCAATTTGTGCGTCTTATTATTAGCAAATGCTGGTGACGCGTATTCTTATAATACGCGACCAATATAATGAGTTGCGCTTATAAATTGCTGCATTTTTCGGGTTGGCAGAGAAATTACTCCACCTTCCCACGAAGCTGGAGGAATTTCCGTCCCCAAAAACAGCCCTTACACCCTGTATGACTGTGTTTCGATTAGAAAGGTAAGGCCGGTTACATTACAGGCACATGAGACTTAACTTCGCGTCTCAGCGTCAACAACGGATCGGCGATGCCCCTGGGGTTGCAAATGTCCATAGGCGGTGGTGACCACTTACCATCAGGTCTGCCTGTTTATCGGCTTACTTAACAAACCTATGGATATATACTTAATCCTGAATTAAGTAGGTTTATCAAAACAAAAATATATAGAGAAATATTAGAGATTGTTAGAACATTCTTTACACACGGCCCAAACTAAACAGAGCTTGGACTATGGAAACTAGATAACTGATATGCAGGGTGTTATAAAACTACCCGTAAACCCGAAAGGAGGTTAAATATAGGCCTTATATCGAGTCCATTCACAATATTTAAGAACCGTAGTAACGCTGTAAAACATATCCCAAAAAAAAACTGATTTTTATGAATGAAAAATAGAAAAACTATTAAAGTAGACAATTATTAGGTAAAATAGGTCCGTAGCCCTTTCTGTTAAATAATCTGGTTCCCTGACATGACAGCTTACTAGGGTTGTTGGCTTTGATAATTAATTATATTTTACGGGGTATTTTGTAACTCGTTAATTGTATACATAACGGAACTCCTTTTATTCTATGTAAATACACATATATAGATATTTACACCCAGACACAAAACAGACATACATGTTCACGCAATGAAATGTGTTTTGGATTGGAATCGAATCCATAGGGTTTACTGGCCCGTCGATGTATTTATATACAGTACCTACTCCATGGGGGAAACACAGCGCCGGTAATGGAGTAGAGCGAGAGGGGCGGTCGTTCTAGACACCAGTGCATTTACCATGAGTTTTTAACGCACGTACTCGCTAGCGACGGCGTAAAACATTTCTATGGCTACTGTGTACAGCGCCACTAGCAGTCACCTAAAGAACTAAAATCGATAGTACGAGTCGATAGGCAAAAAACCTATCGAAATGTAAACACTAGCGAGTAACGTTTTTTAGCCTTTGCTATAGAAATTCGGTACCATGAGTCACAAATTTGACAGTTGCTATCGAAATATACTGTATCGATAGTAGTTTACTCGCTAGTGACTAAAGTAAGTTTCGATAGCAACTCATGGTAGAGGTACAGGTGGCAAAGGACGCCAAAATAATTTTAACTTCAATATATGTTGATTTTTGCAGTAATAAGTTATTTTACTCTGAAATACAATTTGTGATATGAAACCATCGACTAAAGGGCGTCGAAAGACAATCTCGCTCCACGGCAAGGGCTATAAGGCCGGCTCTGGGGAGGCCTATGTTCATTGGACATCCCTCGTCTGGGGCTCGATTCTGTAAGGAAAATTACACTTACTCGGGGATGTTTCGTCGCGACCTCTATGCTCTATCTCTGTCGTTTACTACGCTAATACTAATCTGAGAGGTAAGCTCTACGAGGACTCTGTGAAGCGGCTCGCCGACGACGTTTGTATTAGCTGAATAAGTGTGGCACTTCCTGGCAGGGCCACCATCGCGGATATGAATTCCAAGTCTGACGCTATTTTGTCCCTAATTTGTCCTCGAATATCAGATTTAGTTGCTTCCTGGCAGGGCCACCTAAATACCCTTATAACTTTTGAACCAGGGCGCGATAAAATCTGATATTCGAGGACAGAATAGGACAAATTGGGGGGAAAATAGCGACAGACTTGGAATTCAAATCCGTGATGGTGGCCCTGCCAGGAAGTGCCACACGCTGAATAAGGGGGCGATATATAGTCAGATATTGTATGTATCCTGTGCGTATCCATGTCTACTTTTAATTGTCAAACACACTGGTCAGTCTTTGATTATTCATTCTACTTTAGGGCATTCGTGCAACTGATGTCTAAAGTCTCGTTACGCCCGAGGTCGTGAATTCGCCGATTTTTTTTTATTTTTTTATACCACATACCCCCGACCAACAACCAGGCGCACGGTCCACCTGATGGTAAGTGGTCACCGTCACCTATGGACATTTGCAACACTAGGGGCATCGCCAATGCCTTGGCGACCTTGAGACGTGAAGTTGTTAAGTCTCATGTGCCTGTAATTTCACCGGCCTTACCTTTCTAACCGAAACACAGTAATACAAGTGCACTACTGCTTCACGGCAGAAATGGGTAAGGTGGTAGTACTTCCCCGGACGAACTCTGCACTAAGAGCTCTACTATATAAATTTCAAAACCAATACCAGAATGAAAGGCCTTCTCAGAAATGATTTATTACCTATTATGAAGTATTGAATGTTAAGGAAATGTATGTATAAACTAAGCAGGATAATTAACTTTATTACGTATGGCATGATATGGTGGCTTTGTTGCATTTTGGGGTTTTTAGCTTGACGGGTAAATAGGCTATTTTGGGATATAAGCAATTTTCAACTGAGTTCAAATAATCTACTGTGGCGACATCAATGAACACGCCTACAATTCTACACCGCCCGCACAACAGTGATGTGGCGACATCTATGAACGAGTAGAAACACGCGAGAATCCTACATCGCGCTATCAAGATTCTCTCAGGATTTGACATATATACAAGTATCCAACATCAACAGTTGGATCGCGGTCCCCAGGCATGATCAACTGGGGGACCCCCCACAGTTCTTGCGTCCACGTCGCGTCCCTTGGTAACGGCCCAGTTCTGACCACCGTAACGGAGTGGCAGAACTGGGACGGCTAATGAGAACTGTGCAGAAGAGACTTGCTTATGCGAAAGTATGCGAAAGAGTGCGAACATGCGTGCGGAAGAGAGTGAGGAGAGGAGGAAGGAGTGCCTGTCGTGGAAAGTGAGCCAACACGGGCCGGCACCAAGGAGCAGTGAGTGACGTCGAGTTTCTTCGGCCGGGCTGAGTCATTGCTTCAAATGCATGGGTGTGGGCCACACTAGGGAGCTCTGCCCCTCTGATATCGACCGGAGCCATATGGAAGGAGGAGTGCGGTAAGGAGGGGCACCTTCCGAAGGACTGCGGGGAGGAGATGGCGTGGTGCGCAGTATGACACCACGCCCAACTCCCGGCCAACCACGTCATGGCCAAATGGTTCAAATGCTCCCCGCCCGCGGTGAGAGGCAAAGTGGCGAGGATAAGGCCCGCCCGCCCACCGCGCCCCACCCCCGAGGCAGCGGCCGCCAGCCGGCCGGAAGAGGAAGACACCCGCATGGACGTCTAAATGCCTGCATAATGGCATTTCTACGTTCTGCGGGTGGGTGCCTCTACCGGCACATACGGCAAGGGTCCTCCTCGGGGGACCCTTAGTGGCTGCAGGCGGAGGATGGGAATCCTCCGTCTGCCGTGTCAAGCCACTGGGCGGCCGGGAGACGGCCACGCGTGCTCGGCCATCTCCCTTTGAGAGAGGAAGACCCCGGCATCGGCTGGGGCGATACCGGTGGACATCGTGGGTAATGCTCAGCGGTACCACGGCGTCCAACCAACCGGATAGAGGTAGCACGCCAAGGTCTCCTGCCCTTCTCATTAGGAGAAGGGGAGGTGCAGGGAACCCCACATATCCCCCCGTTTCTCCCAGGACGGGGGTCGAACTCTTAATGAGTTTCCCACCTTGTCAAAAAAAAAAAAGGCATAGTCAACTAGCCTGGCGGAAGAACTTCCCATTTAAATGGAGGAATCTCATACCTCGCTCCTCCATACTACCTATCCCTTTGAAGTAAAATTCAAATATTTAAGTAGTTATGTATTTGAATATAATATATTATGTAGTATATCAGTTATCTGGTTGTCACTATATACAGTGCAAACTCTGCTGAATTAGAGATCAATGATTTCTACTATCTAAAAATCGATAATAATTTGAGATGATGACGGTTAATTTAGGGCTTTGAAATTCTGATCCGCAACTCTTTTGTGTGAAGAAAAATAAATGAATGATAAACACAATCGATTCAA
Source organism: Habrosyne pyritoides (assembly GCA_907165245.1). NCBI lineage: Eukaryota > Metazoa > Arthropoda > Insecta > Lepidoptera > Drepanidae > Habrosyne > Habrosyne pyritoides. The sequence continues at coordinate 4,742,975 of OU015613.1, forward strand.
AAATGATTGATGAATTATTGAAGTGTTTCCCTGTAATACAAAAGTTTCACTTCTATTGTCTTTACGACAGATCCTGTATGTTTGTCTTTTCAGCATAAAACCTCAGCCCCAATCTATACTAATATTATAAAGAGGAAAGATTTGTATGTAAGTATGTTTGTTACTCTTTCGCGCAAAAAACTACTAAACTGTTATGGATGAAACTTGGCACATAGATAGAGCATATCCTGGAATAACATATAGGCTACTTTTTATCCCGAGAAAATGTGACATCCCTCGGGAACGCGGGCAAAACCGCAGGGGACAGCTAGTAAAGGATATAAAAAAAACAACTTCCTACTCATTATTATATTTATTTATCAAATATATAAAAGTAATATATTATTAAATACCTAAAAGTCATTATTACATTATTGAGTAAATTTTAATGTTGCCAGCCTCGCGTCTATTTAAAGCAACGAATAGCATTGCCATCCAATTTGGCAAAGTCGCCTTCCTTGGCACGTTTACGTATCTTAATCAAATTTGTTGTACAGTTAGAAAAATAAGTTAAAGACACTAATCCACATACATTTATATACATGACACAAAGTCGTGTTAGTTACACCATTTATAACTCAAGAATGGCTGCATAGATCTTTGTTTGTTTGATTTATCTCCGTCTATAAGTAATTCAAAATTAAAAAAACAAACAAATTGCAACATTTAGTTTCTCAAAAATATTTAATTATGAATGCTATCTCTTACGACCTAAACTACAATCTTCGGTAACGGGGGTGAAACAGTGGGGCACAGCTAGTTATACATATACAACGTTGATAAAAGCGAGAGGCATCAAATGAAACCGCATATACTATACATGCTTACGATTAATTTGAAAATAATAAAAAAAAAATTACGTGAAAAATACGAAAAAACTTTTTTCGAAAGAAATTAAATAGCTGAATAGTCAAAGTAAAACTTAAACATCCTTTGCAAAAATGTCCTCTGACTAAAGAACTTCCGTGTCCTGTCACAACAAAAAATAAGCACTAATTATCACAAAGTTTGGTGTCCAGGTATCACAATAACAATAAATAACTTGACAATTATCGCGCGAAAAGCGACAATATCCTGTGACGAGTTGCGTGACGTGCACTCCGGACGGATATCGTATTTGCACTAAAAAAAGAGAAATTGTGACCGCAACCTACTTAGTAGAGCCGCCCGCGCAAAAGCAGGACACTGATCTATTTCTTTTTCTATTACGCTTATTAAATTAGAGCGAGACATTAACCATTATCTGTACTGTCTTTTAATATTGCTTCCTTGTTTGTATTGGGAACTTATGATGAAGAGCGGCATCGCCGCGTGAATTTTGTCATTTTAAGGTGAACGACTGTAGGTAGCTATGTCTATGTACTTGGTCAGCTGATAGGGAAGATACATCGTGTTTTATCTATGAAAAATCTTTAAAAATATCCTGTGGCTAAAGTATTGCTTCTATTGCTCTGATTTTTGGCGTGTGGTCTGAAAATGATACAAAGTATATGAGGTTTCATTTAATGCCTCTCGATTTTATCAACGTTGTATAGATAGATAACGGGCAACGTACACAAATGATGCTTATAGCACTTTTCAAATAGCATGAGTTGAGTGACAAATGGTGTTTTGTAAGATTTCTCAATGGTTTATGTTTATTTCGACATAATATAGGGTTAGCGTAACAGAGCACGGTCTTGTGAAGCATTTAGTGTAGTATCTCAGAGTAATCAAGCGCTATTTCACAAGGTATGGGTAAAAAACTACAACTGTCACAACTCATCCCATGTGAAAGATTATAGTAAGGAGAATTTTATGTTTCGACCGTAGACTATTATGGTGTACCACACAATTTGTCATTTGTAACGAACACAAGTTTGTGTCCGGGCGTGAGTTTATCGGCCTGTCGGACACTGGTGCATATTTGCAGCGGAGTGCGCCTCCCGCTCCAGTGTGCGCTCAGTCTCGAACTGCGACGTACTGGAGTCACTGTGTATTTTGGTGCTTCATGCTGGTTGGATTGTCTTCTGGAATAAAAAAAGGACTTCAAAATATCTCTCCTATACAATATTACTTACAAATATTTTTTTTTTCTACTTTTTTTTACTATCAAATAGAATATTTCTTTTTTTTTTGCGATCAAATTGCAATATACATAGTTATCGTTCTTATACTTAAAACCACAAAAGCCTCTATGGGCTTATATATAGTGAGTTCGGAAAAGTGGAATTATAAATATTTTAAACCATAAGTGGATTTGTAAGTTTTACATTTAAAAATGTTAGTAAATAAGTAGGCTTAACTAAACTAGTTCATTCTGTTGCAGAAAATGCTTTTTTAATTTACATTTCTTCTGGACATGTAATAAATGAAATGAAGTCGGGGCCTCCAAACACAAGGCCCGTCAGCATCATCCATACATTTATCCTCTCAATTTTGCATTAACAATATAAGTATGTAGGATTTTTTTTATACCACTTACGCCGACAAACAGGCAGACGGTCCATCTGATGGTAATTGGTCACCGCCGCCTATGGACATTTGCAACACCAGGGGCATCGCCGCGTTGTCGACCCTGAGATGTGAAGTTGTTAAATCTCACGTGCCTGTAATTTCCCCGGCCTTACCTTTCTAACGGAAACACAGTAATACAAGTGCACTACTGCTTCACGGCGGTAATGGGTATGGTGGTGATACTTCCCCGGACGAACTCTGCACTATAAGCTTCACTACTCAAAATAAAAAAATTACCACGCTATCTATCGATTAAATTGCGGAGTATGGCTACTTTATAATATTGATAGGTTTCATGTTTCTGAAGGTTAATAAGAAATACTTACAGTTTAGCCTGTTGTACAGCAAAACGTATGATTGTGCTTTTGAACACGTTTTTAACGTCCACCATCTTGGGGTCCACCTGGCGTCGCTTCCCGCTGTTCGGACTGATCTTCAGCTGCATGAACTTGTCCAGCAAGTTGTCAAGATTAGCTTCTGCTTTTGAGTGCTGCAGATTAAAATACACTTGTGTTATTATTTTCAAACAAATCAAAGGCCTTAATTAATATACGATCTCGATCTAAAATCGCAAGATTGAAGTAGAATTTTGACATTACGTGTATTAAAATTACTGTCAAAAGGTTCATCAATTCATGGATTTTCTATCGGGATTGCATATTAATTTTCGCCGTTAATTAGCTTAGGCGCTCCGAGGTCAAATTTAAAGTTACTGAAGCTAGCTGCTTCGACAAGTAACTCCTTCAACTGAGAAAAGCCGTCAGAATACTCGGCAAGGATACATTTTTCTTTTATAATTTGATAGATGTTCATGCTCAGGCCTCTGATCCCAAACTAAGCATGGGTAACATACCATAGAAACCAGATAGCAATTTTTTTGTTAATACATAATTACTATATAGATAGTGACACTCAGACTTGTAGCTTCAGTAACTTTAAATTTGACCTTCATAAGTACCTTCCGAGGGCTTAAACTGAATAAATGGTTTTGAATTTTGTATTTTTTTTTTTAATAAGACCCAACAAACAGACATACACACATATGTCCAGGGTGGAATCGAATTCACGTTCTGTGGTGTGGTCATGTTCTTTATCCACTAAGCCAACTAGTCAGTCTACTACTGATGTAACAACATGATAAATTATTATGGGAATTCCTGTTTTATCATTTATAGATGGTAAGATGTATGTTCTGTAGCATTCAGGTTTCCACAATTAGATTTGCACCCACAACCTAGGGGTGTGGCACAAAAAGGAGAGGTATGCCTATTATCATTAAACATTCATTCAAAAAGAGACCTAACTACCTCTTGGGCATAATGGGCGAAAAAATATTTTATATTGTCATAATTCAAAATGTATCCTACCTAATACTATTAAACGAGTTATTGTTAAAATATTAATTTAAGCTTTGGTAAACCACTATAACGATTTGGGTGAAAATGTAGGTTTAGCTTTATATATTTATTCTTGAAAAATAAACAACGTAAATAACGCCATCTCGTAAATCATTTTGGAACTTTATTTGTTGCTATTGAATGTTAACATAGTGGTACCTAAAAATTCTACTAGATGGCGTTACATAACAAAGGTACCAATTTTACAAAAACAGTTAGTTGCACGGATCCTTAATTTGATATTAAACTTGCGGGACGCTATGATGGCCGTTTTGACGTTTAAACGGTCAAACGCACTTATTTTACCAACTGCCATTTTACCGGTAAACACAATTTAGTTTTTAACTTTCAACACATCCACACACGAAGGTAATTAACCAGCTCGTCGCCAATGAAGAATATATGGATACTATCCTTATAACAGAATATGAGAGCATAGGAGCGCAATAAAATACGTCTTACGTGAACCAAGTTTAATCAGGAACAAAAACAAAAGTTATCGACCTACCGACCTTAACATTAAGAAAAATATAGGTTAACCCACATATATTACAATGACAAAGAAAAATAACTTTTATTCCTTCAGACATAAGGTGCGTCTATTGATCCAACAGCTAATTATATGATGATGGAAATCAACCTTATTCCAAAGCAATACAGTTAATTTTCCTATAACAATCTAAAACGGCCATCTATATAGTACAGTACTTGTTTAATATAATTTGTAATAAAAATGTAACAATGTTGAATTTATTGTCAGTTCATCTCAGTTGATGCCCGACTTCCGAATCGGTGATAGCTTCAGTAAATTAAGGACTACGTCATAAAACAAAAAGTTTAATGTGTGCATTTCACACGCAGATGAAATAAAACCTTGACAAAACAACCTATGCAAGCAAAATCCTACAGTATTAAAAAAAATGTTGATTTTCTTTCAAAAAAGTTCTTAAAAATAAAAAGCTTAATTTATATAGTACAGTCTGCTATATTTCTTTAAACTTTTGTGTGAGACTGGTACCCGTACTGGGAAGCCCTGTTTTACAGTATGTTTGTTGCATATTATTTACATCAAGTTTCAAATCACTATAGTGCTAAAGAAGTTTTCACTTCAAAAAATGTTTTTTAAATAATCCTCAGTGCTCGAGTTCGACTTGGCCGGTTTAATGTTATAAATAGCTTGTAATAATAGACATTTACCTCGGTACCCTTGACGATAGCCTCCTCCCAGCACTGCACGGAGGCCGGCAGGTCCCCGCGGCGCTCCTCCAGCGCGGCGCGGCACTCCCAGTACGCGGCGCTGCCGGGCGCCGTCGGGAACCGCTCGCGGATGGCGCGGAGCAGCCGAGCGCATTCCTCCCATTCGAAACCCTGGCAAAACACATAATTCACAATTAAGGCTTTCGTCCAATCATCTCATGGAAAAAGAGATGCACACACATTTAATTAAATACTAGCTGTCCCCCACGGTTTTACCTGCGTTTCCGAGGGATATAACATTTTCCCGGGATAATAAGTAGCCTATATGTAATTCCAGGATATGCTATCTATGTTTCATCCATATCCGTTTAGTAGTTTTTGCGTGAAAGAGTAACAAACATACATACATACAAATCTTTCCTCTTTATAATCACTACATAGTATAAAACAAAGTCGCTTTCTCTGTCCCTATATCCCTATGTATGCTTAAATCTTTAAAACAACGTAACGGATTTCGTTGCGGCTTTTTTAATCGATAGTGTTATTGAAGAGGAAGGTTTATATGTATTAGTATCTACATTGCACCTGAGCGAAGCCGGGGCGGGTCGCTAGTATTAGTATAGATCTTAAATATCTGGGACATTCTTTACACGACTATCTATGCCTTGAGCACGAACCTCTATAGCAAGCGCATCCATCGTATCGAGTCCCAAAAAGCTGGTTTGTATGGACAATTGAGCACCGCACATACCGTGACGTTGCGCGATGTTCAATTTCCCATTGTATTATGGCGCACTCAATACGCTGACGCTACGCTTGCTATAGATGTTCGATAGGCCTCTGATCCTAAACTAAGCGAACCTTATACTATGAAAATCAGACCAGACTGATAATCTTTTAAAAAAATACAATGATATATTTATTCAATGAAATGAAATATTTTTTTCAAATAGGCCTTCACAGGCACTTATGAATGGTCAGACTCTAACACCGGTTCGGAAGGATGCTTTTACTGAGAAGAGCCGGCAATAAACTCTGGAATTACTCTTTTCAAAATATAATAAGATAGCTTTTAAAAATATTGTAAAATATAGATATTTACACCCAGACAAACAGACATGTTCATGCACGCAAATGTTTGTCCTGTGTGGGAATCAAGCCCACCGTCATTATGTTTTTAGGCGACCACTAACCATAAGGTGGATAATCTGCATGCTTATCATCTTTCTGACATAAAAAAACATACAAAACAATATACATGTCTGTATCCCAATTGGGTATATAGAAACTAATGATTTCCATCTGCTTCACAACTAACACACTTCTTTTGATTCTTCTAAATTGCAGTCTTAGCCTTGACACTTTAAGGTGAAAATAATAAAAAAATTAACATACCTCCCGCAAGAGTTCAGTAAGGTCATCCAACGCTCCAAGCAGCAACTCGTCAATATGAGGAACAGTATCACCCGAAGTCAATGTAGAATTGTGACTCTCATTGTAATCCACACTGTCGCTAGCAAAACTTGCTCTACGCCATTTGTCCACGCCAATATCGACCTTATCACCACCGCTGAAGCCATCTCTCTCATCGTTCATGTTTTCTGTGTACGAACCATCATCGCTATCAGATTCTAAAGCAATATTCTCCTTATCCTCGTCGTCGTAAAGTTCAAATTTAGGTGCGTTCAAATGTAAAGGTTTAAGTGGTCGCGAAAGATGGTGTATGCCAAAGCATTGTAAATGATGATACGAGTTCAAATTCTTGCCTCGTTTCTGTAGCCACGATTTTAAACGCGCCTGTAATTCCTCTGGCCTTGGTGTGTTGAAATTCGATGGCACAGGAGTGAGAAATTTCACCTTCTTCCTCTCACTCTTTACCGCCGAGATAACTTTATCTTCTCTTATGTTCTCGTCTTCATTAATATCATTCAAATGTACAGTATTTAATTTATCACCAATTGATGACCATTTGTGGATGCAATTATTGATCTCTGTCTTGCTGATTCTTTTAAAGTGTACAGCGGATATGGATCTGCGTACGGGCGGATCAACTTTCTTGCTGTGTTCAAATACCGTGTGCCTCTTACTGAGGATCAAACCAGAGTTCTGTATCATCTTTCTTAAATGGTTAGGATCAGTTTTAAGTTTTTGAACGTCGTCCAACTGCTTCTTTGGTACGGTTTTAGGCTTGTATAGACGATCGAACACAGATTCTCGTGTTGTCGTTTTTGTTGCGCTTTTTGACGTTGGATCAATTGTTTTTCTTGATGACATCGTTTTAGGTTTGACTGGTGCAGTGCTCGCGGTACTCTTAGGTGGAGCAAAGCTTTTCCTGCTTGTTTTTGAATCTGTTTTAGTGGGAACTTGCTTATTTACATTCGTCTTTGCATTTTTATTATCAGTGCTAGATTTATTGAACGCCGCGGCTTTGTCATCTTTAATTGTATTGTTAATTGGTTTATTCTCATTATTTGCCGGTTTAATGTTTGTTTTCAATGGTATCTTTGGTTTTGTATCTGTTTTTCTTGTTAAAGGAACAGTTGATGGTCTTGTTTTACCAGTTTGAGCGTTGCTCTTAGTATTTGATACCTTTGCGTTGACGCCGGTAGTTTGACTATTCCGAATTAATAAGTTAGTCGTAGATCGCTTCGTAAGTGGGTCATTTTTGATGTTGCTGTATTTCTTCAGATTGAGCTCACGTAACTGTAATGGAGAATAATAACGAATAAATTGACAGTATCGAAAATGTTACTGTTTTCTTTTTTCAAATAAATAATAATAATAATTATCCCAAGACATTCTTCACACATGGTTACCTGATCCCAACTTAAGCAGAGTGTACTGTTAGTAGTATGGCTACCAGGTAACTGATATACTACTTTTTTAAATACATACTTAAATAGATATTTACACCCAGACACAGAACAAACAGACATGTTCATGCACACAAATGTTTGTCCTGGGTGGGAATCGAACCCGCGACCATCGGTTTGGCAGTCAGGGTCTCTAACCACCAAGTCTAATTGGTATAGACTAAGAAATAACATCTCTTATTCTACTAATTCATAAATCTAAACAAAGTCGTGTTAGTTACACCATTTATAACTCAAGAACGGCTGCACAGATTTCAATGATCTTTGATTTATTGGATTCATCTCCGACCCGAATAGCAGAATACATGTAATAAAAAAAAAAACCAAAATAGGTTTTCTCGGAATTTCGAATGCGTGTCAAACCGCTGGGACAGCCCGTTACTAATAATAATAATTTATTTATTTCTCTCTTTACAAAGGTTCTTAATATCTAGGTATGTAGTTAAGATTAACATTTGACAGTTTATCAACGCTACTCCTTTGTGAGACTGGTGTCTGCACTAGGATACCCTGTTTTACAGATCACCAGGACCACACGCCGCGGACATATGTACTGTTTATTAAATAGTTACTTGCAAACTACGAGCAAAACAAAAAATATAATTAGTGTATTACTTATTATAGTTTGGATGTAATACCCGTTCGGAATATTACAGAAGCTGAGAAAGGGAAACACTAAACTATTCAAGCAATATTTATTTTTGTAAATTGATTTATTACTTAAAAGTTAATAATAATGGAATTTTCAATTATACATATAATAATGATAAATAAATATCCTAGAATATTATATACGCACAGCCATCTGATCCCAAACTAAGTAGAGTTTGTACTATGAAGACGAGAAAACTGGCTTACTGCATACACCTTTTTTTTCTAAATACATACTTATTTAGATAATAATAATAATACTTTATGATTCAAAAATAAATGTTGTTAACAAAGGTCTACACTAGGATTACCTGTCGTGGAGACTAAGTTTCCTTCATGTTAACAATAAAATAATGTTGCCTTAATATAAAGTCTTATAAAAAAAAAATTAAAAGTAAAATAACAATGTAATGGTACTGATTTTAGATCAAATAAAGTGAAGTGTGGAGTAAATGAGTGTGTGATAGATGAGTGAACATATTTATACCCAGAAATATACAGAAAAAACATGTTTGTCATGGATGGGAATCAAACCCACTGCCTGTGGACCTAGATCTAACTGTCCAGTCCCAGTCTAGTCATGTAATTGCACAGGATTATACTTTAGAATAATTCATTTATTTCTTGCAAATAAGGAAACAAATATATTTCAAACTAGCTGTTATAAGTTGTGTGTATTAAGGCACAGGGCTTTCCATCCACGCTTCCAAAGTATTTTACATTTTCGAGACACAAACTGTTGCATTTATAATATTAGTAGATAAACCGTTATATCTAAACATTTGGTTTGCAAGGTATTACGATTGCATCGTTTTTAAGACCTAAACCACTATATTTGATTGTACCATTAAAAAAATATTCAAAGTTAATGCCATTTTTTTTTTTAAGTTGCTTTTTAAACAATATATTAACATATATTTGTTTGCATTTATTGCCTGTCTGTCTGTCTAAAAGCGTCTATAATTCTCGTAGTATTTACTATAACTACACTGGGCCATACATATGTCACCATTGGGTAGCATTCTAAGAGTAGTATAACTTGAAAGTTATAACTATCAAGCTAGATAATTATTAGCGATTATTAAGACTTAAATTAATAATTATAGTATAAATATTGTTGCTGTTTTCAACAATTCTAACTTGTATACTGCAAATTTTCTACTATAATGCTTATTTTCTTGTTTATTCTTGTCTCTAGTATATTTCGATTTATGACAAAAAAAAATTAAATTTGTAATTTTTATATATATATTTTTTGATATTGTGATGTACCTAGTTTTCTTTTTTCTTTAATTTGTTAATGCTGTGTATGGCTGTTTTGGCACGCATATCAGACTGTGGCAAACATCTAATCAAAATTACTTTGTAATTATTTCAATGTGTCGGCTTTTGAGGTACCTTTTTTGGTGTTGTTTAAAGTTAAAGGTTAAAGTTGTGATTTAAATCTGTGTATTGTGTGCTGTAGTGTCTAATTTAAGGAACAAACTAGCTTACCTTTTTTACATTTTTTTTTTTAATGTGATTTATACAGATGAAACCATAACTATTATACTGAAAATACTTATTTTTAATTTCTAAATACATACTTATATCAATATTTACATCCCAGATACAGAACAAACAGACATGTTCATGTACACAAATGTTTGTCCTGGTGGGGAATCGACGAGCCACTTGCCAGTCAGGGTCATAACTACCAAGTCAACCTGGCCTGTTAGTGAGTATCTTTTATTGTACATCCAGAGATAAAAAAAGATTACTTAGTCCAGAGTAAGTTGGGGGATGTACTACCACCATATTTTCATACCTGTACCAATACAACTGTTTCAGATAGAAGGGTGAGGCATTCAAATAAATTACAGAAACCAATGACCGATGGAAACAATCTTTTTCTCTCAGGGCCAGTCAACAATGCATTGGAGATGCCAATTAGATTTATGAGAACTAAAAGGTCCCTTTCGCCAGCTATGTGTTACAGAAAAATCGACCCTATGGAATTATGATGAGGTTTCTTGTAGATTAATTTGTATCTGTTGGACCAGACATTGGTCATCCGGTCAGATCAGGTCCATTGTGATATTTCTTGCAATTGATTAACTTAGGTAACACAAGAGTCCAGTGACCTATGTTTTAATAAAGGTCCCTCACCAGCATTAGAAAAATTATGGGTGATGAATTGAAGATATACCCATATTTAAAATTTATAAATTTATGCAGAAAATTTTAATAATGAGTTTAACTAACCTTTTCAATTCTTGCCTTCTCTCTTGCTATACGTTCCTCCCTCATTTTATTCAAATGGTCATCCATCGAGGCCATTTTCTCTAAAACACAATTTCATTTCATTACAAGGATCTTAATATTGCTACGAGTCAAGCTTGATCTTGTAATCATATCCTACAATCTGCTGATTTTACTATTTAAACTGTAAAATAAAAAGGCAGTTCCTTTTCTGGAATAGACTATTTCAAAGTGAAAATGGTAGAATTGAAGTAAGCTTGTAACGAACGTAGTAATTATTCCACTCACCAATGAAACCGTTTTGCCGTAACAAAATATTAAATGATAGCTGTTGTTTGTATTCCAATACGAATTTTATTTGATTTGAGTAAGATTTAAATAAATCTAAACGAAGCCACCAGAGAAAACGAATGAATGATGGCGGTTAAACAGTCACTTTTCAAACAAATGTCAAAACAAACAACAAAATTCAAACATAGGTGTGACCATACCAAGAAAAAGAATACCATACTATTATAAATTTGCGGAAACATTCTTAAATTAGCAACACTGCTTTTATTCCAGCCAGTGACAGAAGTAATCGATGTTTACTTATGAATTAATTAAGTTTAGTTAGAGTCGGTGACAGACAATACACCCACTTCCATTACCATGAAGGTAAAAACGCAGCTAATGGTGTTGAAGAGGGATGGTCGAAATAATAATCCATCCAATCTTTTTCATAATTATTATTGTGTTCATATTCTATACAAGGGCACAGTATGAAAATAACAGTTGTAACTTAAATCTTAATTGAGAAGCGAAGAAAAAGCGAGTACCGCAATTTTTACATTATATTGATGTTCAGCGCTCTTTTTTCCGTCCGTGGTTGCCACACCTATATCAGTCCTGCGTGAGCTGTTGCGTAAAGGCTAGGCGCTAGTGTCTTTATTTTACTGTCGCTTAAAAGTTGCTATGCTTCCGATTCTAAAAAGTATGTGTAGGTTACATAATATTCATAATTACTAAGAGCTAAACAGTAATTTATTTTTAAGTAAACGAGTAAAAGTTGACTAAGTAATAAAAACATTTAGGGGGTGGGATTAGCGGAAAGTCTTGATTAAATTAAATTACATAAAAACTATAATAAACGTATACCGACAAAATTAGGAGTGAGAAACAAACTAAAACACAAATAAATCGTATGATGAGAACGATCTCACTCACCTATAAAAACCATCACTGGTATGTGACGCCACTTGGAAAGCAACTTAAAAAAACAGAATGTGTCGTAAAGAAACACGATAGAGAACTTTTGTACATTTTAATTAGTCATTAAATTCATCAATCACTTTTAAATGTCATTTATTGTGTTTATTATTCATTTATTTTTCACCTCACAAAATGGTTGCGGATCAGAATTGCAAAACCCTCCTATGAGAAGTTTCACTTCAAAAAGTAAATTCCAATTTCAACATAAAAATAAGGTAATCGCGGGCGCAAGATAGGAAAATATTATGTTGCATTTAAAATGCGTTTTACGTCAAACTAGTTCATATTGGGAGTAAGAGTAAGGTAGTACTACTATTACTTATTCTGTGGTAAGAGCAAATTTTATTCTCACTTATCACAAGATATTGTTGACAAAAATAAATATAAATAATAACTGTGTATCAAGCAAACATAATATTTCAATAAGATTCTATCAAGGATCTTAGTGGTTGGTGGGGTAACATTATGCACCAACATGGCGCCGTAAACTGTCAGCAATTTGCTTGGTCACGTTGGCAGTTCTGTCAGTGCTAATGCCCGCTAGGTCACGAGTACGCGTGCATTTTATTGAAATAAATTAATAATTATTTTATTTGTGTGAGTGACGGTATTGAAAACAGGTAAGTGTACTTTATATGTGTATTTTCATTATATTTTAATTATGTTATACTCTTGAAAAGCTTCAAAGAGTTGAAAAGTGATGTAAAATATGGAGAAAAAAAAATCTCGCCGCGCCGGCAGACGGCCGCGCGAAATCGTGAGATTTTGCAAAACTGGTTTCCTTCGATGCTTTTGTTTTATTCACTTTTTAATTCAAGTGAATCGACCTTCACCTGTTTAGGCTGTAATACGAGCTGCAACAATTACGCTTATCGATTTATTGGGACGTTCCTCGAGAATTTAATACAGCTTTATAAATAATAATTTTTCGAAGTTTACTTAAGTAGTAGACGGTAGACGTAAAATACTTAAAAAAATATAAAAAATAATTATCTATTTCTACAGTTTTTTCTCACATTATGGAATGTATTTCCTTCTATGATATGCGATTTTCCTATTTCATTTATAAAACAATTATAAATTAATAGTCAAAGTAGGTTGTTTAAGAAAACATTGTACGTATACAGCGTGTAGCGAAAGCAATTAATGCATTGCGTCATAGGTGCGTTCATGGTTTTCTAAACTCATTCGTAGGTACCTACGTAGGCACTGAAGTAAATTTTTACCTAATGTCGCTAATGCTACATATTTAATATTCGATAGCTATCCTTAAACCCTAGAGCTCTTTTTTTATGTCCCTCGCGGTATTACCCGCGTTATCGAGGGATGTAATATTTTCCCGGGATAAAAAGTAGCCTATATGTTATTCCAATATATGCTCTATCTATGTGCCAAGTTTCATCCAAATCCGTTGGGTAGTTTTTGCGTGAAAGAGGAACAAACATCCATACATACAAACTTTCGCGTTTATAATATTAGAAGGATATCGACTGAAGTAATTAATAAATAAACCCTTCTTTCTGCTACACCTTAAAACTATTGGCTGTTTTCAATACAAATTATTTATAAGTATGTATCTAATCTACATATCTTGGTATCTTCGTAAAACATCAATTTTGACGCATTTGTGTAACTGCGAACGAAAAATACCTACTTCTTTCATGTTTTTCCGACTGGTTAGTCAACGGGCTTGATGGATGGGGCTTGGGCGAATGAATTATTATATTTAGGGCCCCACGTGAGCCCTTATTATAAAAGTCATCAATTAAATAACTTAAATAATGATGTTTCCTTACGCGTTAGCCCGACAGTCTGTAAGGGTTTTAGAGGCTTAAAAACGAGGAATAAGGTGCTCCAAACGCAACTAGCACATTTCAGCATCTCACAGCGTGATTTAAAACAATAATTTCCATGCGAGATGACGCGATGTCGTAAACATTGCCAGTTGCAAACCATTAGAATGTGATATTAGTTCCTCAGTGTATGTTGCATATGAGGTCATTCAAAATTGCTTGAAAAGAACAACACATTGGCTATCCCCTGGTAGGAATCAACCCCAATGAAGTACTTACCTAATGGGGATGTGCCTGTATTAAAAGATAAATGATCAAACACTAACTAGTGTATTGGACATCCAAAAATATACGAAAACGTTAAATATGATCAAAATTAAATCATTAATGTGATTTTTCAGTACCGATCTAATTATAAAGAGTATGTTATTTGATGCTGTACAATTATGACGTCACAACTAGCTATTTCATACAAAACTCCATACATTCGATCGTTTTGACATTTCATAAAGAATTGCTGATTTGACATGTCAGGACACATCCCTATTGTTTGTTTCTGCCACTTTGGGCTTAACTATTGAACCAGTTCTCATGAAATTGGCAAAGTAGTGGTTTACTCTTGGCAGAGTGACCATCTTTGATACTTCAAGATTTGTGTCTCAATTTATCGTTTCGCATCCGTATTGACTTCCGAGGATATTGAATTGTTGAGGTTCTACAAAAATGCCGTGAAAAGACACACTTTGCCTATCCCCCTGATAGCACTTGCATAGGCAGTGGCATTGCTTTGCCATCAGCCATTATCTTGACGCTACGTCTATAAAATAATAACAAACAAATTAACTTAATGAGGATCGGATTACAATTATTTTGGCCACAGTCATTATGATCCTTGTTTGTCTCTTACACTTAGCGGCCGAGACACTTTGATTGTTATAATGGGGGGTCTGACGCTGGGAGGTGCATTCGTTTAGGCCTCAGACCATCGACCTCGTCGTCACTCCTTCTACAGTCACTCTTAGGCCATTTGAAATTAAATATCGACTATCGCACGTACTATGCCTTCGTGTGAGCATGACAAATACATTATGAGCCATAACTCAGTAATCTTATCGGGGAAGGTTGACGTCTGACGAAGTCAAAGTCCTTCTATCTGTCAAGTCGAGTATGCGCTTAAGTTATCGTTATTCTAAATGATGCTGGAGTACAGTAATATGTAGCTTAAATATAATGACTTAAAGCCTGGAGAAGTTCAAGAGACACATTAAATTCTTGAGACACTCATTAATTCGAAGTGAAGGTCTGGTTTGTAACCCAAGCTTAAATATGGATAGGGTCTTTTTTTAATCAATCATTCACGCCTTATTTTCCGTCGTTGGGAGCTCCAGCCGATATTTTAGGAACTGCACATGTAATCAAAATGACATAGATCGGATATCACCATACGTTCAAGGTTTATTCCTTAATTCCAATGAACATTGTAATTTGTTGTCATTTGAGTTGACCTGGACCGAATTTGACTTTTATTTGAGACCCTTTTTATTTTTATACGAATTTAGACTCATCGCTTACTTACCAAAAACTAAATTCGTATACTGTTCCTAACAAAGATCACTCAACTTTTGTTCCCCATCGATTCTCTTTAAGCGGCGTGGCCTGCTCAGTTCTACATTGACTACTTGCTTATACCTGCGCCGACCATTTGACACCAAAGCAGATTTGTGTCTGTAATTTGTCTTTCTACTATAAAACAACCTAGGAAATTTCAAGCATAGCCCTTATAACACGTCCCCACCTCCAGGGGCACCGGCACCAGCTGCCCCTTATAAAGGGACGACATTTTAGGGTATATAGTTCTTTAACGCCACCCGCATACTTCATTCACAGATTATATAAGCGCAGTGCATGCAATCTGATACCTATAATAATCTCAGATCTGTAGCTTGGCCGCAAAGCCTTGTGTATAAAATTAAATTATCCTTGAGTATTTGAATGCAGTTTACTTTCTTGAATGTTATCAAGTGACAATAATTTCAGTACATTAAAAACCGTTTAAAATGTGCATTTTTCTTACTTTGTACAACAATTATGTGGTATTCCTGGAAGAGATATTCCTCCATTAGGAGGTCTGTCTGATGCCTCCCCTTTATCTATACGGGAGTTACCCTAGCCTGGTTTTCTGACCTTTGTTTATCGTGGTTCCTGTCAAGATTTCACATCGTAGTTCAACACAATGCATTTAGTTCCTGTAAACTAGCCAAAACTTCATGAATTGAAATTTTCAGGGTCATTTCAATGTTTACATGACTTTTTTCTATAGTTAATATATCCCAATACATGGCTTTTTTTGCTTGAAAATTACAGAATTTATGGGAATTTTCGATTAAAATAGTCACCTAATCTGACCTTAATGCCCCACGCCCTTAACCAACCTGTTTCAGACCTTCTATCAGAGCTAGTAATCCAAGAATAGGAAGAAAGATCCCTTGTACCAGGGCATTCGTTTAACCTTTAAGGTTAAAGTCTTTCTCAAATCCTTTTCATATTTATAAAAGAGATATTTTAAATTGAATCAACACATAACTTTCTGGCGAGTCGGGGCCTTGTTTCTACTCCCTGACACACAAATTATAGGATTAGGTACTTACTTTTGATTACTTTATCCAATTTCTGTGTTATTCGATTTACTGTGTGTTGTGCTGTGTTGAGGGAAATATTGTCGCCAATTTTTTTGTTACCCAAAACAGTAGAAAACAGAATTCAGTTTGATTTTCGACATTACCAGATATTAATCGAAATGACGGTATATTGACTGCGATATAGTTGTCTCTTTTCAACCCTAATTAAGTACTTACTTACTTGTTTGTTTGTGCCACTTTGGGCTTAGGTATTGAGGCACTTGTCATGAAATTGGCAACGTAGTATTTCACTCTTTTGGCAGAGAAGCCATAATTTTGGATTCGAGTCTCATTTTATGGTTTCTCATCCGTTTTTACTTCAGAGAATATTGAATTTCCACAGGCAGCGAAAAGTTATTATAATAACAAGCTATTCCCCGCGGCTTATCTCGCGTTCCTCAAGGATATTATTCGAGTAAAACGTCTATTTATGTTATTCCAGGGCATGTTCTATCTATGTGCCCAGTTTCATCGAAATCCATCCGGCAGTTTTTGTCTGAAAGTGTAACAAACACACATCCTTAAAAACTTTCTTTTCCAAAAAATTACTTAGTATAATTAATTTCACTCATGTAAGTTTGTCGCAGCGAAAATAATCAACCTGTATTTAATATGTGCCTTCAAGGCCCAAAGCAGGTGGGCTGATATTGCCGTCTCTGTCTGCCCGGACGATCCCCGGGCAGGACCAAGGTCACTTTAAATAAAGTCCAGTTATAAAATCCATATTGATTAATACTATAAATAGACGATACGTTTTTAAACGACTTTGCAAGGACATTACGGCTTTGTTGTAGTAGATTAACGTTGTATTCTTTGCAGATATTATTCTGTACCGTGCGTGAATAGGTTGACATGTCGAAAATGCACATTTTTCAGAGCAGCCTTTTTTAAGTTTACATTTTTAATCTGTTACTTAATTCCTTTTTTGTGAATGTGAATTTTATTGCAATTTTCAGACAACATAGGAATATTTTAGGAATTACTGTGTCTATAAATATAGTGTTCCTTTGACGCACCATCACCTCAAAACTACTGAACATATCGCAATGGGACCATTCGACGCGGAATTGTTTATAGATGGTTATCTGTTATATCGATAATGCGGGTAAAACCGCGGGGGACAGCTAGCTTATCAACAAAAATAAAGCAATCCTAATGCCTATTATAATATAAAAAAGAATATGCTAGTCGACTTATCAACCTGGTCAGGTTTTCGCCTGGTATTTATCTTGGTACTAAAGTCATTTTGAGAAATGTAATTCTTTACTCGAAAGTGGTAACGAAAAGTATGTTGCCAAACAGTCGAACTTTCAGCCATTTAGCATGATTGTGAAAGGTTACTTTTGCTTTTTTATAATACGTCGAAAGAGATTTCGACGAACGAGACCGGCTGCAAACTCCATAATAGCTTTATTGATGATTAGGTACCGCGCCGCGGTTTCACCCGCGTTTAGTTTGAAGTTGATCAGACCAAGACAACACGTTGTGTCATACTAACTTTGCACCCCCGTTTTACCCCCTTAAGGGGTGAATTTTCAAAAATCTTTTCTTAGTGCTCCCCTGCGGTATAAAAGAGAAACCCTTTGCAAAATTTCAAGTCACTAACCCTTATAGGGTAGGCCCGGCGTTGATATGTCAGTCAGTCAGCTTCTCCTTTTATATATACAGATTAGGTACCGCCCCGCAGTTTCACCCGTATTCAGACAAAATATATATCCTATTAGTTTATCCGGATTATAAACTATAGCTGTCCCCCGCGGTTTTACCCGGGTTCCCCATGGATATCACATTTTCTCGGGATTAAAAGTAGCCTATATGTTATACTAGGATATGCTCTTTCTATGTGCCAAGTTTCATTCATATTCGTTTTGTAGTTTTTGCGTGAAAGAGTAACAAACATACTTACATACAAATCTTTCTTCTTTAAAATATTAGTATAGATATATGTGCCAAGTTTAATTCGAAACCGTATTGTAGTTGTCACAAAATTCGCTTTTATAATTTTTGAAGTATTACTTCTTCTGGAGGGCTTTGAAATAGTGACCTTTTCGTGTGACGAAAAATAAATGAATGATAAACACGATCTATGCTATTCAAAAGTGATAGATGAATTTTTAAAATGTTTCCCTGTAATACAAAAGTTTCACTTTTATAGTGTCTTTACCGTCATCCGTCAGAGAACCAAAGTTATCGACATAGCTCATAGGATTAGCAAGCTGAAGTGGTAGTGGGCTGGTCACATCTGCCGTAGAACCGATAACCGTTGGGGTAGACGTGTTCTAGAGTGGAGACCACGGCTCGGTAAACGTAGTGTAGGGCGCCCTCCAGCTAGATGGAGCGATGATATACGCAAGCTGGCTGGCAGCGGTTGGAAACAAAGAGCTGAAGATCGAGCTCAGTGGCGTGCTATAGTTGAGGCATATGTCCAGCAGTGGACGGAGATAGGCTGATGATGAGTGTCTTTACACAAAATTCTCTGCGTTGAATAAAGGCGGGGCGCAACGAGTGCTCAAGTGAGATCATAGTATGATAAGTCTATGATGGCTCATGTAAGTTTCAAGCCAGCAATATTGTGTGTGAGTCAATGCCAAATGTTCATACAACATATGGCGGTTTTCAAATCGATTTCTCGCATAAAACTCATGTGTTTACATGAGTCATATTGCATTTTATGGGCTTTTTTGCGAGGGACGTATCGTTTTGTACATTCTTAGAAGATAAGTCTGTTCGTGTATTGGCGCTTTTTATTTGTGGAGTTTGGATTTGGGACTGATTTGATGGTGGAGTGGGTTCTTCATCGTGAATCTATTTGTATGGTTTCATAAGGTGGATCTAACTTTATTCAGAATGTTCTCCGCCTTTTCTCTATAGATGTTAGAGTAGTAGAGCTCTTAGTGCAGAGTTCGTCCGAGGAAGTACTACCACCTTACCCATTTCTGCCGTGAAGAAGTTGTGCACTTCTATTACTGTGTTTCGGTTAGAAAGGTAAGGCCGGTGAAACTACAGGCACATGAGACTTAACAACTTCACGTCTCAGGGTCGACCACGCATTGGCGATGCTCCTAGTGTTGCAAATGTCCATAGGCGGCGGTGACCACTTACCATCAAGTGGGCCGTCTGCTTGTTTGTCGGCCCAAATGGTATAAAAAAAGATGTTACATTTTTCGGGACAAAAAGTATCCTATGAGATAATAGAAGTTATTTACTCCCTTTATGCTAAGTTTTATTGAAATCCGATCAGTTGTTGTGCATGTAATAGTTACAAACATACATCCATGTTTTAAATATCTAATAAGCAATATGTAGACTATCACTTGAACTCTGTATGTATGTAACTTTGTATGTATTAGGATATAATAAGTTGTACATAGCTGAATGTACAAACATTATTGGCTTCTGTGTTATATGTTGTGATTATATCTACATGTATTATTGTCGCTGTTTGTTTCTCAATAAATAAATAAATAAAATAAATCCATACTCACTAATTTTCGCATTTATAATATTAGTATATATTAAGAAAATTTTGGAAACTTTTTAATTCGCTAGGCATTGTTTTAATGATTCTTGGAAACAGCATTTTAGTTTTCTGTATTTTGGGTGTAAAGTGACTCAATATAACATCTATTGGGGATAATTTCCTAATAACTCGACGATGAATCATCGCGCCACCATGCTCTGTCTCTCTCGTTAACTGCGAAATCCATATGAGAGGTCTGCAGTTCGGGCTAAGATTGTATGGAATGGTATGCGTCTGTAGTCATCAATCTTTATACAAACTGTTAATTGCCAATTGACTCAGCGTTTTATACTTAGCTGTAAATTCCTTCGATCTGTCAAGATAACTGTAATCTATACAAAGGAGCTCTTTCAGGCTTACACGCAGCGTGGAGATTCCACGATGAGTTATTTTATTACATCACCAGCTGTCCCCGCGGTTTTACCCGCGTTCCCGACGGATCTCACATATTCCCGGAATAAAAAGTAGCCTATATGTTATTGCAGGATATGCTCTATCTATGTGCCAAGTTTCATCCAAATCCGTTTGGTAGTTTGTGTGCGTGAAAGTAACAAACATTTACATACAAACTTTCGCATTTATAATATTAGTAGTAGGTGTAGTATACTAGCTGTCCTCCGCGCTTTTACCCGCGTTAGGAATGTCACGCTGTACTATTGTACTAAACGTTACTCCAGGATATGCTCTATCTATTTGTCATGTTGCATCCAAATCTGTCCAATAGTTTTCGCGTGAAGGTAACAAACATCCATACATACAATTATTCGCATTTATAATATTAGTGGGATAGTCTCTAACGATTTAAGTATGTACGCTCGTGTGCGTTCACATATAATTCAACGAATCATAACATTCAGTACAACAATGGACCAACAAAACCATTTTTAAAACAATCGAAGGAAGACTGTCTGATTGTATGATAAATATACAGACGTCTATAAATACTACATCAGCCCCCTTATTCAGCTAATAAAGACTTCGTCAGCGAGCCGCTTCACGGAGGCCTCGGAGAGCTTATCTCTCACGTGATTATACTACCGGCACGCTATGATTGCCCTTTTGACGTTTCAGATTGTCATAGGAAACAAAACTGTATTGCTTTGGAATGAGGTTGATTTCCATCATCATACAATTACCTGTTGGATCAATAGATGCACCTTATGTATGAAGGAATAAAGGTTATTTTTCTTTGTCATCGTTAAACGTCAAAACGGTCATTATAGCGTGCTGCAAGTTTAGTAGTAATAGCGTAGTGAGCGACAGGGACAGAGCACGGAGGCCGCGACGAAACATCCTCGAGTTGTGTCATTTTCCTTACAGAATCGAACCCCTGTTACAGTCATAGTGGTCAGCGTCCCTAACCACCTTTTCCAGATGTTTTTAATTATAAACAGCGCTTTCTTTCGGTTGTTGGTTGTACTTGCACGATAATACATATCTTTGACAAACACAGTACTACATTTCTCCGCACATCGGTCATAAAGTCGTTACTAAAATATTGGTATTATGCATTTAAACGTGTGAGTGAAAGAGTTTAATATCCTATGACATTTATGCACGGCTATCAGGGCTTCGATTCTTTAAGGAAAACGACAGCAATGAGGATGTTTCGTGTCGGCCTCTTTCGCTATTTTTAGTAGTAGAGCTATTAGAAAGATAAGGGAGCCGGTGTATAACAGGCAGGGCCTTCTTTCCCATTGGGCACTCTGGGCAAGTGCCCAGGGCCCCGCGAATCATGGGGCCCCCTGGCCCGAAATGGAACCCGTTGGAGCTCGATAGTGTCGTCAGATTGGATCGGGTGTCTTAGAGCTCTCATAGCGTAGTCTTAGGGGCGCCCTTATCCTAGTGCCCAGGGCCTCCAATAGTTTAAAGACGGCTGATTACAGGCACATGAGTCTTAACTTCACGTCTCAAGGTGCAATGCATTGGTGATGCCCTGTTGTTGCAAATGTCCATAGGCGGCGGTGATCACTTACCATCAGGTGGACCGTGTGCTGGTTCGCGACTCATGT
Source organism: Habrosyne pyritoides (assembly GCA_907165245.1). Classification (NCBI taxonomy): domain Eukaryota; kingdom Metazoa; phylum Arthropoda; class Insecta; order Lepidoptera; family Drepanidae; genus Habrosyne; species Habrosyne pyritoides. The sequence goes on from OU015613.1 coordinate 4,765,123, forward strand.
GGTATATAAAGTAACAAAAAACTTCGCATTCGCGTAAAAGGGAAGTTTTCCGAAAAAAAAGAAAATAAATTTGAATTAAGAATAGTGTTAATATAAGAAAAAAACATATTTTATTGTAAAAAAAGCGTGGGGTGCTTTTTAAGATATTATCAAAATGATAATCCTTCTACTCGTATCTGTCAATAAAATATTTATAACTATTGACACCATGCGCCCCACGCCTTTTTTTTACAATAAAATATATTTTTTTCTTATTTACAATATTCTTAATTCAATTTTTTTTTTCTATTTTTTGATGGATTTTCTATAAAAGCATGTTTTTTAATAGTGGGGCAACAGTCTTAGACTGTACAAAATTGACTGTAACTACGATTCCGAGTGCATTACAGAATCGTCCTGTAGATCTTGTACTATGGAAACCAGGTAACTGATATACTATTAATATTTTTTTATTTCTCTAAATACATACTTATACAACGTGTTACAAAATACCCTGTAAAAATATAATTAATTATCAAAACCAACAACCCTAGTAAGCTGTCATGTCAGGGAACCAGATTATTTAACAGAAAGGCCTATTTTACCTAATAATTGTCTACTTCAATAGTTTTTCTATTTTTCATTCATAAAAAGCGTTACTATGGTTCTTAAATATTGTGAATGGACTCGTTATAAGGTCCCATTTAGGTTAAATGGCCTTTGGGCTTTACGGGTAGTTTTGTAACATCCTGTATAGATATTTACATCCATGTATACCTTTCTAACATGAATAGCTAACCAAATCAATGTCGTCAGATATTTATCGACCACCTTCCTGTTATTGTCAAAATGTATAGACGTAATATGCGAGACGTTATTGAAAATATCGAGGTGGTATGGAAATATGTACCCTATGGCGTTCCGATAAAGTTGATATCGGCATCATCTTACAATTGACCATTGATGAAGCTTATTTGATAAGCAATAAAGTCGATTTTTCTGTGACATTCTCTGCTGTAATAGTCTAGACAAATCTATATATTAATACGTGAAGCGAAAACTTTAGACTAATTTTTAAGCATATTGCGTACACGGTACACGGAGTCGAGTGAGATTTTGCCATTGTTATAGTTTATATGGAGAAGGAGTGCAGGAATTAATTTTATAAACCGGGTATAAGATAACATTATTTTTAAAAGGAATTTACATTCACTTATATGAGAAATTGAATGCAAAACTAAAATTATAATATTGGCGGTAACAGTATCTAGGCACTAAAAGGGCAGTTTATAATTCTATGATGAGAAAAACTTATGAGCTGTAATTTACAGGTACAAGGTGCATATTAAATATATATTTATACAAAAAACAACTTGAGATGTGTCAAGGGACACCCGGATGGAACAAAATACGCATTGGAATTGACCAAAACGCTGAGTTTAGGTCCAGTGTTGAGAAAAACTTGCAACCTCTCGTCTTTAGTATTAGGTCTTCGATAAAAGATCAAGACTGTGCTAATAATAACTAATTATATTAATTTATAAATGGAACTGAATTTTAAACATGTTGTATGTAGCCTTTAAAAAAATTATGAAAAAAACAAACCCAATAATAAACCATATCATTTGAATTTCGAAAAAAAGTGTTGTTACAACTTTTCGTATGAATTTTTCCCGTTTAAAAAATTAATATACAATAAATAAATAATTAAATGATCAACAACAGTACTTTAGGCAAAAGTAGTGGGTAGTTCTAAAATAAATGTAACAAACACATTAAATTAATTAAAATAAACATTACACACACCACCATACGTTTGACACACACACATAGTTTACAATATAAATAGCTTACGCTCATACAGCCAATGTCAAATAGAAAATTCAAAAAAGTTCTATGCGTTGATCATAGAGGTTGTATACTCTGACAAAAAAACCTCAATGAAGTTCAAACTTAAATTGTATAGAATTACGGTCGAATTTCGATCGCTAGACGACCACTAGTTTAATTAAGACTGTCATAGAATTTGTCTTTCTCATTCTTTTACTTTCTGTTAAATAGTACTACAATACTAACGTTTATTGGACATATTAGATGTGTAGTGATTAGTTAATTTGAGTCTTATGTGTGAGGTGTAAGTTTGACAATCCAACGAGCTAAAGTTTAATGCAGACACATGACTCAGCTTTTAAAAAAATTAATAAACAACTTAACCATGGATGTGCACTAAAACGGCGACCGTGTCGTGTACTGAATGCGAAATTGATGATTCATTCAAATTCCGAGGTTATATCCTATTGTCTGTGGTATTGTAGGGATATTTGATAGAAAAACAAGTAATATTAATTCTAGCAACACTGGAAATGGAAATCATTATCAGCTGCGGTGGCGCCATATCCACGTTTTGACGTTTCAGATTGTCATGGGAAAAGAAACTGTATTGCTTTGGAATAAGGTTGATTTCCATCATACAATTATCTGTTGGATCAATAGATGCACCTAATGTCTGAAGTAATAAAGGTTATTTTTCTTGTTATTATTAAACGTCAAAACGGCCATCATAGCGTGCCGCAAGTAAAGAAATCTATATATGATATCGAAAAACACGGGTGAAACCGCGGGGGACAGCCTGTTATAAATAAGTTAGGTATTAATAAAATTATTATACAATATTTTTAACTAGGTAGAAAATTATAACAAGCGAATAGCAGTACTATTCCAGACTATAAACTATCTATGTGCCAAATTTCATCCAGGTTCGTTCACCCGTTCTGGCGTTATTGAGTCACAAACTACCATCTAAATTGACGCATTTATAGAAGCAAGCTTTTTTTTATTTAATTGTACGATTCTAAGTAGGCCATCTGTGTCTGGGTGTAAATATCTATATAAGTATGTATTTACAAAAAAAAGTAGTATATGTAATATTTCAGTTATCTGTTTCCATAGTACAAGCTCTGCTTAGTTTGGGATCAGATGGCCGTGTGTAAAGAATCTCCCAGGATATTTATTATTATTTAACCGGGATCTTAGTAGGTAGTGGTAAGTTTTATATACCCAAAAGGGTACTGCAAAGTCCCCCATTCGAGTCTAGACATTACGAAAGTGTTCTGTGACTCATGCTCTTTAGTATTTCCACTTTTACTTCGAAAGGCGATTTACGTGCATTTAAATAATGATTTGTCAATGTTATTTGCTAATTTTGTATTCATAAGTGTGAGCGGTGTTTTGGTTGTGGTAGGGTTGTGCGATTTCGCTATATTACAATCTTAATCATTTTATTTATATCTTTAGTGGCGTTGAGCACTTTTTCTTGTGATGAGTATAAAAGTTCAAAATTCAAAACCATTTATTTAGTTTAGGCCCTCGGAAGGCACTTATGAAGGTCAAATTTAAAGTTACTGAAGCTACAACCGGTTCGGATGTCAGCCTTCAACTTAGACGAACCGGCAAGAAAGTCAGCAAGGTCACATTCTTTTTTATTTTTTAATAAATAATTTTTTATATAAATTTTATCTATTCTGACTTTTTGGCTATTTTATAATATTAATTTTATATTTAACAATTACAAAATACTTAATATAGGTAACATTCAAAAACAAAACAAAAAAAAAATATAACTAGATGTAATACGCTTTTTCTTTCAAAACATTCCTAATATAATGTTTAAAATTTATGATCAGACATTTTGGTTACTGACAGCGGTATCTTATTATAAAATCGAACACAATTACCAAGAAATTACTTGTTTACTTTAGTTGCACTTAGAGAATTCGTAAGACGGTAAAAATGCACAACGTTGATTCAAGTTTTCACTTCAGCCTGCACTCCCGGCAAACCCATTGTTTTTTTAATTCATAAAACTAGCTGACCCGTGGTTTTATCAGGGGCTCGTAGGATGCTACATTTTCTCAGAATGATAAGTATTCTATGTACCAAGTTTCATTTAAATTCGTTTAGTAGTCTTTGCGTGACAGAGTAGTAAACATCCTCTGACTCTTTCGCATTTATAATACTAACTGTCCGCGGTTTCACCCGCGTTCTCGGGGGATGTTACATTTTTTCAGGATAAAAAGTATCCTATATCTTAATCCAGGGCATGGTCTATCTATGTGCCAAGTTTCATCTATGTATCTATACACAATATTTAAGGAAAGGAACCTTTGACTCACCATCACCTCAAAACTACTGAACATATCGAGATGGTACTGCTACCATTCGACGCGGAATTTTACGTAGGTGGTTATAGGCTATATATGATATTAATAAACGCGGGCGAAACCGCGGGGGACGGCTAGTTAGTAGTATAAGATGATAAACGATCTGCTAAATAGTTTTTAATAATTTTTTTTTTCTCTGGTAATTAAGTTAAGGACAATTCAATATAATCCTACTAATATTATAAACGCGAAAGTTTGTATGTATGGATGTTTGTTCCTCTTTCACTTAATAACTACCCAACGGATTTGGATGAAACTTGGCACATAGATAGAGCATATATTGGAATAACATATAGACTTTTTATCCCGGGAAAATGTTACATCCCTCGGGAACGCGGGGGACAGCTAGTATATTACCAAGAAAGTATTTTTTTTTATTCACTTGCTCTGTGATACCCCTAAATCCACAGACAAGGTATTCGGCAAGATGGCGCTTATTTTAATATTAATACATTCGATTCCGTATCAATATTCGACACGAATCGATTCGCAAATACACTTTCACTAACAAGATACGATTACAGTGATGTAAGTAGAGATACCGATCAACTTTTTATTCGATTACCGGTTTTTTTTTGTTTCTTTATTTGTTAGCAAGGTCTTGCGACTTTAAATAAACATCCTAAATACTTTGTTTGTGGCTTTCACGCAGGGATCTAATGTTTTCCCCGTATATATAGCTGGGACTTATTTGCACGCGGTCATCTGATCCAAAACTAAGAGCTTGTAATATGGCAACTAGATAACTGATATGCTTCATGCTCGACCGATTTTTATGAAGTTTTATATGCATATTCAGTAGGTCTGAGAATCGGCTACTATCTATTTTTCATATCCTCAAATGATAAGGGTGACCCACCCCTAAATTTTTTTTTTATTTTCCAATAAAATATTTAATTTTTATTTTATTATGATTTAACATTGAAAAATACATACAACTTCAAATTTTGACCCTCTACGATCAACCTGTTTTTTAATCGCGATTCTGGTTGCAATAGGGCAATCGTATATAATTATTGTAGTACGATATATTTTCATGTATAGTTTATAATAAAGTAAATATGGCAAAACAACGTTTGCCGGGTCAGCTAGTATTTATCTATAATATTTACACCATATCAGTCGGGTGGTACACTTATCCCTTCCGACCTATCCCTACTGTTAGTGATAAGTGCAAGTTGGAGATACAAATGTATGGTATAAAAAAAAAATATTTATTTATTTTCTATCATTATATTATTTTCTTTTATATCATTTATTTTTAACAAAATAAAAGATATAAAAGATAAAATTCATATTTATAAGTTTTTTTTATTTATTTATTTGTTAAAAAAAACGATTTCATTTGTTGATATATTTTTTTTATTTAAGAAAATAATACGTGAACTTGTTAAGTCTCATCTGCCTGCAAACAAGCACTTATCCCTACCAGTAGGGAAAGCTTGGTAAGTATACCACCCGGAAACAGTTATTTGTCCCTTTACAAGACATAGGCTATGTGCCTGCAAAATTTCATCAGTACTTTTTTTGCGTGTCGATCGTTTTGGCTAAATTTGTTTAGACCAGCAGGCCTACTATGAACTCTTATTGCGATTCATTTGACGACCTAAAATAAACTGCCCCGCTATTTCATACCACGACGTCATTAACGCGATTCAGTTTAGGTTGACGCCAAATCAAGTCTGCAATTGGATGGCAAACTGTTTTCATTCGTTCATTTTTCGTACCATGAGGTGACATATCAACCTAAATTGGATAGTTTAAGTGTCAAATTAAGCGAACCAATAAAAGTTGCTTCTTTCTTGGCGTGAAGTGAATCGTTTTGTTAATAACTTTTAAAAAATAGTGAAAATATACGTAATTCAAGGTATTTCAGTTGAATATTTTGTGTTTCTTATGTGTCAATGTAAACAAATGATTTGTAGAGCATTTTTTATTGTAGATGTCTAATGAATTAGTCCTTTTTGAATTCATGGAAAATGATAATGAAATAAACACAACACGGCGACAAAAAAGACGTCTAACACGGTAACAATCGTACCCCTTTTATTTGGAAGATGCAGAATTCATAAAGAGATATCGGTTGTCTAAACAATTGGTATAAGAACTGTGTGATGAACTGAGGATTTTTTATTAAAGCCCGTTGCTATATCTTTTTTTCGGTTCAGAAATTCCCAAAGCTGCTCAAGTTGACCGAACGTTACTCTTCGACGCGATTCATCACTGTAAAAAAACCACTTAAAATACATTGGTACTTAAGTTAGGTACGCGTTTGAGATAAAGAAGTTTGTAAGTTTACATTATGAAAATATAACATTATTACACAAACTACACATGGATACTTGCGCCCTTATTCGTATTACCAACTATTTTAAGTCAGTGAAACGTTAAAACACTTATAAATAAAATAAATATGTACTAATAATAACACGTAATTTTCTTTCAATAATAGTTAGAGATACCTACTTTCAAAACTCTAAAAATCTCAACAATAACAACCGCCCTCTGTCAAATCCAACATGAGTGGAGGCGCGCTCTAAACTCGTCATAATCAATTTATTTTTACGACAACACTAAACAAACCTTTAAATTGTAATGTAAAAAATTATATAAATTACTATTATTTATTAGTAATAATTAGTAATTCAGTTCTAAGAAATCCTTAGTGGTATTTAATTTTATGCTCAATAGCGCAATTTTAAAATATATTTGTTGTTATTTTTACACATAGAAACCGCTAAATCATATCAACTAGGTTTCGAAACGCAACACATATGGTTCGAGTAAAAGAGACAGACTTATGCAACGACGGTATAGCGTTATCTCTTTCTCAGCGCGGACCAGAGACAAATTTCGTTCGTTCATTCCTCCGTGAGTGATTCAAACGCCAGTCAGCAAAAGGCACTTCATGGTACGAATCTTAGCGATTCAGTTTAGGCACCTAAACTGAATTGCATCGGAATTGAATGGATAAGTAAAAGTTGATGGTAGGCCTGCTGAATTCTGCCAGACGTACTGTGTCGTCTGTAGCATTATACAGTACTGGCGTATCAGTATTGTTTGCGGTTTTGATGAGTCGAGAGGTATCTAACTCAGTACAAACGCGTAAAGAAATAACAAAGATCCATATATCTATTCTAATAGATTTTCGCAGTTTTAATATTAGAAGGTTAAAAAGTAGCTTTTGATAGAAAAAATCAATGAAAGGCGTTGGTTGTTGGGTTTGACATTTATACGCATTCCTATACTTAGTAATATGCTGTGGTAGTTACAAATACTACAACCCCATCTCAGCTGTAGGGTGTGGTAAGCGACTGAAGATTACACCGATGACCGTGTGCACTTTACACCGCGCACCGAGTGGACACGAGCATTCCCGAAGAGGGCTGGCGTCAGGTAGACAAATACTACCACCCCAACTCATCTGTAGGGTGTCGTGAGCGACTGAAGAGTATACCGATGACCGCGTGCACTTTACACCGCGCACCGAGTGGACACGAGCATTCCCGAAGAGGGCTGGCGTCAGGTAGACAAATACTACCACCCCAACTCATCTGTAGGGTGTCGTGAGCGACTAAAGAGTATACCGATGACCGTGTGCACTTTACACCGCGCACCGAGTGGACACGAGCATTCCCGAAGAGGGCTGGCGTCAGGTAGACAAATACTACCACCCCAACTCATCTGTAGGGTGTCGTGAGCCACTAAAGAGTATACCGATGACCGCGTGCACTTTACACCGCGCACCGAGTGGACACGAGCATTCCCGAAGAGGGTTGGCGTCAGGTAGACAAGTACTACCACCCCAACTCATCTGTAGGGTGTCGTGAGCGACTGAAGAGTATACCGATGACCGCGTGCACTTTACACCGCGCACCGAGTGGACACGAGCATTCCCGAAGAGGGCTGGTGTCAGGTACACAAATACTACCACCCCAACTCATCTGTAGGGTGTCGTGAGCCACTTAAGAGTATACAGATGACCGCGTGCACTTTACACCGCGCACCGAGTGGACACGAGCATTCCCGAAGTGGGCTGGCGTCAGGTAGACAAATACTACCACCCCAACTCATCTGTAGGGTGTCGTGAGCGACTGACGAGTACACCGATGACCGTGTGCACTTTACACCGCGCACCGAGTGGACACGAGCATTCCCGAAGAGGGCTGGCGTCAGGTAGACAAATACTACCACCCCAACTCATCTGTAGGGTGTCGTGAGCGACTGAAGAGTATACCGATGACCACGCACTAAGTGGCCGATGAGAACATTTCTAAAAAGGGCCATCCCATAGTAAGTGTTAAGGCTAAAACCAAGCGTTAAACTATCTACCGCCTCTCGGAAAAATGGTTGTATACTTTTTTTTTGAGCCTATACGAGTATATTACCCCATAATACAATCTATCTCCATATCAAAGTTCATCAATATCCGTTAAGCCGTGAAAACGTAACAATAGTAATAGTACTAGCTGTCCCCCGCGGTTTCACCTGGAAGTCTGTAATGCGTGAACTGTCAAACACGCGCGGTTCAAATAGTCGCAATTCCTTGAAATTCTCGCATTTTTTTTACTATAATATGCGTGTATAACTACATAGTATAAAACAAAGTCGCTTTCTCTGTCCCTATATCCCTATGTAGGCTTAAATCTTTAAAACTAAACGTTTTTTTTTAATAGATAGAGTGATTGAAGAGGAAGGTTTTTATGTATAATACATGTGACATCCCACGGGAACGCGGGTGAAATCGCGGGGGACAGCTAGTTATATATATAAACCTTCCTCTGGAATCATTCTGTCTATTGATGACCTTCAAAATAACCTGACCATCAAAATCCATTACGTATTTTAAAAGATCGTAGCGCACATAGTAATATGTAAAAGTAAGTAGGTATATTGTATATTTTTTCTCGATTTCTAAGAAGACTACAATTTTATCACAACTTGTTGATTATAAAGATGGCGCAAGATAAATATCCAAGCGTGATGGTATACGTCAGAGATAAAATACGTGAGAAAGTTACAGATAGCCGCCATTTTAACAAGAATATGATTGTGTAAAGTGAAATAATGTTAGTACAATATTATTCAATAACTGTGAAGCAATACGATACAATAAAATTGTTAAAATGTTAACCGATTGTGGAGATAAATGAGGATTCGTTTATTGGCTTAGTAGAATCCGCTTAGTACAGTATGGAAGCGGGCGTTGTCTCGCCCAAGTAGGATTTCATTATAGACTTGCGACTGGATTATATGAGACCGTTCCCGAGGAATGTTACATTTTCCCGGGATAAAAAGTAGCCGATATGTTATTCCAGGATATGCTCTATCTATGTGCCGAGTTTCATCCATATTTGTTTAATAGTTTTTGCGTGATAGTGTAACAAACATACATAAAAATCTTTCCTCTTTATAATATTAGTATAGAAGATAAAGATTGGAAACATTCGTTAAAATAGACCCTAAAAATTATTACAAATCTAATACCTTTAAACGAGCAATTCTTATATATACAATATCGATCTCGGAAACAACTCCAACAATTTTCATGAAATTTAGTATGCAGGGGGTTTCGGGGGCGATAAATCGATCTAGCTAGGTTTCATTTTTTGAAAACGTCGTTTTGTCCGTGTTCTTTGACAATGAAAACTGCTACAATACTATTAAAGGTAAAATCACTAACACTTAAAGGTACGCCCTTTATGATCGCATCGAATTCGTATCTATATATGACAGTGATTTAAAAAAGAGAATACGGCAGTAGTCACATTAGTAAAGAAAATCCGAGCAAAGCTCGCCCATCCAGGTAATTTATTATTAAGTACACAAGTATCTAAGTCAGATATATCGTCCAAAACATCCCAAACGTGCCCACTAGTGAACAGCACATCACGTTTGCGCCCACGTGTGGGACGTGATTACCCATCGCCTTGGGACAAGTGAAACCATACGACAATGTTTGTATCACGAACTAGGCTTCGTCTAGCTTAGTTTAATCTTTTTAACTATGTTAAGTGGACATTTTGCGGCACCTGATCGACTGGTTTTAGAGTTCCGTATTAAAATGGTAATATAACCTATGTGGTGAGATTTTAATCAGAATCTTGCATTTTGTTAATAAAATTCTTCAAATTAATTGTTCTGTGCCTTAAATCTTTATTCGGATTAATACGAACATTTTGGTTTAAAAAAATATCAAATCGTTTCAGGCGTTCTCTGTCAGTCTGTCAAGACCTCTCTAAAACGAGTTGAGGTATCAAACCCGCTTCCCTTGTAACTGTAAAAGAATATTCAATCATTCAATTTCTCAAATTCGAACTTCTAAGTCAACGCAATCAAGAGGCCGTCTTTGTCGCATATTTAAACACAAGGGAAGCATAACCTATAAGGTACTTCCCGTTGACCTCAAGTTTGACAAGAAGCAATATCTTATAGCACAAGAAACTGACATCATTATAACTTTGGTCACGCCACCACGTTACACTGAAGAGCTGTTCTGCAATTGATTAATAAGTGCGAGGGCCCTGGTGCCCATAACATAATTTAAATCTTGCTTTGGGTACCAGATTTCAACAAAAAAATCTTCTGTCTACTGCTTGTGCATCGTGAATTTTATAGGAAATAAATAATATTATTATTATTTTATAAAATAAAGGGATAATTCGGAGACAGTAATTTTATTATACTCGTAGTTACATCACAAAATAATCAACAACAATAAAAAAGTGCACGAATCTGACTTGCACTGGTTTTTATTTATATAAACCGAATAAAGGTACCCTGAGGTTAAGGCCAAGCTAGCTATGAGAGTGAAAGATTCACATAGTCCTCTCTCTGTCATAATTAGTCTCGACATATGCAAATCATAATCCGCATTCCGTAGACTGCCGATGGACGTCGCTCAATTCGTAGTAGTGTCGTTTCTGCACAAATCAAAGCCGCCTGCACATTTGGCACGCAGTTGGCATTGATCGCAAATCTTGTCGCCAATTTGGCTCAATTTCGCGTTGGTTAATGCTGGGCCAACACGAAGAAGAATATAAATAGGCTTTAATCAGAGGCGGCATTAGGGGGTGGCGAACGGGGCAATCGCTCTTGCAGGGCCTCGCGGAACGCAAGCAAAATAAAAAAAATATGGATTTAAAATTTTATTAATTTGTATAACCTTAGCATTTCTTGTCAAACATCCCGGAGCCTAGCAATGGGTAAGGCCGCCGCTGTGTTTACTCTGTGGTGAGTGCTAAGGGTGATAAATAATAAATCCTTGAAGGGAACTTGCCCTCAGAAGCTTTTGGAACGCCAACAGATTTGCAACCAGGTGCTCATAATTCCTTACGAGGCTCCAGGCTTCGTCGTAGGTTTCGAAGGAAGTAGGAACCTACAATCCTTGTCATTGCCAACTGATGACAACTTTTGGCGATATTTCGACCCCCCCCCCCCTAGATTTTAGTAGTTGCTTTCTTTAATTTACCCCTGTGTTTATTTTTTCCAGTGAATTCAAAATAAAACAATGATATTAGCGGTAAACGAATTCCTTGATGATATGCGGTGAGTTAAGCTGTATTCACGAAATTACTAACTTAACCAAACTAAAAATTGTACCTAAAAACCGCTTTTTGAATGTAAAATTTTCTTCATCAACTGAAGGAAAACTAAATTCGTAACTAACAAAGTAATTATAAGTACTTAGGCTTTAGTTAATTAACTAATCCTCCTTCAAAGCTGCTTACCCCTGATCACATAATAGCTTTCCTTTAACAATATGTTTCTAAGACTTTCTTCACGGCCATGCATGTTTATTAAGCATGGAAATGATGCTACTTTTATTTCATTTTCATTTAATGAAATTACTTATATTTTTTCACAGTGATTTCACCTGTGAAATTTCACAGCCAATGATTTTTTTTCGCAATGCTCTAATTTCACTCTTGGCCGTGCGACCCGTTCATAGCGACGATCAGTGTACATTTTGCTCTTTCTAACACGACTGGGTTAGAAAGACGCTCTTTCTTTCTGACGTCGTCGTTGAATCATCGGTGAAATACGATGATATCCGAATGATCTGCAGTGTGCGATGTATCATGTAGGCAAGGTAGCAGAAAAGTGGCAGAGTGATTTTTAACAGTCGACGTCAAAGCAGGTAGCAGGTGTGACATATGAAAAAGTATTTCATATGATTTTTCACATGCTATTTGTGTAGGGCTGCCATCATCTAAATTGCCAACACCGAACCCAAAACTTAAAACCTCCGGACATTTAGGTGAAATTGGGTATTTTCCCGGACACGCCTTAAAATATTTTTACACTTATAATTTACATTTTAATTGGATGCAGTTCACGATTACGAATGATTCACTGCTTAACTACTCATTTATTGGGATTCCTCTGACACAATAAGTGTCCGGGTTTCACCTAGACTCTTTATGAAAGCCCCACCCGGACGCTCCCCGGACACCCACCAAACTAGGACAAATCCGCGGAAACCCTGACGGATGGCAACCCTATATTTGTGAATCATGCCATGCCTAATGTTTATGCACACTGATATTGGGTGGGTCAGAATCGAACCTCAGCCTTGTCAGGGTATTGAAAAATACTTAAATAGATATTCACAGCCAGACATGTTCATGTATCTATACCAGGTATGGGCAACCTTTGACAGGTTGAGGGGAACTTTAGCGTGCAAATACGTTCGCGGGCCGCGTTTAAAAGTAACCTAGTGCATTTACTACTGCAGTACTTAGTGAGTATAGGTACCTCATGTAATATGTTTTTTTTGGGTTTTTTCTAAATGTCTCGCGGGCCGGATCATATCTTACAGCAGGCCGGATCCGGCCCGCGGGTCGGTGTTGCCCATATATGCTATACAATAGTGTGGCAACACAAATGTAGGCTTTATTTTACCAAAATCAGGTCAAAAAATAAGGATACCTTTATTTAAGGACTAGCGGTTCCCCGCGTTCCCGAGGGATATCACACGTTCCCTGGATAAAAAGTAGCGTATATGTTATTCCAGGATATGCTCTATCTACGTGTCAAGTTTCATCCATATCCGTTCAGTAACGTTTAGTAGTAGTACAGAAAGATTTATATGCAAATCTTTTCTCTTTATAATATTAGTATAGATATCACAGATACACTATAATACGCTAATCTATACTGGTATTATTAAGATTCAAAGTTAGACATTTTACGATATTTTTATTTTTTTTCCCGGGAAAATATAAAATTTGTTAGATACGCGAGTGAAACCGCGGCAAGGAAGCTAATCTATATATATAAGGAAAATATGATTCCCTTTACGCACGATCACCTCGAAACTACTGAACATATCGGGATGGGACTGCTACCATTCGACGCGGATTTTTTCCCAGATTGTTATTTTTATCGTTCCGCGAATTAGGTAGAAATGTAAGTACATTCTGCGTAATTTTACTTAAATAGGGTTAAATAGGGCACAATAGTGAAAAATATATATTTTTTTTTTTTGGGGTACGTTATACAGCATTACTACGGTTCTTAAATAATGTGAATGGGCTCGTTATAAGGCCCCATTTAACCCTATTCTTATATAAATCTAATTATATTCACATCAATTATGCAACATAGCTTAATATAATCTGCTGATAACAATTTGGAATTTCTATTATTCACTAATGCCTAAAGATATGTAGTTATGTATGTCTAAGATAAAATAAATACCACGAATTCTTTTATTTACGTTAAGGCATAATATATTTATACAGTCACCAACATTAGTGGATGAAAACATGGTGGTTGCATGGAAGGCTGTAGTCAGGAATTCGTTTGGGGGGGGGGGGGGGGGGCACCGCGGGGACTGGAGCAAAAACAATAACACCTTTATTAAAAAAGATTTTGCGGTGACCACTTACCATCAGGTGGACCGTCTGCTAGTTTGTCGGCCCTTGTCGTAAAAATAAAACATAACATACAAAAAATATTATCATAAATTAGCTTTAGGGTAGTATGCAACTTAAAGTACCGCAACCTAAAGCCCTGTTAGAATTTTACCATAAGTACTATAGTACGTGTAAGTAGCGCCTAATACCTTCCATTAGTACGCAAACACATGCTAAATGTACTAATTCGTAAGGACGCGGCGCATGGCAACTCACGACATTATTTTAAACATGCGTAATCCGATAATGTCTGTATTAGTTCTAGATACGTCACTAACCCGCTGATTTTCCTATGGTCAATAGTTAGGTGGTGTAGCTTGTAGACATGGGTAACTCACCAAAAATGCGTGAGCTGCGGTTCAGCTCACAGCTCACGTTTGTGAGCCGGAAAATTTGACAATTCTGGAATCATTTAAATTGTTTTTTGTTAAAACTTTACACCATAACTCACGATTCGACGCATTGCAACATGTCGGGATGTAGTATATAAAACAGCTGCTCGTTCAAACGCGTTAAGTCGTTTCGACATGTAAGGGCATGTCGAGGGGGTAAAGTACTCAGTACCTACCCTTGGTATCACTCTGTAGAATCGATACCTGCGGTTTTTAAGCCATCGTATTTCGTCGTCAACCCGAACCAAAGCCGATTCATTTGTGTATAAAATTCTAAACTATGATACTCTCTTTCTTTTCGCAGTGTTGAAAAGGGATAGAGATTTTTTTGTTCGGTCGGATTAAATAAAATATATTTTTTTATAAATTTTAACGCACGTAAGAGGCGATGGTAAAAGTGAGATCGACAGGATGCATCTAGTCTTTCGTTGTTCTTTTACTCTTGTTGTAATAGAAAGAGGTGCAATGCAACTGAAGTGCCACCAATATAAAATGCACTTATAAAAAACGACTAATTCTGTGTCAAGGTTTAGAATGTCAGTGATTGAAAAAATGTGTCTACTTTACATAAGTATTTAAATTAAAAAACGTTTCGTGTAACAATTTACTTGACACTCTTTACACTTTGCCGCCTAATATCCTACTGAAAAAGAGATTTTCAACTTTATGACTCAAGAAATAAGAGCGTTCAGTTAAAGTTAACTGATTCTAGAACGGCAATAAATATTTGCGTTCTATTTTTAAAAATAATTTACACCGATCTATCATGTCATGTAGTGAAGTGGTAATTGCTCTTGAAATTTCCATGCCGCGTTAAAATCCGCTCGCAGGTTGTTTATTATACGGCCATTGTCTCGGGAGACGAGTGTATAAAAAATGTGATTTGAATTTCGAACTGTTTTATTTTTAAAAGTGCAGTTCTGTGCGTTTATGGCCAGGAGTTTGGAAGAGTTGATATTTGTAAAAAGAACAGCTTTGCGGTATTTACTCGCGCGGGAATCTAGGCTTTTGGCATTAGGGAAGAAGCCAGTGAATAAGAAAATTGCTAATTTCGTTCGAACGCATCAAGAGAACAATGTGTGGACGTCGTTTATGGACTCTCTTAATGAAGATTTGACGAGGAATATAAATGTTTTCGAATGGAAACGTACCAATGAGAGCAGGCGGCGGAATATCGCGAAGAGATACCGACTAGATTCAACTTCTAGAGATATTTTGAATCATTATAAAATGCCTATAGGGTAAGAATGTTTCAGAATGTGTCTTACTTGAATTGAAAATATTTTAATGGTAAACTTTATAATATAGCCTAATGTAATAATGATTTTATTTAAAAAAAGGGAGGAGGGGGGGATGCGAATGGGAACAACGAAGGGTTCCGTGCAATATTTAACTAAACTACGAAACACATTTTTTGTAAACTCCCTTTCATTTATTTATTTTTTTGTAATAACGGTCACAGTAGTACTGTTTTACGGTTCAAAAGATAGAGCCCTGTGACAGACGGACAGCGTAACCGCCAGGTTTTAGTCCATATCTTTTTTTTATTGTGTATCGTTAGAAAGTGACGCAATATAGTTATAATCTAGGTTTTACTAGAATTACTTGAATGTGTATTATTTATTAAGGAGGATTGTCTTTATTTTGCATTGACTTCTATGATTCTTTTTTTTTTAATACCACATGAGTCGGCAAACAGGTAGACGGTCCACCGAATGGTAAGTAGTCACCGCCGCCTATAGACGTTTGTAACACCAGGGCATCGCCGCGTTGTCGACCCTGAGACGTGAAATTGTTAAGTCTCATGTGCCAATAATTTCTAAATACATAATAAAAAAAAAATATGCCATAAAAATCTACGATTTATGGATACAGATAAATCACACTAAGATATAGATATTATTGTATCTTATCAAAGTTTATCAGCTCTCTGATAAAACTAACACAATTTTTTAGTATTTCGTCTATTCTGTTGTAAATAGGACATTGGATTTATCTAAATTCAGGTAAGGCAACATTTAATATATATATTTTTTACTACCTATCGGCGCTTCCGGGGAATGTTACTTTTCCCGGGGAAAAGTATTATATACTAGCTGTCCCCCCGGTTTCACTCGCATTCCCGTGGAATGCTAAATTACCCCGGGAGAAAAAGTATTCTGTTAATCCAGATTATATACTACTAGCTGTCCCCCGAGGTTTCGCCCGCGTTCCCGAGGGTTGTAACATGTTCCCGGCACAAAAAGTCCTATGTTACTTCTAATACCTCCATGAAAATGTGTACAAAGTTTCATGATGATCAGTTAAGTAGTTTTCGCGTGAAAGTATAGTTAAGTTACACATTTATAATATTAAAAGGTGCCAAGTTTCATAAATATCCGTTTGGTAGTTTTTGCGTGGAAGAGTAACAAACATCCATACAAACTTCCAGAATTTCGCATTTATAATATTAGTAGCATATTTCGAATTTGAATGTTCTATAATCAAAAACTAAAACCTCAAAATTTCACATACTCGTATATTCAAAAAATATCTTGACACAACCGTGTAGGTATACTACCGGCACGCTATGATGGCCGTTTTGACTTTTAAGATTGTCATAGGAAATGAAACTGTATTCCTTTGGAATAAGGTTGATTTCCATCATCATACAATTAGCTTTTGGATCAATAGATGCACCTAATGTTTGAAGGAATAAAGGTTATTTTTCTTTGTCATTGTTAAACTTCAAAACTGCCATCATAGCGTGCCGCAAGTTTAATCAATTATTTCCTAACTTACTCGTTCTAAAAGCATCTTATGTTTTCCCGATCCAGATTGAGATTTCATCTAAAAATAAAATATTATTTATGTTTTAGAATATATTTATGAATTTAATGTTTGTAATGCAAAAATTAAATTAGGTACAAATATTTTTTCGGAATAGTAGCGATCCGATTCTGTAGATATCTTATGTGTCAGTTATTCAAATTGTGGACCCTAATAGCCCTGAATAACAAATTATTGGTGGGTTTTCCATTGGTCACTCTGCGCAAGGGTCTAAGGCCCCGCATTCTATGAAGTCCTCTAGTTCCTGGCAGATCACCAAGTGATATTACCGAAGCAATGAAAGCTTTACGTGGACGGTCATTGATTACGGAGAACGCAGCCGACAAATCGGGTTATCAGATCGGATTGGTGTGTCGAGGCGCTGTTATATGATATCGTACTCTTAGGGTGCGTTTCCACTGACGCGGAGCTAGGCGGACTGGAGAGGAGCAGACCTTGTATTGACATTCACGCCGCATCCGTGAAAACGAGAGTGAATGGCCAATCCACAGCTCCTCTAAGAAATATTCTCTTTATATTCCCTTTACTAAAGTAAACTTTTTTTTGTCACCAGTGGGCACAGAATGGCAGAAGCACCGGTAGTGAGGGTTGAGCAGGGTAAACTCCAGGGGCGGCTGGTCACCAGCCCGACAGGGAAGGCGTTCTACAGCTTCCAGGGCGTACCTTACGCGAAACCACCTCTAGGATCCCTTAGATTTAAGGTAAGATACAACCTATTTATGTCTCTTTCTATTTTAATCAAATGAATAGAGGCAGAAAATCTTGAATTTTTGTTCTGTCTTTTGCATAGTGTTTATAGTTGATGAATTAAGTTAATAAATCATATAGATTAGTAGTTGTGCCCGCCTGGGAAGGTATCTCAAGAAAATGAAAACGCAAGCAGGGGCTCGATTCTGTAAGGAAAATGACACTATCTCGAGGATGTTTCGTCGCGGCCTCTATGCTCTGTCTCTGTCGCTTACTACAAATCGCGTGAGAGATAAGCTGTCCGAGGCCTCCGTGAAGCGGCTCGCCGACGAAGTTTTTATTAGCTGAATAAGGGGGCTGAAAACAGAAAAAGATAAAAAACAAATGACTTTATCGTCTGTGCAACCCCTTTTTACTGACAACCTGTGTAAAGTTATGATTAAAAAAACAATCACAGTTTTCAGCCACATAATCACCAAGTCCCATGACACATTTTTGTGCATACAATTATAACAGAACAAATATTATTTTAAAGTTTTTGCCAAACAACTGCATTTATACCTAGACTACAATATCAGTCACTATAATCCATACTAACACCACTATCTCAATGTAAATAAGATAAATATGATGAAATGGTGTTTAGGAGACATCTCTCAGGCTTTTCGATTCTATATAGATCTTACGTAAGTGCGAAAACACTTCATACTATCTGCGCCGTATTGTATAACCGTATTAGGGCTCTTAGTGCAGAGTTCGCAAAGGAAAGTACACTTCTATTACTGTGTTTCGGTTAGAAAGGTGAAATTACAGGCACATGAGACTAAATAACATGTTCTTTTTTTTTATACCACATAAGCCGACAAACAAGCGGACGGTCCACCTGATGGTAAGTGGTCACCTGCGGCTATGGACATTTGCAACACTAGGAGCATCGCCAACGCGTTGTCGACCTTGAGACGTGAAGTTGTTAAGTCTCATTTACCTGTAATTTCACCGGCCCTCTTACCTTTCTAACCGAAACACAGTAATACAAGTGCACTACTGCTTCACGGCAGAAATGGGTAAGGGGTAGTACTTCCCCGGATGAACTCTGCACTAAGAGCTCTACTACGTTTAAAACACTAAAAACCTTTACACAATTTCACTCACAAATACTGTTCCGTTTACAATCAACTTGATACAGGCAGGATCATTTTACCATCAAAATTGGTTGCATTTGTAGCGACATCTATGAACACGCCTACAAACCTTCTACGCCCGCACTACAGTGATGTGACGACATCTATGAACGAGTAGAAACACCCGAGAATCCTACATCGCACTATCAAGATTCTCTCAGGATTTGACATATATACAAACATCCAACATCATCAGTTGGACCGCGGTCCCCAGGCATGATCACCTAGCCTGGCGGAAGATCTTCCCTTTTAAATGGAGGAGTCTCATACCTCGCTCCTCCATACATTTAAGCTTTTGTACTCTTTAACTGAACAATAATAAAAATGAATATTTCCTCAAGAAACGCTGATACTAGTCCATCTATGAAATTGACTACGTTTTTTGTGTCTATTGAACTAAAGCATTCCTTGCTTCGATCTGCACTCATAAACTTAATAAGCCATGTAGCCAACTTGAAAGCAATTTGAGCGTCTGCCAAGTAGAGAATTAACATTAACTGGAAACAAACAACGTCATATCTTGGCATTGAAAGTGAATACTTAAAACTTAAGTAGGCACACACGATGTGTGATGTATTTTATGAGAGCTCAGTTTATGGTGTAGTAGTTCTTTGTTGTGCTCGCTTTGCTGGCTGGCTATTACTCTCAAAATCCGTGGCTGCCACTTGCTGTGTACCGGCAGCTGCATTAAAAACGGTACCTATCTTGGTTGTTAGTGCTTATCAACTTCTGTTATCATTAACATGGTGCGATTATGATAAAAACCTCCTTTTTCATTTCAGGCTCCACAACCTCCAGAACCTTGGGATGGAATCCGTGATGCCACATCCGAAGGTAACGTTACCGCCCAAAATGACCCATTCTTCCAGAAAGGCTACTTAGGTGATGAGAACTGCCTCTTCCTCAATGTCTATACCCCAAATCTTGACGGTGAATTCCTCCCTGTCATGGTCTACATCCACGGAGGTATATTTAGATTTGGATCTGGCAACACAAACTTGTACGGCTGCGATTTCTTAGTCGAAAAAGACGTTGTCGTCGTCACCCTCAATTACAGATGTGGAGCGCTAGGTTTCCTCAGCGTAAACACACCAGAAGTCCCTGGAAATGCTGGACTTAAGGACATTGTGCAGGCAATTAGATGGGTTAAAGAAAACATTCAGAATTTCGGTGGTAACCCTGGAAATGTGACGATATTTGGTGAGAGCGCCGGTGGGGCGGCAGTAAGCTTGTTAGCAGCTAGTCCTTTGTCCAAAAATCTCATAAGCAAAGCGATCATCCAGTCTGGAACAGGTTTGTCCAATTGGGTTTTTCAAAAAAGTCCTTTGGAAAGCGCCAGGGCGTTGGCACAAGAATTAGGTTGCGAGTCGACCGACGCTTATGAAATTCTGGAATTCCTAACGTCCACACCAGTGAAAGATATTGTTGATGCTCAAGAAAAGATCAACCCGTGGCACTCCTGCAACGTAAAACCCTATAACATATTCGGAGTCGTCGTCGAAAAAGAATTTCCTGGTGTTGAAGGATTTATTACTGAAGCATTTATAGATTTGATCACGTCGGGTCGGGTTTCTGACTGTCCTATCATGGTTGGCTCTACAACACTCGAATTCGCCACTGAAAACCCATTTGAGGACCTACAGGACTTAATACCTGGTGAATTGAACGTTGAAAAAGACTCAGAAGATTCATTGGCCATTATTGATAGAGTTAAAGGTATTTACTTCAATGGGAATGATCATACGACGCCGGAAAACCTGGAACAGTACTTTCATTTGCTATCAGATGTGGTTATCAACGTACCTATTCACAGATATGTCCAATATTTGACTCAAGTATCAAATAAACCTATTTATTACTATAAGTTTGATTATGTTGGTGAATTGAATGTGTCATCTAAGCTGGGCATAAGTTTCGGATTAAAGCGTCCGATGCATATGGACGAGCTGGGTTATATGTTCAAGAATGATTACCAGAAGGATGTTGAGCCGACTCCTCAGGATATCAAGATGAGAGAGAGGGTTCTAAGGCTGTGGACCAACTTTGCTAAGACTGGGTAAGTTGTTCTTTTGTAATTACTTTTTTGGGGTAGTTATGATTAGTACACCTGTCGGAGGTGTAGGGGGTTACGGGTAAAACCAGAGGGTTAAGTAAAGTATACGGTTTAGCAGATATTTCTTTCTAGCTTAAGATTCATTCTCTGAATATTAACGATACCCTTCAAGGATCAAATTCAAACTTTATACTATAGTAGCTACTTTCACCCGCTTTTTTGGATGTTCAAAGATGTTACATTTATCCAGAATACTATGTGCTATTCCAGACTATATTGAATAACAAACATCCATCCAAACTTTGGCAATTAATAATAGTAATAAGATTGTTTTTATGACATCCGTATGTTCTTCCATATACGGAACGCCATGTGTCAGATATTGTTTAGAATTATACACTTTAAGAGGTTCTATCTTAACTTTTCCGAGTATTTATCTTTCCTTATCTCCAACAGAAACCCAACTCCGGATGACAGCCATCTGATACCTTTAAAATGGCAACCAGTCTCAAAAGACAACCTCTACTACCTCAATTTAGGCTCAGAACTGTCTTTAGAGACCAGCCCGTCTAAGGACAAGATGGACCTATGGGACCAGATATACAGCAAATATTATCGCATCTGGGAACAAACTAATACGAACGCAGAAGAGGTGCCGGTCAAAATCCCTGAACCAGAACCAGAAGTGGTAGAATGTTTGATAGAAACTGTCGAAGAGACGGTAATTACCAGCGAAGTCGTAAACGATCTTCCTGAAGAAATCGCTGAAGAGATCCCTGAGAAGACACCAGAAGAGGTCCCAGAGAAGACACCAGAAGAGAAGTTACCCGAACCAGAACCAGAAATAATAATAGAATCGAAAGTAACAAACGATGTTGTCGATAATCATGTGAATCTAAATGGTGTTGAAAAGAAACCACGGCCTTCAAATGAGATCAAAATGGTTCAAAACAGTAATGGGGTACCAAAGGACGTCATCAGAGCAAACGATCCGCCAGAAGATGATCTACCTAAAAACATAGGTGTTAATAAATTCGTTAATTTTTTCGAATCGCTCGGTGGTAAAAAGTAATGGCCATATTTGGTTAAGATTGGGTCTCTGATTTCGCGCTTTTGATATTCTTGTCTATGGTCATCGACAAACAAAAATGGCGGATGTCGTTGGAACTGAAGATCACCTTAGACATTCAAATTGAGCTAAAAGATTTCTTTCCTGTCACATGTCTGTTTTAGACAGTCTTAAGTTCTTTGTCATAAAAGCGACTCAATTTAGTCAATTTTTTACTTATAGGATGGGGTTAAGGCTCTAGTACTTTTTGACAGTTGTCCGCCATGTTGTTCGAGGAATTTCAAACACGACATAAATATCAAACGCACGTGAAACGAGGCTTAGGCACTTTTCTCACTGGCTGGCCACTATTTATTATAATTATTGTCGTATTCTCGTAGCGCGGTCTTTATTATTTGTCAAGCTAGATATAACCTCTTTTTGCGATTCAACTTGACTGAAACTGTTTTACTTTTCTGTCAAACGTCACACTTTTTTTCCTCCATATATTAAAACCTCTTTTGACACAAAAATAATTCTATTCGGCTATAATTGAATTGCAAGAATAGTTGATGGGCCCTTGCAATCAATATTGCACTTTGAATTCTTATGTTTAAAGTCGATTTTAAGTGTACTTACGCTTTCGAATATTTCTCTTTACCTTGGCAGTGGGATAGTGCCTTGTTTTCAGTATTTATTTTACATTCCATTTTGTCAGTTATTTTTAATTTGTAGTTTCTCTGTCGTGTTAGTTCGCGTTGCGGGCGACAGATGGCGTTAGGAGTCGTTTTACATCGCACTATCTACTTTCATCGCAAAAAACGCATTTTTTATATAACAATGTACTGCAATAAATATTTCGAATTTGCTATTGGTATAGTATTTCCCGCGGGCGGGGTTTTTCTTATACCCCGCGTAAGTTTTTTCTTAAATTTTGAATATAAAAATTGTAAGTGCTCTTTATTCAAATAAATATTATGGATTAAAAAGAAGTATTTATAACAGATAAAAAAAATACGTGTGGTCGAAAAATTACGTAAAATTGTTTTTGAATATTTCTTTAAAACTATTTAAAATATAAATTAATTAAATCATTGCTAAAATGTATTATTGTAGGTATTGTGTGATTTTCGCCATCGGTTTGAATATAACTGCTTCTATTGGCGAAATTGTAGGCAAATACAAATGTCTAAGTGTAGAAGATATTTCGGCCATGTTGAATGGGTACCAAAAGTTATTGTTAACATTAATGCTCTATAACTCGTATATTGAATATTTAAAATTGTATAATAATTCTCTTTTTAATCTAAATTTTGTCTTCCTTTCAAAATTATGGTTGTCTAACAATCTATTTATTTAAACATCTATATGTCTATATAATATACTAAAGGGTTGTACATAAGCCCATTTAGTCATTTAATTATGTAATGCAATCATAAATAATCAAAAAGTTACAGTTATGTTAATAAATGTGCAATAATAGAAGAGCCGAGATGCTTTGAGAATTAAATTATAATAAATGTTACTAAGGTTTTGTTGTAGATTTGCGTTCCCCAGGGATGTTACATATTCCCCGGGATAAAAATCTATGTGTTAATTTAGGTAATAAACTATACACGATGCTACAAAACATCCCCTAAAGCCGAAAGGAGGTTAAATGGGGCCTTATAACGAGTCCATTCACAATATTTAAGAACCGTAGTAACGCTGTATAAAAAATAAAAAAACTGATTTTTATGAATGAAAAATAGAAAAACTATTAAAGACAATTGTTAGGTAAAATAGGTACGTAGGCCTTTCTGTTAAATAATCTGGTTCCCTGACATGACAGCTTACTAGGGTTGTTGGCTTTGGTAATTTATATTTTAACTGGGTATTTTGTAACATGTATATGTGAGAAATTTCATGCAAATTCGATTAGTAGTTTTTGCGTGAAAGACTAACAAATAGCCATCGTTACAAGCTTTCGCATTTATAATATTATATTTTATTAGAAGGATGGCTTTTAACTTAAGAAATAAGTGTTTAGTTATACAAGATGCCTTTATGCAACATATTTCTAAATAATTCTCAAAGCATCTCAACCGTCTTGATCATATCTAATCTCCATATTAGATGAAGTCATAGCTTCTTTATTATCATTCCATGAAAAATGAATGTTATGTATTCGAAAAAATGTATTTTCTATTTGATAAGTGTAGATATTTTGTGCCAATAAATTAAATATAGTTTTTAAAATTAATTATTCCATTTTAATTATTATTCTTAATGGTAATTAGAAATTATATTTTTATATAATTATTATGCGTCAATAAATATTTAAGAGTACTGTGTTTGTTTATTTTTGGTGTGAATTTTGTTAGGAGGGCTTTGAAATCTTGATCCGCAACTTTTGTGTGACGAAAATAAATTAATGATAAACACAATCTATGCTATTCAAAAATGATTGGTGAATAATTAAAATGTTTCCCTGAAACTATGGAGTGTAGAAGTAAAGGAGGACCATCTTGTATGGGGGATTAGTCGAAAAAGTGTCCCCTTGTAAACAGCAAATTAGGTTTCGAATTCTCACTGAAATAGCGCTAGTGTAGCAAGTGGAAATGATATGAACATAGTGAAGTGTGCTGGGTTGGTTTCCGGTAATTCTTTAAAACTATTTTCACTGTATAATTTTATTCCATACTCATGTTTGTCTATAATAATTATAAAAAATGCGCTGTCACAAAACGGAAATGTTTCTTTCCTTTTTTATTAATTTTCTAACCTGCTCTAATAATTTGTGGCGCTCTATTTCAAATTCTTCCACTTGCTGCAGCAGCGCCACCTTAATTTGTTCCCTTTCAAGGGACACTTTTTAGTTCACTGAGATGGTCCTCCTTTACTTCTACACTCCATACGTGTAACACAATAGTACTTTAGTATTTTTCGACCAATGTTATATTTCCCCGGGGAAAAAAAGTACCCTATGTGTCAATCCAGGTTATAAACTATGTATATGCCATGTTTCATCCAAATCCGTTAAGTAGGTTTGCTTGAAAGAATAACAAACATCCATCATGATCATACATTATTTTATGCCAAGTAGGAAGACGAACAACAAGCAGACGGTCCATCTGATGGTATTGGTCACCTATGGACATTTGCAACACCAGGGGCATCGCCAATGCGTTGTCGACTCCGAGACGTGAAATTAAGTTTCATGTGCCTGTAATTTCACCGGCCTTACCTTTCTAACCGAAACACAGTAATACAAGTGCACTACAGCTTCACGGCGGAAATGGGTAAGGTGGTAGTACTTCCCCGGACAAACTCTGCACTAAGAGCTCTCTTACTTCATTGCTTTCTTACAATTTTTGGTTGGCTAAGTTTTTCTTTAACAATTTGTAAAATAGGGTACGCATTTGTTAGGTACCTACCTTGACTCCTATGCCACAGGTCTTCGATTCGACTCATAGGACTAATATTAGTGTGTATTATCATGTTTTTGTTTTATCTGGGTATAGAAGAGACAATGGGACCCTGAACGGTTTATAGAAGGATTAATTACAATGTGTTCTACTGGGGGATAGTTCAATACCTTGTAAATACCGCTTGTAATGTTTTTTTTTTTGTGATTTAACACTAAACATACCATAACCGGCTCAAATGACCCATTTTGCATTGGAAATGCACGTATCATCTTATTGCTTTTGCACATTTGACTTCATGACTTTTCCATACTAATTAATATACAGTTATACTATTTATTACCCTTCCTAAAAACCATATTTCATTCATTCAGGAAACATAAAGTCACATTTGACCCGCTATGGTAAAAATTGGTACCTAGTAAGTGTTCGTATGAGTGTTAAATTCAGAATCGTAGTTACGAGCTCTATTAGTTTGTTTGAGCCAATTTCGTCACTTACGCGGTATTTAACTATTCCGTACAATATAGTAAGTCCATTCTTCCTCTACTTGTAGTTATGTGCTATTATAGTAGTCTACAAACATGGACCTAATTACAAATAAATTAAAGTTATTTTTTTTATGACATTCTTAAACATTGAAATCGTCATGAGATGGACTAGTTAAGTCGTAGGCCGTCAAGGTGAGGGCCATCATGCCACAATGCTACGCTGGCTACTGGGATGATGGCCATCACTAGGGGACTTCATTGACTGACTGCTTAACATCAGGCAGCATGGAGTCAATTTGGGCGGTAGCAATAATAAAAAAAGAAAAAAAAAAGTTAAGTATCTAATGTACGTATAAAATATAAATTTTATTTCTAACGTAACGCGAGAGAAACTCCGGGCAAAGGCTAATAAATAAAACAACACCGAACATTTTACAATACTTTATTTGGTAACCATATCCTTTACAAAAAAATCGTAACACCATTATACCAACATAATAAAACAAAAATCGTTTGTAATAAGTAACTTCTGCATTTAACCATAAACAATAAAAAAAAACTTAAAATATAATATCATTGGAATGAATTCCATATAGGCTTGTAGCGGGACCTAACAACACATCATAAAGTTTGCGAAACTAATCAATAGATGGCGCCACATGGATGAAGTGTCAATTGCATACAATCCTGCATCGAGATATCGATGTTTTCTCAGGACTTACCAAACATACAAGTTTCCATAGTACAAGCTCAGCTGAGTTAAAGATCAAACCCCTTATTCAGCTAATACAAACTTTGTCGGCGAGCCGCTTCACGGAGGCCTCGGAGAGCTTACCTCTCACGCGATTTGTAGTAAGCGACAGAGACAGAGCATAGAGGCCGCGACGAAACATCCTCGAGTTAGTATCATTTTTCTGACAGAATCGAGCCCCAGAGGCCTAAGCAAAAATTGAAAATGACGCCAAAAAAGCTGAAATTGAACACCGCGCATACCGTGACGTTGCGCGATGTTCAACGCGCACTCGATGCGATGACGATGGATGTACGTGCTCATGGCACAGATAACCCTGTGTAAAGAATGTCCCATGATATTTATTTCTTTATTACAAAAAATCTGTCGCTGTAAGTGCATTTGAGTTATATAAAAGGTTGTCAGATATTGTTCCAGAACTGGGGCTCGATTCTGTAAGGAAAATGACACTAACTCGAGGATGTTTCGTCGCGGCCTCCGTGCTCTGTCTCTGTTCCTTACTACGCTAATACTACTAATCACGTGAGAGGTAAGCTCTCCGAGGCCTCCGTGAAGCGGCTCGCCGACAAAGTTTGTATTAGCTGAATAAGGGGACTGTCCATTGTTTTATATTTATTCTCGCGTCACTCTATCTATAGAAATATTTAAATAACAATCTCAGTAAAGTCCTATACCTAATAAATGATGTACAATAAACAATAATGTACTTGTGCTGTGTGAGTTCATAAAATTATTATTTAATTTACAAAATTATCACAGATTTATGCCAAAAAAAAAATAAAAATTTCAACGCTTATTTAACAAACAGAATAACATACAGGTAAAATTATACCTAATTTACTTAAAATTATTTGTTCCAACTTATACAAGTTTAATTTCATAAATTGTGACTAATGCAATTTAAAATAAGTTTCCATTTTGTTAAATAACAAAATGTATAATAAATAAAAAAAATAAAATATATAAATAATATAAGAAAAATAAAAGTCTGAGGGCATGTATTTACATTACTTTATCCTTTTGAACGCCATGTCATAGATAACAGCATCATGTCCTGTATCAATAAACCATAAAAGTAATGATTTAATATGTTTATCTAGTTTTTTTCTGTGAGCTGTTTATTGTCGTGTGTAGACGACAATGGCGCACAGGGCACGCTTGCGCATGTCGAGTATAGCCGACATTGGCGTCCAAAGGTTGAGTTCCAGCCGAAGAAATCAACAGTAAAGGTCATATATTTACCAAGTTATATCTACTTAGCTAAAACACCATAAACAGTGATATGTAGGTCTAAAACATAAGATTCAATTTTGCACTAAATTCCGACATGATTTTATAAAATAAACCCCCAACTGCCTAAGTGATGATTTTGTTGACTTTCTTCTCATGTAAGAAACATAATACTCTCTACTGAGAGTGATGTGACTCTAACACCCATATTCTAAGATGTTCCCTCGAAAATTCCTCGACTCCACTCAACCGCACTAAAAGATATTTGTATTCATAGCTACAAAAATCTCCTCCACTCGACGCTTTCCCTCATTCGAGGTGAGGAAACAACTGTCAACTTCAAGGTAAGTGGTCACCGCAGCCTATAGACATTCGCAACACCAGGGGCATCGCCAATGCGTTGTCGACCCTGAGACGTGAAGTTGTTAAGTCTCATGTGCCTATAATTTCACCGGCTTTACCTTTCTAAGCGAAACACAATAATACAAGTGCACTACTGCTTCAAGGCGGAAATGAGTAAGGTGGTAGTACTTCCCCGGACGAAATCTGCACTGAGAGCTCTACTACTCAGAGAAATCGAAGTTATAGTGTCACATGATATCTCTTACTCCCCCCAGCGAACTTTGGATGCCCCAAAAAATAATTTTAGTTAATACAACTAACGAATCATAAGTACATACTCCTTATGAATATTATGATCTACAATTTACACTTTTCTTCCAAAATATTCGTCCAGAAAACTCTTCTTTCTCGATCAGGATCTTTTACTAGCTTCAGTTCTTTATCGATTATGAGACAGTGCCGGTCTTTTGCTGTATACGGCAGCCATTTTAGTTGCTGATTCGGCCATGTTGGTTTTCTAGTAAGAACAAAGTGATACATTAACTTTTTGAAGTGAAACTGCTTACAGCTTTGAAATTCAGATCCGCAACCTTTTTGAGTGACGAAAAATAAGACAAATTAATGATAAACACAATCAATGCTATTCAAAAGTGATTGATGAATAATTAAAATGTTTCCCTGTAACACAAGTTTCACTTCGATCGTGTGTCGTTACGACACACCTCTTGCTTTTTTTTGTTAGTTCGCCCTGACTGCATATCCGAGGGTCGTGACTTCGATTCCCGTTTGAGACAGACATCTGTGTGGATATCCACGTCTGTCATGCCTGTTTGATCTTTGTCTAGGTATAAGTAAATATCTATACAGGTGATCCAAAACGTGACGTTCAAAAATGTTTTTGTCACAGACCAATTTCAGCGAAAAATAGCCAGCTAAGTACCACTTTTACTATATCATTATGAAAGCTAAAACCTCAGCAAAGTTTATGAAATTATTCAGGGAACTATGAGAGCTGCATAATTTATGTTTTCCATTCACCAAAATCTCAAACTCTACGATTCGAACCCACCATATTCAAGGCATCTGTCTTGACTTCACTGGGCTAGCGAAATAAATTTAACTACTTTATAAAAGATCTATTGATTTTAGTCGAATATGTATAGCTTGTTAGCAGTTTGTATTTCACTTACCCAGTTTTAGCAAAGTTACACCAAGTTTCATTCAAAAACTCCACCATTTTGTTGTCTTCCACCGAACATTTGTCAGCCTTGCTCTTCCTATAAAATTGATACTGTACGATATCGCCGTGCGTAGCGCCATCTATATTCAACCTCTTCATAACTCTCGTATTCATGTTGCCAGGGTAGAAAAACTCATAAAAATACAATTTATCCGTCTTCTTCGCCATCATTTCAGTAAAATATACTATATCTCTATTAAAAAACACATCCGAAACTAAATTGACGTAATTCTCTAATTTACAATCTTTTGCTTTTCTTCCTTGTAAATAAAATCCACGTAATTTTCTTTCATAAGTTTTCAGCCCGTTATTATTCAAATTCATAAAACGCGGGACAAAATACTTATATTCCTCTTCGAACATGATCTCCCCAGCGTCATTTTTTCGCAAAAACAACGCCCCTTCATGCGAACTAACACCGGCTATTATCGGTACATTTTCAAACCGGTTTTCCCGAACCGTAACTTTAGGGTCCTCTGTGAAAAACCGTTCAATTCCGTCAAATTCCTTCTCTACTACCGGTGAATAATATGCATTTATAACAGAGGGAGGGCGACTTAATTCGGCTACGCTGAATGCAAAAATTAAATCTTCTATAGGTAAATCGACTAAAAAGTCATATAAATCTCTTTTATCTGTCAAATCTTTACCTAAAATTGAAGCTGTACGTTTCGCCTTTTCGACAGGATCGTCGTCCATTACATACATATCAGAAAAACAGGTACCCGACTGCGCAATTACTTTACTAACCAATCCACGCGACATTTTTGATACTAAAAATGACTCAACAATCGCCGCGCCAGCGCTCTCGCCAAAAACCGTAACGTTCTGACAATCACCATTAAAAACCGATATATTTTTATGCACCCATTTTAAAGCCTTAGTCGCATCTTTAATACCGATATTTCCCGGCGCTTCTGGTATATTTAAACACAAAAAACCTAATATGTTTAATCTGTAATTTATTGTTACTAAAATGACATCATGTTTCAGGAGATAATCTGGTGAATAATAATCACCGTAACCGAATATGAGTCTTCCGCCGTGTACGAAGAAAATAACCGGTAATTTATCGGTTTTTTCTTTTGGCAAGTAAGGCGTGTAAACGTTTAGATAAAGGCAGTCCTCTGCGCCTTCTAGTGGTGTGCTAGAATATGGATTGATCTGAGCACATTTGTTTCCAGGTTTTGTAGCGTCGCGGATTCCCTGCCAGATATCTGGCTCTTCTGGGTTCTGAAATAAAATCAGTCAAAACGTGAGACTACCTAGATAAAACATATATGTTTTTTTTTTATAATTATAACCTTGCTGAATTTCTTGCCAGTTCTTCTCAGTTGAAGGCTGACTTCCGAAACTTCAGCTGAAGGACCTTCATAAGTGCCCTCAACTGAATAAATGGTTTAGAATTTCCATTTTTTTTTCATTTTTAATTATAAGTACATAGTTCTAGCATTTGTGAAGATCACAAAATTTTGGGATTAAATACCTACTCTACATGGTAGAAGAGTTCACAGCCTCGTGATGACGTTCTGTCTACCATAATAGTTTTAATTTATTCAAAAAAAAATATGCAACCTTCACACTGGATGTGCTATAGAGAATAATACCTTATTACAAAGGCCAGTAATGTTCAGTACCGATTGTTGAAAAAAAAAAAACAAATTTTTCAAACTACATGAATTATTATTGATGAATATATTAACAAAAAATTTTTTTTTGGTAGTTTTTTCTACAAGTGGCTGAAGTCCAAGATGTAAAATATTGGCCATAAAACATCGAGATGCAGTTGTCATGGAAAGTATTTTGGGAGCGAAACCATCCGAGGCTGAAATAGTCTAACTTTAATATTTAGAATTATAAATTTTGATGAATAAGTGTAACTAAATTTAAGTAAATGCTAAGTTATTATTTATAATCCATGTATCGACAATAGAGAAGTTTAATGTAACACTATTATTAAGAAACCACAAGCCTCAGTTCAAAACAACGAGCTGAGCACGCGCGGACAGATGTTAATTTTTAGAAACACAATACAATTGATCTTAAAATAATTCATCGTAGAATCTTCAAAGAGTACGGACTAAGAGTCCGTAGAAAATGTAAAAAGAAATAAATAAAAAAAAATATATATATTGTCTATAATTTTTTACAGGATGATTTCATAGTTGAAGATTTATTACCCATATCTTGTGAAATAGCACTTGATTACTCTGAGATACTACACTAAATGCTTCACGAGACCTTGCTCTGTAACGGCATCCCCTTTTTATCCTAGTAATATTATAAATACGAATGTTTGTATGTATGGATGTTTGTTACTCTTTCACGCAAAAACTACCAAACAGATTTGGATGAAACTTGGCACATATATAGAAAACTAGCTGTCCCCCGCGGTTTTACCCGTTTTCCCGTGGGATGTCACATGTATTATACATAAAAACCTTTCTCTTTAATTACTCTATCTATTAAAAAAACGCATCAAAATCCGTTGCGTAGTTTTAGAGATTTAAGCATACATAGGGATATAGGGACAGACAAAGCGACTTTGTTTTATACTATATAGTAATGCCCTGGAATAACAAAATGTTACATCCCTCGGGAACACGGGTAAAACCGCGGGGGACAGCTAGTGTCGACATAAACATATACCATTGAGATATCTTATAAAACACACATGTAAACACCATGTGTCACTCAATTCATGCTATTTGAAAAATACTATAGCGAAACATGACTTACCCTAAATCTCAATTTGCCAACAGGCGGCTTGGCATAAGGTATCCCTTCAAAGCTGTAGTATTTCTTGCCATAGAATGTAACACACTCTTTTCCCTGCAGAGTGCCTTGAGTTACTGTTACTTGACACGACATGATTCCTGAAAATATAAATAGTTTTTATTTAACATGTGCCAGTCTGAGTGACGCTAGAGTAGTAGAGCTCTTACTGCAGAGTTCGTCCGGGGAAGTACTACCACCTTACCCATTTCCGCCGTGAAGCAGTAGTGCAATTGTATTACTGTGTTTCGGTTAGAAAGGTAAAGGGACCGGTGAAATTACAGGCACATGAGACTTAACAACTTCACGTCTCAGGGTCGACAACGCATTGGCGATGCTCCTAGTGTTGCAAATGTCCATAGGCGGCGGTGACCACTTACCATCAGGTGGACCGTCTGCTTGTTTGTCGGCCCAAGTGGCATAAAAAAAAAAACAAAAAAAAAAGTCTTAATCATTCTTATTACTTAGTACACGCTTCTATAATATCCCTGCTGACATTTTTAATTTGCCTTCATAAAAATGTTAGAGAAGAATTTGGATGTGTCCTGTATTAAAGATAAATGATCAAACACTAACCAGTGTATTGAACATCCAAAAATATACAAAAACATTAAATAAGATCAAAATTAAATCATTAATGTGATTTTTCAGTACCGATCTAATCATAAAGAGTATGTTATTTGATGCTGTACAATTATGACGTCACAACGTGCTATTTCATACAAAACTTCATACATTCGATCGTTTTGACATTTCACTTCATCATTTGACACATCCTTATTACTTTCTAAGAATGTGGGCTAAGAACGGAGGATTTCTTCAACATAAACGATTATTTGAATGACGACAATGCGATGTAACTCTCGCTCCAGCAGGACACATCTTTATGTACAAAATCTTATTTTGAAAAGAGTAATTGATGAGTTTATTGCCGGCTCTTCTCAATCGATATAACCTTCCGAACCGGCGTTAGAGTTTGACCATTCATTCATATGAAGACCTATTTGAAGAAATATATAACGCTTCATTTCAAGATTTGGCGGTTCTCATATTGCGCCATATCTCGCAACAGAGTGCGAGAGGACGAAGCAAATCTCCAGCTCGGAAATCGTGTGTTGTTTTTTTGGTGAAACTTCTTTTGGGAAGGCGTGATTTGGATTTTATTAAACGAAAAAGAGACAATTATAAATGTATTTATTGGGTTTAGACTGCGAGAGAAAGAGATAAAACGTGTTTCTATGTAACCAGAATGTCAAGTTTCATTTTACTCTCCTTATAGGACGAAGGTAAGCCTCTGATGGCTCTTACACCCTTACATGGACATGTTAGGTACGCGCAAAGGGCTCTCTGGCGAGATTTAAGCAACAGCGCTGATGGTGTCCCCTGTGGGTAGGGCAGCCATCCGTCCGGTCAGGTCGGTTTGCCCGGATTTTTCCTAGATAAGAGGGTGTCCGGGGAATGTTCGGGAGGGGTCAAATTAAACTGTGAACTATAAGCGTAAAAACATTTTTTAGGCGTGTCAGGGAAAAAAACGAATTTCAGTTTTTGTCCAGCGTTGGCAATTTAGATGATGGCAGCCCTACCTGTGGGGCTAGAATATCGGGTCAGGGCATTGCGACAGGGTCTCACGAGAAACTACTGATTATTGAGGGTTCGGTTTTAAGAGACGATTTTACGATTAAGAGGGGATGGTTTGCTCGCCGGCTAGGAGGATATCGAGGCCATGATTGGCCTGTTGGATGAGGATGTAGTATAGGACGCGGCCTTTATTATTAACGGATTTCTATGGTCAATTGTAGAATAGAAATGGAATAAGAGTGTATACCGCGTGTTTTCTATACAAATTGAGATACTTCGCTAAAAACCGTGGTGTGAGAACCATTGATTTAAACCATTAATTTTGTTATCTATATACGTAAATTGAATGAAAAGACACAGATTTGGTATCATTTATAGGTCAATGTGAAAGAAAATACAAAAATAGGGAATAAAATATCAATGATGTGTTTCTCTTTCTCTATTTAAGATCACAACTTCACCAACCTACTCCAAAGGCCACCAATTTTTTGCCATGTAATGGTATATACCAGAGCACTATCTATAACAGAGCTATCTGATCATAAACTGACATATACCTGTTACTATCTTGATAATATAAATACGCTCATAAAGATATAAACACCTGATACAAAACAAAAAGATATTCATGGACTTATAATGTATGTCCTGGGTGAACCCACAGCCTGTGCCATGGAAGTCAGGGTCTCTAATAGGGTCTGTAACCACAAAGAAAGGAAACAGGACAAACATTTGTGTTCATGAACATGTCTGTTTGTTCTGTGTCTGGGTGTAAATATCTATTTTATTTATGTATTTGGAAAAATAAAAAGTAGTATATCAGTTATCTGGTTTCCATAGTACAAGTTCTGCTTAGTTTGGGATCAGACGGCCATGTGTAAAGAATGTCCCAGGATATTTATTTAAATTACAGGCACATGAGACTTAACAACTTGACGTCTCAGGGTCGACAACACAATGGCAATGCCTTGTTCATAGGCGGACCATCGGGTGGACCATCTGCTGGTTTTTTCAGACAATGTAGAATAAAACAAAAACTGGCTCACACTGGCTAGGCTAGTGGTCTAATGGATGGTAAATTGAATACTATGTGAGTCTGTAAAAATAATAATAATAGCCCTTATTGTTATTAGTCTAGTGAGTCCGTAAGATTATACAAAATTAGTATTTTGATTTTGAATTTAAATAAAATTGAACAACATATTATTATAAGTAATTTGTAAAGAAAATATTATATTATAGATGAAGATCTGATAAACATTCTATTCTTTTAATTTTATTCTCCTGTGCCAGCCATTTTGATAGAAAATAAGTAAATATTTTGCATGTTCTTTAGAAGAATCGTCTCTTTTTCTATACTCCTATGTGCTATAACTTTAGGGGCCAGTTTCAATAGGTCTACAATGCCTTTTAAACTACATTGATAAGACTAGCATTAATAACTTAAAATTCGTAATTTAAATATTTTTAAGTGAAAATAAAAATAAATATTTTACAAAATAAAAACACTCGCTTTCTTTTCCAAATACTTTATACTTTAATTGTGATCCCGCGTAATCTTACCTAGATAGACTTTAGAACTAGTAATAAATCTGATATCACGTACCACAAAATGATAGCAATTGCACGTTAAACAATTTTCTTGTTGCAGCTACTTCATAACTACAACCAGAGTTCTAACAAATAATTTCAGGCCTAGAGTTAAACATTAATTAAAAAGTTACATAGGCCATTAAGATTCCACTCCTTTGGAATATCAAGACGAAACTATGTTCTCCTCAGAGTAGCTTCTTTTTCGACCGAAAAGAGAAAACTGTTTTATTCCACTGACGAGCAGAGGTTTATTTACTGACAGTGACAGCACAACTGAGGTGACAGGACCGCCTGTGCTACCATTCGAAAACCCAGTAAACTATAAAAAATATTATTAAAAAAACTACCATATTTCTTTTAAAACTTGCTTACTTAAAAAATATTTATGTATAGAGATTTTAAATAAAAATAATATAGTTTAATTTACTTAGTTAATACACGTGAAGATAATGTTTTTACATTATATATTTTAGGTTATTATATTTAACATGCAGGTTAGGTTTCAATAATTATAATCGACTATTTACGTTTATCACTGACACTTAATAAAATAATTTCATGATTTACTAGCTGTACCTGGAATGTACTGGTTTGAGTGTTACTACAAGTAACTTATTCAATAAGATGAATTAGAAAATATACTTTAATATACCTTTAGTGTATATGGTAGTTTTAGGATTCTATTCCGGTGGATCATAGAATATCGACTAAACTAACAATGAGTATCTAACTTATTGGATTTTGCAGATGGTAGGGAGAATAAAATGTTAGGTTAGGTTAGTAGTTTCAGTAGTGGGGAAAGCGTCTATAGATTTCCAAAAAAAATAAGGACAAATTTACATGGAAATATAAAATGCATACAAGCGTGTCTCTGGTATTAAAGGTAAGTTCATCTGCCGACCGTGCCGTAGAGGAATATGAGAAAAATAACGATTACGTCATATGTTCAGCACAGTGATGCCAGGTGAACTATAATTACAAAAGATTTATTGTAATTTTACTGCTTAGTTTACTGTCTACTGTATTACAAATACACAATGTATGAAAAACACTATGTAATGAATTTCATGGTTAAAAAACTATTATATACGTAAAACGAAACGCACTATGCTCTAGTAAGCATAAGCAATAATAGGAAAATCCCCCACAAAACAGTTATGTTATCTTCAGGATCTAACTGGGTAATAGACTTATAGATTATATTATGAGACAAAATATAAATGTAGGTTTTTTTATAATCTATGTGTATTTAATTAGTTTTTTAATGTGATTATTTTGTCTTTCGTAAATTTGTAGTTATCAACTACAATATATATTAACCAACACACATAGTACAAAATAATAAATAAAAATAGTTTATCTCCTTTTATCTTGCCTTTTTTAAGGTGATGCAAAACGAGGATTTCTTGAAATTAGCAAATTTTATGTTCGACATTTTATCATTACCAAATTCAAATGCAGAGTTGGAAAGGAAGTTTAGTAAGTTATATGATATTAAAACAAAGAAAAGGAATGGGCTGATCACAAATACCATCAAGGGAATCTTAGTGCGCCACTCTATACTACATAGTTCAACTAGTTAATTAATGTCTAGTTTACATCAAAAATGTGTAATTTTATTAAGTGTAAAGTTACTAAATCTACTGTATTTTTATACTAAAACTAGCTGCCCCCGCGGTTTCACCAACGTTTAGTTTAAAGTTGATCAGACCAAGAAAACACATTGTTTCATACAAATTTTGCACCTCCGTTTTACCCCCTAAGGGGGAGAATTTTCAAATATCTTTTCTTAGTGCTCCCCTACTTTATAAATGGAACCCCTGAGCAAAATATATGTCAGTCAGCTTCTTTTATATATATACATATATATAGAAGATATATAAGAAACTATATTCAAAACACTGTTAATTTACAAGTTTGATCTGGCAGCACTGGTTCAGAGATTTATTATTTTTACCATAAGACTGACAACTCGAGCGAGCCAGATTATTTTTACATACAGAATGATCAGTTTGATGATTCTGACAGCTGGAAAAAAATATTGTATGGGTTCTTTTTAACACGCCATGTATGTATGTATGTGACGGAATCTTCAAAGATGACTTTGACCCACTTTAAAAGGTAGAATCAAATTTAAACTTTGCACATTTATCAAGGACCGATGACAATGCAATTATTTTCATAGTTTGTCCCATTATACTTACCAGAATCTTCAGGAATAGTGGTTTGAAAACCTTTAAAAATAGTCTGTAACGATTATGCAATATAAAAATTCATTACTCTCAAACTATAAAATAAAAAAGAATTTTCAATAAATTTTAATTAAGAATAGTGTGATTAACTAAAAATATTATAATGTACGAAAGCGTGGAGTGATTAAAAGATGTTTTCATAATGACTACCTTTACCAATAACTTTCATTACGGATTAATAACAATTGACATATAGCACCCCAAACTTTTTAACAATAATTTTATACTTTTTAATTTGGTTGTCTATAGTTTATTTAAACTATAATTTATTGTTTCTAACGTGAGATATTATTTGTCCACGGGAAGAAAACAAGATTCATATTATTAAAACTTATCTTTGCAATATACTAAACTCATAAAATGTGTTATTTATAAAATAACTTTAAACCACAAACAAGCCAAAGCGTTCGTGCCTGAGTTAATACGAACGCGTCGTTTTGAGATCAGCTGTGTGTGGTGGTGTCATGGCGACGGAAAGAAGTGTGAGGGTGGTGCGAGGGAGTCAGAGATAGGGAAATAAGGAAAAGAGAGGGCACAGATTAAATTTATTTTTTACTCCACCTATTCACTCTGATCTTCATAGACGACTTTTATTACTTCGACTTGTAGAAATCGGCAGATTATAATTTTTCTGTTACTTTTGAATATTCACATTATCCGACTTTTTATTGTAAATACAAAAAAATTAACTTAAACAACTCATCTTACGATACAAGTATCATACATAAAGAACATAAAAGGACAGAGAAAAGCATGGGCTGCCAATGTAGTAAGTGTGTATAGTAGTAGCCATCACATTTTCTTTTTACTAAATAGAAATTTGATGAGTTACTTGTATTAATTTAAAAACATAGAACAACAGCAGTATCCCTAGTACAATATACTACATGGGTATATGTTAGTCATAATTTAATTTTATAGCACTAATTGATTGATTGAAATGACCTATAGTGTAACAAAATGTATAATTGCCATTCCGCATTTTTCTAATTCTATTCTATTTATGTTACAATTTTTAGAACATCACTACAGATATAGAACTTCACTTCAGTCATGTCATGGCTGCGTTCGCCATTGCGACATATGTAGCGTGACAAGTCATGTCATATAAGTTCACGATACATGAAAAATTCCAATGGCAGATTCTTTCTTCGGATTCGATACTTCGTTATCGGTAAGTATAAAGAACAATCTACGCGTTAAAACCTTCAATTTGATATATAATAAGTCAACAACGTGTTGTTTGAAATATTGCCAGCACGTTTAGTTCTCAACATCAATACCTATATTACATGCAAATTTATAGGTTTTCCCGCTACTATTGATGATAATATACGTTTATACTAGCTAGAATGTTATATGTACATAGTTATTGATAGAGCAAACAGGTATGAAAATGAATGAAAACACAGCGTGTTGTAACTTTCTATAGTACACAGTCATATACTTTGCGATGTCATTTGTTTGTGGCTGCAAATACTTTCAAGAAAAACACGTAATACTTATATTCGTAAACACTGCGCCGTTGTTATGCCTCTATCCTTCTTTATCTTAGTAAAAAACGATATCCTCATCCCTTTTTGATGTCTATGGAAAGTTTTTGAAAATATTTACTATCACTCTAGTCTGAGTCACGTATTTTGCACAATCAACTACTCAGTAACTGTACTGATGAAAATTAACAATTACTGCATGTTGTAATATCAGAAATATAATAATATCAATGAAATTTGACCTTTATGCCTTTGAACACAAGTATGAAGTTAAATGTTATTGTTTAAACTGTATGTAAATGTATTTGTTCCCTATCAGATATTGATTCATCATTATTTCTCTCTCACACAGTCCATCCTCTTTCCAATACTCCACTGTAGGCTTTGTTTAGTTACCTCTGGCCACCTCATTATAACCTATCAAGATATTGTGTTTATGTGCCTATTTTAATGATGACATATATTTAAAGTAGTACCAAAGTGTTTGTAGGATCCCTCATGTAATATTATGGAGCTATCAAACATACCTCAAACAAAAATGTGTGTAGTTTTATTGTGGATAGTAGAATATACCTTCTCTGCCATATTTGAAACATGTAGGGTCATAGTATTCTTTCATGCTTTAAACTTAAGCTGGACATTGAATAATATTGTTAAACTTGATTATCAAATCATTATTTCTTTTGAAATGCAAAACATAAGTAATGAGAATAAGGTTAGCCATACAAAGAGGCAACACAGCCAGCCTTCTGGGTACTTTACCCATAGTTTCTAATTTAAATTCAGTTTTTTATTTATAGATTATTATTATTATAACTTAATTTGATGTAGTTTAATATGTAGAGTTTTAAGTAACTGGTTTTTTATTCTGTATATTTGACTTGATATGACATTATTCTTATTTCACAATTGATGTTACTGTTAAGCTTTATGTTTGAGTATTTCAACACCTTTAATGGCAGTATATTACAGCTCTTTTTTATAAAAAAAATAAATTCAAAACCATTTATTCAGTTTAGGCCCTCAGAAGGCACTTATGAAGGTTAAATTTAAAGTTACTGAAGCTACTATTTAAGATCTTATTAATAATAATAATATATTTATTTATTTGTTTCACAAATGTTGCTAAATAACTAGATGGAACAGAAATAATAATACAGTTTCCAAATATAATGTCCTTTGTGAGAGATTGGTGCCTGTACTAGGAACTTGCCTGTATAACAGACTACCAGATTTATTTATTATGTACTATTTTATTGGAATTGTGCATATTATTGTTTTTTTTTCTAGTCTTTATGTAGAATGATGGGCCAGTTGGCTTAGATATATATATGATAGATAGAAGCCCTTTAATACCCATATAAGACAAAAATTGTGTTCATGAGCAAGTCTGTTTGTTCTTTCTAGGTGTTAATATCATTACAAGAATGGATTGTATATCAGTTATCTGGTTTCCATAGTACTAGTTCTGCTTAGTTTGCGATCAGATGGTCTGGTGTAAAGAATGTCCCAGTATATTATTATTTGTTTGTAAAATTTCTCTGACTCATAGATAAATCTATGAAGGATCCAAATGACCATTGCTTGCTTGACAACCTATTTGTTATATATACATAATGTTTTAATTGCCAGTGCACCTATATTAGGTTACTGCATTGTAGTAGATACTCCTAATGAATTATCTAACTTACATTTTTATTACAGAATAAATAGAAGTTAAAAAGGAAATATACACATATTGTGATATCTCTTTTTTCTTTATAATTAATATTATTGCTTGTAACATGCAAAGATTTATAAAAACTTGTAAATTCTTACTCAAATCCTTACTTATATTATATTCCCTTCTAATATTATAAATGTGAATGTAAGTTTATTTGTTACACTTTTACGTGAAAACCACTAAACCAATCATCATGAAACTTTGCACACATATTCTTGGAAGTATTAGAAGTAACATAGGATACTTTTTGTGCTGGGAAAATGTTACATCCCTCGGGAATGCGGGTGAAACTGTGGGGGTCAGCTAGTAATTGATAAATAGTTTGTTTATTACTTTATTTGTTACATGAACAGCTAAAGAACAGTATTGCTACTGATATTGTAACCTATCTCACTGTAAGTTTACACATACTTACCCTGGACATAACATAGTATGTAGAGGGACATAGGTTACTTTCTATCCGGGAATGTGTAATAGTGTAATATTTGTATGAAACCTCAACATTGACTTTATATACAATTGTTTCAGAACCTAAATGACGACGAAGGAGGTGGTGAGCCATCTGAGGACGAATATGACGCACTTAATGATGAGACATTTGGACATGGCTGTAAGTATACTCATTAATTTACTTATCATACTAAATTTTATTTCATTTTACTTCATTTCATTTTATTTCATTTTACTTCATTTCATTCTATTTCTTCCATATTTATGTTTTGCTCGTATTTTGCAAGTAACTATTTAATAGTAATAATAATTTATTGCCAGAAAAAACATAACATAACAATATGCCTTCTTTCATGGGTACACACATGAGAAAAATACAATATAAATGACTAGAGAGACTACTTCCTAATAAAGGGTAGAACCCTGTAGCTTAGGATAAGCAGTGCTCTTCCCAAAAACAAAATGACACTAAAACAACAATTTGTAATTTTATGTAAAGGCATCCTTAAAAATTATATGCGCATTAATAATGAATAAACAGTACATATGTCCGCGGCGTGGGGTCCTGGTGACCTGTAAAACAGGGTATCCTAGTGCAGGCACCAGTTGCTCACAAAGGAGTAGCATTGAACTGGCTAATGTTAATTTTAACTACTTACTTAGATATTAAGAACCTTTATAGAGAGAAATAAATAAATACTAAATTATTATTATACTAATATAATGTAAAAATTGGTCGGGATAGGCGTTTGTTACTCTTGGATAAAACTTGTCACATTGATAGTGCTAGCTGGGCTTGAGAGGCAGTTCCGTTCTAGAGTTTGTGTGTCTCCTTCAGTCACTTTCCGGTCATTCCATTAATACTATTACTAGCTGTCCCCCGCGGTTTCACACGCGTTTATCGATATCATATATTTTGAGGTGATGGTGTGTCAAAGGTGCCCAATTTTGCTTGTTTATATTTAGATAGACTAGCTGTCCCCCGCGGTTTTACCCGCGTTCCCGAGGGATATCACATTTTCCCGGGATATAAAGTAACCTATATGTTATTCCAGGATATGCTCTATCTATGTGCCAAGTTTCATCTATATACGTTTAGTAGTTTTTGCGTGAAAGAGTAACAAACTTATTATTATTATGTATTTTGTGAATGTTAAATACAAAAATGTATTTGGGATAATAAAATCGACAAAAAGAGAAACTTTTTTTAAAATTGTTATTTTGCTCAGTTTCTTGTCAGTTCTTCTCAGTTGAAGACTTCCGAACCCGTGTTAGCTTCAGTAATTCACCTTGATAAGTGCCCTCCTCGGACCTAAACTAGATATGCAAATGGTTTTAAATATTGATTTTGTACATTTTTTATGTATCTACAGCTGACGAGTATGACTGGGAGGTGGAGCATGAGCACATGGCAGAACAGGTGGAGAGCAGCCGGAGACAAAACATGGGTATTGATGATGCAGCCAACTCACAACTTGGTTAGTTGACAAGCATTTATTAATCGAAGCTATATTTTATGGGAAGTAGCCCGACAAACAGGCAGACGGTCCACCGGATGTGGGCAACTATGGACTTTTCAGCACAAGGTGCATCAATAATGCGTTGTCGACCCTGAGA
Organism: Habrosyne pyritoides; assembly: GCA_907165245.1. Lineage (NCBI taxonomy): Eukaryota > Metazoa > Arthropoda > Insecta > Lepidoptera > Drepanidae > Habrosyne > Habrosyne pyritoides. The sequence goes on from OU015613.1 coordinate 4,808,374, forward strand.
CATAAGGTTGTTATGTGTCATGTGCCCGTAATGTCACCAGCCGAATGTCCGCTTGAAGCACCTCTAAAATCGCACTCTGCGAGACCAGTTTGGTTCCAATTTGTGAGGATGAACTCCCCGTCGATGGCCCGTGAGACTTAACAATTTCACGTCTCAGGGTCGACAACGCATTGGCGATGCACCTAGTGTTGCAAATGTCCATAGGCGGCGGTGACCACTTACCATCAGGTGGACCGTCTGCTTGTTTCGGCCCAAGTGATATAAAAAGAAAAACTATATATCAGATTCTAAAGATAATAAATGTTAATCGACATAATGGTTTCCACAGAGGCATCACTATCCCAGCTAGTACTCGATGAGACGGATTCCCCGCAATTCAGGACGTTCGGTTCGAGTGTCTGGCGCCATGATGCACCTTTCCCTTCAGCACCCAATGTAAGTATCTCCAGATAATCCTTACTAGCTATTCCCGCCATGCGTTACTTTAAATAAATAAATAAAATTCGTTTATTTCAGACCATAAGTCCATTTGTTTAGTACAACACACAACTTAGAAACTAGTGTTGGTACTTACATCTTAGAAACAATTATTTGACAGGCCAATTTGCTTGGTGGTTAGCAACCCTGACTGCCAAGTCAAAGGTTGCAGGTTCGATTCCCACCCAGGACAAACATTTGTGTGCATGAACATGTCTGTTTGTTCTGTGTCTGGGTGTAAATATCTATATAAGTATGTATTTAGAAAAAATAGCACATGTAGTATATCAGTTATCTGGTTTCTATAGTACAAGCTCTGCTTAGTTTGGGATCAGATGGCCGTGTGTAAAAGAATGTCCCGGGATAATTATTATTTATTGTACGCCACAGTGGCATGCCCCAGTATGAAGCTGTCCCACCTGCCCGCTATAGTGCTCAGGGTGCTGTTGCGGCTGCGACGCGTACCCTGCGCATGATGGATGCGCAAAGTATTTTTTTCTAAGTGATTTGATATTTGATACTTTACCAAAATTAATGTATCATTTTTTGTTTTTCAGCCGGCACCAACCCTTAAAAATGTATGCACGGTGGAGGAGTTGGAGAGGCAGTTGCGGCAGACGCAGATGTCACAGCCGTTCGGGTCGCAGAGCTACTTTCAGGTGAGTTCAATCTCACTATGTTATGCTCATTATTTTATTAATTTGAATTTTTATTATTTTGTCTCAGAAAAGGTTATTAAATCATGAAGTAATATCATTTATACTGCCATAAACTTCTGAGCCAGTACTACCAGAGCTGGTTTGGTGTAGGTCTTCGTTATTATATCCTTAGGCGTATATACAGGTTGTTACAAAACTACCCGTAAAGACGAAATGAGGTTAAATGGGGCCTTATAACGAGTCCATTCACTTTATTTAAGAACCGTAGTAACGCTGTATAACATTCCTCAAAAAAATAAAAGTACTGATTTTATGAATGAAAAATAGAAAAACTATTAAAGTAGACAATTATTAGGTACAATAGGTACGTAGGTACGTCTGTTAAATAATCTGGTTCCCTGACATGACAGCTTACTAGAGTTGTTGGCTTTGGTAATTAATTATATTTTTACGGGGTATTTTGATACACGTTGTATTACAATCTGATGTTGACTCAAAAATAGTGTCCGACCGAAACAGATTTTTCAGCCGAAACCGAACTTTCGGCCTTGGTCTCAGTTTCGGCCAAAACCGAATCTTACTTGAACATATAGAAACTTGTTTCAACACTTGTCTGTGTTCCTCGGAACTCTTAAATATTTCACGTTGTGTACGGGTCGTATAGGTTATACGTCAAAAACTATTCCCTCATTATTGAAACCTTTTGCATTTATAATATTGTAAGCAATTAAGTTAATATGTCTGTGTATTCTGAGCGGTTTAGTCTAATTTTAATAAAAAATGGGATTATTAGGTTCCCTTCATACAGGCTTGTCTAGTGAGGAAACTAAAAGAAAATCCTTCTGATAGTTTAGATCTGCAAAACTCTTAATTATTATTATATTACTGTTAAATTTTGTAATAACTGTGTGTTTTGCTGAAATAAATATTATTATTATTAATTATTTTACTTCTATTCCAGCCGAGATTTCCAGTTATCCTCCAACGGCCGCCAGGACTACAGGCACCAGTTCCCCTGCCCTTTGCGCCTCAACAACCAATGTCTCATAATATCAATCAAATAAATCAACCCCTTAACAAGATCATCGGTCCGAACAACCAGATGAACCAAATGAACATGCAAAACCATTTGGGGCCGAATGTGAACCAATTGGGGCAGTCCGTGAACCAATTCCTCCAGAACGCCAATCAAATGGGCCAATATCAGAACAACCAGATGGGGCAAAGCAATATGATGAATATGTCACAGAATATGCAGCATCAGAATCATATGATGCAGAACCAAATGGGGAGTATGAATCAAATGGGGCAAAGTATGAACCAGATGGGGCCAAGTTTGGGCCAAAACGTGAACCAGATGGGGCCAAATTTGGGACAGAATGTAAACCATATGGGGCCAGGTTTGGGTCAGAACGTGAACCAGATGGGTCCAGGTTTAGGTCAGAACGTGAATCAGATGGGACCAGGTTTGGGTCAGTCCTTAAACCATGTGGGGCCAAGTTTGGGTCAGAACGTAAACCAGATGGGGCCAAGTTTGGGTCCGAACTTAAATCAGATGGGACAGAACTTAAACCAAATGGGTCAAAATTTTAACCAAATGGGGCAGAACATGAACCAGGTGGGGCCGAACATGAATCAGATAGGACAGAACCTGAATCCTATTGGACAAAACCTGAACCCTATTGGACCAAATACAAACCAAATGGGGCAAAATCAAATGATGTCGAATGGTAACCAGTATGGTCCTGGCATGAATCAGTTTCCGCACGTGATGGGGCAGTCACGAATGATGGGGCCTCCACCCGGTATGGGGATGCCCCGGCAGAATTTTAACTCAAATATGGGCCAGTATAACAGTAATTTTCGTGTAAGTTAACTATATTCCTCTATTGTTATACTAATATAAGCTTATTGGACTGTGGTTCCATTTGCGTTACTATTGTTGTTTCTCTCTGCGCGTAAGTGTGTGAATGCGATAGCAATCATCCACTTCAACTTTGATTCCGAGAGCATAATACAATCCTAGCTGATAACTGACTTATAAGGAGTAACTAAGACAGTAGTTCCGGGATAAATTATTATTTATCACCAGTTGGCTTGGTTCCTGGATTTGGCGCGGGTTCAATTCCCACCCAGGACAAATATTTGTGTGGATGAAGATATCTGTTTGTTCTATCTCTGGGTCTATACTTATATGTATGTATTAAGAAAATAAAAAAATGTAGTATATCAATTATCTGGTTTCCATAGTACAAATATATTGTGTGCATGAACACGTCTGTTTGTTCTGTGTCTGGGTGTTATGATCTATATAAGTATGTATTTAAAAATTTGTATATCAGGTATCTGGTTTCCATTGTACAAGCTCTCCTTAGTTTGGGATCAGATAGCCGTGTGTAAAAGAATGTCCCAGGAAAATTTTACATCGGGAGAAACCTCAGGGGCCATGTAGTTACTACATAATATAAAACAAAGTCGCTTCTCGCTGTCTGTCTGTCCATATGTATGCTTGATCTTTAAAACTACGCCACGTATTGTGATGCGGTTTTTATATAGATAGAGTGATTCAACAGGAAGGGTTTTATGTATAATACATGCATATTATAATTGAAAAAAAAAATGCCAGAATTATAAGGTATCACAACTAACTTTAACTGCGCGCGTTTGTCAGTTCGCCTATTACAGACCCCCGGAACGCGGGTGAAACCGCAGGAGACAGCTAGTACGAAATAAAACACGAATTAATGATGTCAATACATTACCCCACAGGGCCCATCGATGCCAAACAAACCAGAACAGTCAATAAATCAGCAAATGATACACAATCAACAACTAATACAACAACAGATGACTCAATCAACACAAAACAAGATCAACCAAACACCCCAAATCAACCAGAGTCAGTCCCCCCAAAACAAGAGCAACCAGAAACCAATAACCAACCAGAAGGATCAGAAAGTGCAGAAGAGTCGGATTTATCAGAATTCGTCGCAGAAACAGAATTTGACGACGCAGAATTTGCCATCTCAGAATATGACGTCGCAGAATATGACGTCTCAGAATATGACATCTCAGAATATGACATCTCAGAATATGACATCTCAGAATATGACATCTCAGAATATGACGTCTCAGAATTTGGTGCAGTTAATTCAGAACACGCATCCAATGCTACAGTATAACAACAGCTACCACAATGCTAATCATCATCCAATGTTAAACAACAGGCCTAACATGTTCAATCAGTCAAATCATCCTATGTTCCAAAATCAGAGAAGTAATGGGACTTTCAACAATAATAGGTGAGTGAGATGTCTGTATTTTTAGAGAGAGATAGTTGCTTTATGTAGCAATAGAACAATTTAATTTTGTTTGTATATATAGGTCAGTTTTGTGTCTGTGGAATCATGTCATAGATATTAATATGTGAAGCGAAAACATTAAAACCCATTTAAAAAAATGCTCGATCGGATGACCGTGAAATAAGAAGTACATAAAGCTATTTTTTGTATATTTGTCTAATACTTTTAAACGAGCAATTATTTTAATAATTAGGATCTCGGAAACGGCTCTAACGATTTCCATGAAAATTAGTATGCAGAGGGTTTCGGGGGCGTTAAATCGATCTAGCTAGGATTTATTTTCAGAAAATGTCGTTTCTACCTTGTTTTTAGGCAATGAAAACTGCTACAATGTCATTAGAAGGTAAGGTTTTCAAGTTACATCTTTTGTGAGAAATACTGTTATTGGGAGCCCTTTATTATCTATATATTATACAGGAATATTTTATAAGCAATGCGCAAAAAAATTTTGGTGGTTCAGTATCAGTAACAGAACACATTTCCATTATTTGTTTAATTCTTTTTTGTATTATTTTTTCGACTTTAAAATCAACAAACAATGGAGACTATTTATTCATAATAATATCAAAAAGCACGCGCCGCACGTGGCGGTAGAGCCAGCTGTCGCCAAGGCCACGGCCGGGGTGGGCGCCCGACCCGAGCGACAGAGTAGCCATAATATCAATTTTAAAGTCTATACCTTTCGTTAACGATAATTTTTTTTTTTTACTAAAATTATCAAAATAAAAATTAGGTGTTTAATAAAACTCGTTTAAGTTTAATTTGTCAAAGTTTGCGCACTGAATAAAAAATATTCCTTTTTATATTAGTATATATGACAGTGCTTTAAAAAAGAGAATACGGTAGAAGTCACGTTAGTATAGAAATCCCGAGCAATGCTCGGCCATCCAGGTACTAAAACTAATTAGAAATATATTATATTAATCATTAAACACACTACCATACGTTTGACACACACACACACACATATTTTACAATATACGAGTATAGCTATATCTATATTACGTTCATACAACCAATGTCAAACATAATGACGTACGAGATGTTCCAAGCTGACGTAAAAAAAGAAAATTCAAAAAAGTACTATGCAATGATCATAGGTTAGTGTTGCAAATGTCCATGGGCGGCGGTGACCACTTACCGTCAGATGGACCGTCTGCTTATTTATCAGCCTAAATGTATATGTTACGAACCGAACTTATGTTACATCACCTTTTTGGTTTTTATTTTGTTTTCTAAATTCTAAAAGTACTGACAGTTATTGGCACTACAGAAGTTCGCTGGTTTTTCACATTTTTTTGTATAGCGATTTAAAATAAACTGTGGCTTCCATCTAGCGCCTTTTTCATTCGTATGGTTACGACCAGTAACAGTATATCTGTTAAGTAAATAACTGAATGTGACTTGTCTCCAGGCATTCTATAAACGATGATGATGAAGCCAGCAGCGATGGTGACGAGTATGCGGGGCTGATGACCGCGCGAGAGAAGCAGTGGCTCGTCAATATACAGATGTTGCAGCTCAACACTGGCACACCCTATATACACGACTTCTACTATACCGTAAGTATAGCACAGTAGAGGGAGTGATGTTGGCAGCCGAATATATACCATTTAATAAAATTGTCACTTAAAATTTCAAAAGATTTGATTGCTATAGATAATGAAAAAAATTGTAAAAAATCATCAAATTTTCAACTTCTAGACCACCGGGTAAAGTTAAAACTCATTAATTTTATACGGTTCCGTACCCAAGGGGTAAAACCCTATTACTATGACTCCGCTGTCCGTCTGTTTGTTTGTCTGTCTATCCGTCAGTCTGTCACCAAGCTGTATCTCATGAACTGTGATAGTTTGGCAATTGAAATTTTCACTGAACATGTATTTCTGTTGCTGCTATAACAACAAATACTAAAAAACAAATATTTAATGTTTTTTTTGGCTCGAGAACTCGGGTTAAACCGTGGAGACAGTTAGTTATTTAATAAACCTTTCTTTATTAACGGTATACTTTTATACAACAGGCCAATTGCCACGACAAACATTTGTGTGCATGAATATTATCTGTTTGTTCTGTGTCTGGGTGTAAATATCTATATATGTATGCACAGTGCAACCTTAATATAACGAACCTCAATTTAACGACTTTATTGTTCATAAGAGTCAATGTGAAAAATACCTTTACATTACGATTTTTTTTTACGAACAACCTCTTTATGGCGAATTTTCAACTATCAATAAAAAGTGCAAATACCTATAATTAACGAATTTTGTCAACTCAAAACCTATATATACCATGACCACCAATATGATCCTTAATCCCATAGTATGTGATTCAGTCGCGACAGGTTTGGCCCCTTTTTTGTTTTGTAAAACAATTGAAGTCGTTAGGATGGAAAGTAATGTCAACATTAGACAACAAAGGTTCAGAAACGTAAAAGGTGTTCCTTATTAGTCTCAGAGAAGCGAAACATTATTAATTATGTAGGCAAAATTCCTACGACGAAAAAAATTTACATAGCTAATAAGTTAATTAGTGAGTTTTATTGTACGATTTTTTTAAATTAACACTAAATTACCCACATGTGTGAACCCACCTTATTACCTACTTTTACGGATTTTACTGCATTTTATTTTGATTATTAATCTAAGGGAAAAAATATGTTACCTAATTGTTTTTAAATACAAAATATATAGAGTAATTTGATAAAAATGTGTTATCATTTATAAGTAATGGTTGTTCTCAATAACAAGATGAGTAGTAAGTACTTAATGTTGAGGTGAATAAAACTTATTTTTTACCTCTTTATAACAAATTTTACACCAACCTTACCTCAAAATAACAAACCTCAGATTAACGAATTACTTGATATAACGAATAGTTACGAGTTTCCGTCGGATTTCTTATATCGAGGTTGCACTGTATTTAGAAAAATAAAAAAGTTGTATATGTAGTATATCAGTTATCTGGTTTCCATAGTACAAGCTCTGCTTAGTTTGGAATCAGATGGCCGTGTGTAAAAGAATGCCCCGGGATATTTATTTATTTGTTTATTTTGACAGGTATTTTTAGAGAGACAAGCGAGTAAAGAGAAGGAAAACGTAAAAGAAGCGCATAAAGCGAATCAGCAGAATCATCCCTTCTACAGTGGTGGTAAGTACGATGGGTGGAACTCACACAGAAATACATACAAAACAATAGAGTAAATATACCAGCCCCCTTATTCAGCTAATACAAACTTCGTCGGCGAGCCGCTTCGCGGAGGCCTCGGACCTTACCTCTCACGTGATTAGTAGTATTAGCGTAGTAACCGACAGAGATAGTGCATAGAGGCCGCGACGAAACATTCTCGAGTTAGTATAATTTTCCTTACAGAATCGAGCCCTAGGGGTGAATAGGTTGATAAGCCGACTAGCATATCATACCAAATGCATCATAAGAGTCATTAGGATTGCTTATTTTTTTTATGAAAATACAGTAATTCCTAAAATATTCTTATGTTGTCTGACAGGCCAGTTGGCTTGGTGGTTAGCGACTCTGACGGCCAAACCTAAGGTCGTGGGTTCGATTCCCACCCAGGATAAACATTTGTGCCCATGAAGATGTCTGTTTGTTCTGTGTCTGGGTGTAAATATCTATATAAGTATGTATTTCGAAAAAAAAAGTTGTATATGTAGCATATCAGTTATCTGGTTTCCATAGTACAAGCTCTGCTTAGTTCCAGATGGCCGTGTGTAAAGAATGTCCCTGGATATTATTATTATTATGTCTGAGAAATCTAATTAATAACATTTAGGGAAAAGGTAACATAAAAATAGAATTTACAGCTCATACGTAAACCTGAAAATAACAGCTCTGAAGAGTGCTTTTTTGACATATCAACCTTTCGGTGGCTGTGTGCACTCGTGTCGCTCACTTGCCTACAATATGGCTGCGAGGGCGATGGCTGTCACAGGCTTCATACTTGCGAACATCTGTTGCTTGTGGGGCCTGGACTATGTTTGTGCTCTTCTTATTCTGATACGCAACTTTTTTGTGTAACAAAAAATAAACGAATGATAACAAAAATCAATGTTATTCAAAAGTGATTGATGAATAATTTAAATGATTCCCTGTAAAAGTTTCACTTCTATCGTGTGTCGTCCGTGTTTTTATCACTTGCTACACGCAAATATTGTCAGTGAGACTAGATCCAGGATAAATATAGTAACATGAATGTTTCTGTTTGTCCTGTCCGTATGTAAATCTATTATATTTATATATAAATGTATTATATTTAGGTGTTAAACAAGAAACGCACACGCATCGCGAGCGTCACAACTCGAACCGTCACAACTCTACGAGCGAAGACGGCGGGACGCCAAGAACTTATGTACCAACACAGTTTGAAAACTCATTAGGGAAATTACAGGTGATTTTTTTAAATTATTTAACTTGCTGAGTCCCTCCGGGGTAGTACTACCGCCATATATACCAATTTCCGCCTTGAAGCAGTAGTGTATTTGCAACAGATGGGCGGTCCACTCGATGTGATTTATTTACTTATTGATAAGGTAAACCAAAGACATATTTATAAATCAATGATTAATTACATAATTTAAGTACAGTGTAAATACCTCACTTACAGGTATGCACACCATTTACAGCAAACTACATACTAACATGCTTCAAGATATAAAGAATACAACTAAAACTACATCATTGATAACAATTCATCTAAAAATATTTAATGGCAGGACAAGGTGACTTGATAAAATTAATATTAATACAACTCGATGGGATGTGGTCACCTATGGACATTAGCTATACCAGTCCCCCTTACCTATCTAACCGAAACCCAGTAATAAAATTGTACTAGGTACTAATTCTCAGATATGGTAATAATTAATCAAATTTAAATTATTTCATTCAGACAACAAAGGTTCCATTTCTTAAAACTACCAAGACATGTAAGAGTTATAAAATAAATAAATTTAATACCAACACAAAATTATCAATTTATATAAAAAAATTGCTGGACATGGGGGTTTATCAAAGTTGACACCCAATGCAGAACACTTTCTCATCTGCCAGCCAGAGCTTTCAGCACCTTGTTAGAGCTACACAGTACTTCTCCAGACTAACTATGGTCTAAGACCTCCTACTTATAACATTAACATTGCCATAAAGGCTCTTCTTTTGTGTAAGGTATCATATGACAGTGCATAATGTAATGTGTACCCTGGTATACCCTGTTGTGATAATTGTGTCGTGTACAGTGTGGCAGTGTGACGGCCCCGCGCAAGATCATCGACGTGGAGGTGGTGTCGGAGCCGGCACCGGCGCGGACTTCGCGCGCACCCTCCCGCGCCTCCACCACTGCGCCCACTGAGGTACCACACCTTACCACATATCACCACACACTACCACATTCCACCACATGCCACCATACTCCACTACATTCCACCACAAGCAACCCCATTCTACCTCACTCCACCACATGCTACCCCATGCCACCACATTCGTTCACATAACACTATACCTAAATGTACGGTAGGAGTGAAATCTGATACACCTTATTTCAATAACGATAGAGCAAAGTTTTGTACGACATTTTGAAGCATCGAACAGTTGGTTATGCTCTATTTTGTGTTAATCATGATTATTAAAATATTTCTGATTTTCAGGTTCCAAGAGAAATGAAAAGGACTAAACAACTATTGCTCGATATTGAGGCTCTATACCTTATATTGTTAAGGATAGAGGAGTTGAATGACCCTTTGGCGATATCCAATGCACTAATATTAAAGGTTAGTATGTTAAATACTAACGGTGGTAAAGTATTTTTAGTAGTAGGAGTAGGGTACTCCGTGGTATCCTACGTTTTTTACCCTACTTTATAGTACCGATCTAACTGTGTAGTACCTACTTTATTGTACTCTACTGTGTAGTACCCTACTTTGTTGTACCCTACCCGCACCTTACATGGTTGTAAATCTAGCGCCAAGCACCTGCTGCATTTATGTGTTTTGATAGGTGCACATGTGATCCAATTCCCTTCCAGGCTTTATGTACTTACAATCTTCTGGACCGATTTCGCTAATTCTTTTTACTTGTGTTTGTTACTGTCAGGAGAAGGTTCTTATGAAAGAAAAAAATGTTTGAAACAGAGGCATGGGTCGGAATTATATTGATAAAATAATTAATTTATTATTACTAAACTATTACTAAGTGCACATTTCACAGTCGTTTCGATCGAAATATTTATAAAAATTTTAACACTTAGTTTTTGAGAAGTGTGTTCATCACAGTTATTTCAGAGCAATCACGTCTCATATTATTAAAAGTTCAATTGTTGTGTCTATATTAGATTCATAAATACTATGTTTTTGGATTATTTTTATTAATCATACCAGTTCGAATTCAATATTCATAGTTTAAACAGGACAACGACCGTCGTGTCAGCTATCGATTATAATAATTGTACGATACATTTTCATGTACTCGTATAGTTTATAATAAAGTAAATATCGCTAGAAATAAAGTAAAAAGCTAGTTTATAATAGTAATAACATTTTAATTTTATTTCAGGAAAGAGAAGAGAAACAGAAACTAATTGAAGCAGCTCAGAAAGAACTGGAAAATGAACAAGAGGAAGATACTAATGTATTTCTGAGAAATATTGAGTCTGTGCAAAGGAGGCCTAAGCAGGACAGTCCAAAAAGTGAAAGTATTGACAAAAGACAGGTATATAAAAGAAAAATTATTAAAATGTGTTCTTTTTGGGTTAGTTCTCTGGTATTATGGGTGTTGCTTGGTTATTTCGTTTTGATAGTCCATGGTCTTTATACCATTGGAAATTGACCCATCTAAGTTGTGGACGGGGCCCTTCAGGTTCTATTTTCAGAACATCTGTTTTGCTTGGTTATTTCGTTCTGCATGTTGCAGGTTATAGGTTATAAGGTTGTATTTGCCTCTTTAAATGCTTTTTAATATGTTACTACTACACTATTCACTTCTACTACACTTCCTAACGGGTTGTAGCTTCAGTAACTTTAAATTTGACCTTCATAAGTGCCCTCCGAAGGCCTAAACTGAATAAATGGTTTTGAATTTTGAATTTTTTGAACTATTATGCTATCCCACGACGGGCCAGTTGGCTTGGTGGTGGGAGACCCTGACTGCCACCTGCCTCGTGCGTTCGCGCTTACCAAGGACAAATGTTTGTATTTATGAAAACGTCTGTTTGTTCTGTGTCTGGGTGTAAATATCTATATGTATATATTTAAAAAAGAAAGTAATATATGTAGTATATCAGTTATCTGGTTTCCATAGTACAAGCTCTGCTTTATTTCGGACTTTTCCTAGAGTTTGAAGATTCATCATCATCATCATCATCATCATCATCATCAGCCTATCTCCGTTTGAAGATTGTCCCAGTATAAATAGATAAATATCCTGGGATTTCTTTTACACACGGCCATGTGAGCCCAAACTAAGCAGACCTTGTACTATGGAAACCAGATAACTGATAAAATACATATACTACTTTTATAAATATAATACATACAGACAAAGTATAAACAGACATGTTCATGCACACAAATGTTTGTCCTGGGTGGGAATCGAACCCGCGACTTTCGGTGTGCCAGGGTCTCTAACCACTAAGCCAACTGGCCCGTGAAAGCACGTTTTTTTTTATTATTATTTGTATCTGCGACTACAATAGCATATAGAGTATTGTAAAATTATCTGAAAGGAATAACAATGGAGTGTTAGAGATTATATGAGTGATTGTCCACAGGTTGTTAATCTAGCTGTAAACCAGAAACCGGTTCCCGTAAAGAATCTCCTGGACGAAGACAAGGATGACCTGGTGAACAAGATGTTCGCCGGTTTGTTGCACAGTGACAGGATTCCGCAGATGCTTAATGTTAGAAAGGGGAAGGTACGTAATATATTTTATTTATTTGTGTACAAATATACGCGGCCGTATGTAAACTATTTGAGGCCCTGGGCACTAGGATAATGGCGACCTTAAGACTATGCTCCAAAAGGGAGACAGCGATCCGATGTGACGACACGATCTGTCGCAACCGTTCTCTGTAACCTCTGGCCGTCCGACGGCTCCATTCCTTCCGAGCTAGGGGGCCCATGTATCCCGGGGCCCTGCTGAATGGAAAAGAAGGCCCTGTAAATATATAAATGAATTTAAAGTATAGAAGAGTCAATGTAGAATAGAGAATTTGATTTCCATAGTTTAAGCTCTGCTTAGTTTAGGATAAGGTGGCAGCATGGCAGGTGGATTGCATTACATTAAAAGGACAACACAAAAAACAACAAAATATACATGACAGGCCAGTTGGCTTGGTGGTTAGCGCTCTGACTGCCAAACCAAAGGTCGCGGGTTCGACTCCCACCCAGAACAAACATTTGTGTGCATGAACATGTCTGTTTGTTCTGAGTCTGGGTGTAAATATCTATATACAACGTTGATAAAAGCGAGAGGCATTAAATAAAACCACATATACTATACGTGCTAACGATTAATTTGAAACTAATAAAAAAATGTTTACGTGAAAAATACGAAAAAAAATTTTTCAAAGAAATTAAATAGCTGAATAGTCAAAGTAAAACTTCAACGTCCTTTGCAAAAATGTCCTCTGACCTGCGTATCGGAATGGCAACATCGCATAGCGTAGCGCGTGAGTCGCTGCGGGGCGCGGCGGCGGGGGTCGTCTCGGGGTGGCTCGCAACAAAGCGGGGTGATGCGTTTAATGTAGGTAAACAGTTATGTAAATAGTATACGTAATGTTGGAGGTTATGATCATAATAAGCAATCATTATTAATTGTTAGTATGAGCTGCACACAATCATACACAGCACGACACACTAAATCTTAAGATGTTTGGAATGTCCACCGTTAGCATTAAATGTGTCCTGACACAAAACTAATAATAAAAAAAAAATAAGCACTAATCATCACTAAGTTTGGTGTCCAGGTATCACAATAACAATAAATAACTTAACAATTATAGCGCGAAAATATCCTGTGACGAGTTGCGTAACGTGCACTCCGGACGGATGTCGTATTTGCACTAAAAAAAGGAAATTGTGATCGCAACCTCCTTAGTAGAGCCGCTCGCGCAATAGCAACACACTGACCTATTTATTTTTCTGTTACGCTTATTAAATTAGAGCGAGACATTAACCATTATCTGTACCGTCTTTTAATATTGCTTCCTTGTTTGTATTAGGAACTTACGATGAAGAGCGGCATCGCCGCGTGAATTTTGTCATTTTAAGGTGAATGACTCTATGCCTATGTTCTTGGTCAGCTGCTAGGGAAGATACATCGTGTTTTATCTAAGAACAATCTTTAAAAATATCCTGTGGCGAAAGTATTGCTTCTATTGTTCTGATTTTTGGCGTGCGGCCTGAAAATGATACAAAGTATATGAGGTTTCATTTAATGCATCTCGCTTTTATCAACGTTGTATGTATGTATTTCAATAAAAAATTTCAATAGTATATCAGTTATCTGGTTTCCACAGTACAAGCTCTGCTTAGTTTGGGATCAGATGTGTAAAATAATGTCCCAGGATAATAATAATAATTATTATTATTGTATAGTTAGTTTACTTTTTTTTTTCATTTTTTTTTTATGCTACTTGGGCCGACAAACAAGCAGACGGTCCACCTGATGGTAAGTGGTCACCGCCGCCTATGGACATTTGCAACACTAGGAGCATCGCCAATGCGTTGTCGACCCTGAGACGTGAAGTTGTTAAGTCTCATGTGCCTGTAATTTCACCGGCCCCCTTACCTTTCTAACTGAAACACAGTAATACAATAGCACTACTGCTTCACGGCGGAAATGGGTAAGGTGGTAGTACTTCCCCGGACGAACTCTGCACTAAGAGCTCTACTACTCTGAGAATTTATTTACTATTGAACAAATTATAAATGATATTGGAATGGTCAGGTGCTAGTGTCCCGGTTCCTGGCGCGGGTGCCGCCGAGCCACGCGCTGGTGCGCGCCGCGTGGTCGCGCGTGCTGCGCGCCGCGCCCGCCGCCGCGCGCCGCGACGACGGCGCGCTGGCGCTGCTGGCGCCGCACTACCGCAAGTCAGTACACTAAATGCTTCATGACATCTTGCTCTGTTACGGCAACCCTTTATTATGTCGAAGAAAACATACTATTAATAATAATATAATATGATAATAGTAGTTCTTTATTGTGACTACTGAGGCCCACTTGTTAGTATTACAATATATTATTAAAATCTATGTTAGTAACAAATAAAATAAGGTGAGTAAAATTACTTGAAATCTTATAGAACATCATGTGTCACCAAACTCATGCTATTTGATAAAAAGATTGTGTGATTTTATGAAACCACGGTTAAAGTGAAACTTTTTTTCACATTATAGACATTTAATTAATAATTTTTGGAATAATATCCCATTAAGGGTATAAAAATCGCTTTATCAATCTTAATTTTACAATTGGAAAATTGAAATGATAGTGGGAAATGATAAAAGCAGACTAAATCTCCAACTAATATTGGCCTTGGCTGCTCTGGCGAGCGCCTTTCACTTTGTCCCTACTCCGCGGCCGACCGTCATGCGACATGCACACAGACCAAAAAGTTTGAGACGATCTAATAAAAGTTTCACTTTAAAAATACTATAATATCCATTTTTGTTTCCAGATACATTCAAAATACAACTGGATGGACAGCTATTTTAGAAACTTCAAGTCTCTTGTCGGAAGCATTGGATCCGGCGAGGACACCTTACGCGCTCACGTCATCTGTAAGTTAACTAATATATTAATAATAATAATATGTTTATTGAAACGAAGTTCCTTATCGCGCGTTGTGAAAGGTGGCTAGACGGAAAAAAATCATACGAAAAGTTATAACGACACTTTTTTTCATATTGTTACGTTCGAAATTTAAATGATATGGTTTATTATGGGGTTTGTTTTTTTTTTTATAATTTATTTAAAGGCTACATACAACATGCTTAAAATTCAGTTCCATTTATAAATTAGTATAATTAGTAATTATTAGCACAGTCTTGATCTTTTATTGAAGACCTAATACTAAAGACAGGTTGCAAGTTTTTCTCAACACTGGACCTAAACTCAGCGTTTTGGTCGATTCCAATGCGTATCTTCGTTCCATCCGGGTGTCCCTTGACACCTCTCAAGTTATTTTATTCTCTCTCACAATAGGTTTCTTATGATCTACGAATAAACTAAAACTAACCTACAAAAAATTCTGAAAACCTGTTTTGTAAGAGACTGGTGCCTGAGATAGGTTTAAGAACCTGTAGTACAGGTCACCAGTGCCCCAGTCCGCGGGTTAACATTATTGTTGCTTCATTAGTGTACAATTTAAAATTAATAAAAAAAAACTACAATTAATTACAATAACTACCCGTAAAGCCGAAAGTAGGTTAAATGGGGCCTTATATCGAGTATATTCACAATATTTAAGAACCGCAGTAACGCTGTATAACATACACCAAAAAAATAAAAAAAACCTGTTTTTTATGGATGAAAAATGGAAAAAGTATTAAAGTAGATAATTATTAGGTAAAATAGGTACGTAGGCCTTTCTGTTAAATAATCTGGTTCCCTGACATGACAGCTTACTAGGGTTCTTGGCTTTGATAATTAATTATATTTTTATGGGGTATTTTGTAACACGTTGTATATGAAGTTGCATGGGTTTGAAACGAGCCGCAAGATAGATTTTACAATGAAACTGAACATCACTTGTAATGGTGTTTATTTCATAAATATAATTTAAACTGTTAACTAGCTGTCCTCTGCGGTTTCACTCGCGTTCCTGTTTTTAATTAAATCTTTTAAATAATGTAAATTCCATGTTTTTTAGACCAAGGAAAACACATGTTCCATTGTTTCAAAAATCCTTTCTTTGCGCTCCCCCACGTTATAAAAGAAACTCCTGTGCAAAATTTCAAGTTTCTAACCCTTATAGTTTAGGCCCAGCGCTGATTAGTCAGTCAGTCAGTTTCTCCATTTATACAGATTGGCCCAAAATGTTACATTGTGTAGTGAACACATCCTTCTAGATGTAGACATTAGTGCACTTGTATTACTATTAGTTTCGGTTAGAAAGGTAAGGGGGCCAGTGAAATTACAGGCACATGAGACTTAACAACTTCACGTCTCAGGGTCGACAACGCATTGGCGATGCCCCTAGTGTTGTAAATGTCCATAGGCGGCGGTGACCACTTACCATCAGGTGGACCGTCCTTTGTTTGTCGGCCCATGTGGTATAAAAAAAAGACAATGCGATAATGCCCATAAATTGATTTTACCATATCTTTTTTCAGTTAACGCTGAGTTGTGTGTGTGCACTAGTAGAGAAGGCATCTCTATTAGTAAACACGCCAGAAGCAACATCAAACGAACGCCAATGGTCGAAATTCCTAAAAACATTGGCAAGGGCATTGAAAAACACAACATTACACGTAGCAAGACCGGTTCAACCACTTCCAGAAGCGAAACTAATGCATCATATAAAGCAACTGGAATCAAGAGCTACAATAGAAATATTGCAGAGGGGGAAAACAACGGCCGAATTCGCGGATCTGACGAAAAACGACATTTCCGAACAGTTGATAAAACATTTGTGTTGATGTTGTAAGTATGGGTGATTGGTACGTAATTTTTGGACAAATGTTTGGCATACGCCTACGGTATCCATATACTACGTCAATATAGCTACTAAAAAGAAATTAGGTGAAATTATAGTTGAAATGGCGTTAGTTATTACATTGTTAACGAGTAGATTCGGTTTTGAACGAAGCTAAACTAAATTATTACTAGTTTTTAGTTTAAGAAGCTATTCTGTTACTTTTTTTTTTTGACAGTAATTTGATGTGTATAATTTGACTTAACATGTGTTTGACAGAATAGGGAAATTCTACTTTATATGACTTGACTAGAGTTTAGTTTAGCTTGGTTGGGTTTGTACCAGAATCTAAACCATTGACTAACCAAACACACTAACAATCCCTAAAGGTTAAATTCCTTAAAATATAAATATGAAAGAAAGCGTTAAATATTAATTTGTAAATGCAAAATATCGAATCGGCTTTGCTTTTATTTTAATGGTAACATTTCTTAAAAAAAATACAAAAAAACATTATAGTTGAAACTGCACTTTGACTATAAATACAAAAATATTTTAAAGTAGTAAATGGCTGCCATCTTCTTTTTGTATCTCAATTGAATGATTCTAAAGCCCATTTTTACTAACCGATGCCTAACTTGGCAACTCCTAACCTAATGTCACATTGACGTAAAGAAATGTCATTTTGACGTATAACAGATTTGTGGAAATGGGCAAGGACTATACCGTGCTGCTTAACCCTGAACTTCATCAGAGAACGGACCTCTCGCTTCATTCCGTAGTTAGCGAAAGAGACAGAGCATACTTACAGCGATGAAACATCGTCTAAATAGTGTTATTTATAACCAAACAACAGAACTTAATAAAAATACAAACCCCTATATTCGTTTTTTTTTATATTATATCTTCTACAATTTGAAAAATATTTTTGTGCACGAACAACTCTTTGTTTTGTGTCTCTGTGTAAATATCTATATAAGTATGTATTTAGAAAAATAAAGGAGTGGTATATGTAGTATATCAGTTATCTAGTTTCCATAGTACAAGTTCTGCTTAGTTTGGAATCAGATGGCCGTGTATAAAGAATGTCCCGGGATATTTATCTATTTATCTGAGGTCTTTATAGGTATGTTTTCAATGTATAATCAGTTATCTGTTTACCATAGCACAAGCTCTGCTTAGTTTGGGATCAGATGGATGTGTGTAATATTTTTATATATTACTAGCTGCGCCCTGCGGCTTTGCCCGCTTTCAATCCTGGTTATAAACCTTCCTCTTGAATTACTCTATCTTTTGCTGAAAATTGCATTAATCTGTTGCATAGTTTACGATTCTATAAAGGGCATACAGACAAATATTCATTTTTATATTAATATATTATTAAATTCAAGTAATGTTGATTCTTTCATTCTCCGGTAAAGGGCTTTGTACATTTCTTGTTCCTACGGTGGTTGAGGTACAATGCGGTAAAAGAAACTTGCAATACTTGCTCTAGGCCAACAAAATCGTTACGTAATAAAAAAAGCAGTTATAGTGTAAAAAAATATACAATCTATGTTAAATGTTCTGAAAATAATAAACAATTTATTAATTACATTTAAATTTAAATCTATATGACCACATAATAAGCTGTAGTTTCCAATCAACATTGCAATTTTGATATAACATTTGATACTGGCTGATAACTTATGTTTTTCTTCATTAATTAAAATGGCGATTTTTGGCAGTAGCGCAATTCCGCCAATGTCACGTTAGTTGACGATATACAAAGGGAATCTGTACCTCTACCATGAGTTGCTATCGAAACTTACTTTAGTCACTAGCGAGTAAACGACCATCGAACCCGATCGACTCATACTACCAATTTTAGTTCTTTAGGTGACCGCTAGTGGCACTGTACACAGTTGCCATATAAATGATTTACGCCGTCGCTAGCGAGTACGTACGTTAAAAACTCATGGTAAAGGCACTGGGTACAAAACAGAATAATAATTTTGATCCGTTATTGAGTGTTGGTAACTCATATAAGCGACTAGTTTGTTTGACTGCGCGATGACAGTAGCTGTCAAATTAACAACGTCCCATATCCGCCTGAAATAATTGTTTCAAGTCTCCTTTAACGGTTAAGTATGCCATTGGAAAATTTACTCTATAGCTCGGAGCTAAGGTTCATGTGCAACATTATATAATCAAGCATTTGATTTATAGTTGAACCCTATTTCAAAGGTGTTAAAGTACACTTTTCAATAACATTCTTAAACGTCAAAAAATTCTTTTTATTTAACAGATTTTATGCTTGTTATAGGCTAGAGGTTCTATGGGTTACGCTAACACGGTATAGTAATGACAACTTCATTTAGAGACAATAGAACTAATTTTCGCTTGCACTATGTTTAACTGACTGTACTAGGATTGCTACCTTGTATAGTCTTTAAAAAGTAATATTGACGTATCGTATTAGTCGATTAGTATTTCGAATGTACGACAAAATCGTATGACAAGATCGTACGACAAGATCGTACGACAAGATCGTACGACACGATCGTACGACATATTTGTCAGAACGCACCAATCACAATGAAGTAATGAAGATTACTTTTTTTTTTGTGAAAAAGGCACTTGGGAGGCACTTTGACCCGAAAAATGACTCCCATATTTATGTATACACGTTAAAAACACTTATGATTTAATCGTTCATTTATTCTTGTAAATATTAAGTACATTATAAAATAAATAAATAATAAATAAAAAATGTTTTTGTCCGTGTAGTTTAGTAGCTTTTTAATTTAAACATTTGAAAGAACATTGCTTGTTTTAACATATTATTATTATTTATCACGGGGTTTGATATATTAATTAAATAAAAGCCATGCAATTTATAAAAACAAAAATGGATGTTTAATATGTTTAATACGCCATAAAAATTCATGGAGACACATTTACTCTCATTTAAAAAAAACTCTTAAATTAAGTTTTCATCAAACCACTTTCAATTGAGGATTGAGTTTTTTTGCCTTTTTTTTATTTTATTAAAAAAACTTGACTGTGATCGATATAATTTATGACACTTGTCTAAGCTTCAGCAAAACATTTATTTCTAGTTTCTCTTGCTTGTGATATTTAGAAAAAAAAAGTCAGTCCTCATTGACAGCTGAGTAATAAAAAAAAAAGCAAAATCACATTTGAATATTTGTTTTAATTTAATGTGACTTTGAATGTAGTATAGGTAAATAGAAAATATATAAAAAAAAACTATTTTAAATAATGTTAAATAAATGGTTATCATTTTACAATGGGTTATAGTCGCAAGTATTCTTTTTCGTACGCCCAATACTTAAAGAGAATCGACTCGTAATATTTTATTACTAATCGAGTTGATATTAGTCGAATTGTATATGAGCATCACTAGTTTTGTATGCGTTTAAGTTGCCCATTGCTTTCTCCACCCTAAAGGTCATTACCGAGTGATTAGTTTTTTAAATTATGAAGTAATGGCCAAAGGGTGTCTAATAGAAACTTTACTGCACATTTCTTAATTCAAAATCTATTGAAAGAGAATTTTTTTAATCTCATTTCTTAATTTAAACACATACAAAACGGAAGTGTGTCTTGAAAAGTCCCCTAAAAAGCATTGTTTATTATTTCTTGTTATAGCTTGTTAAGAGACATTAGTAATTCGATGAAATAAGTTAAAATTTGTTTCACATTTCATCGTTTGAATAGATGTTGTCGCGAACTGACGGCGTGATGTCTGATTCGACATAATTATTGGAATACCTCATTATGAATACTGGATTATGTACCTTATAACCAAAGACTTGGATGTCCATTTCCGTTGTAGTTGTATTTTTATTAATGTTGTTGTTGATCACCGTAGCTAATGTGGACTCTAAGTGTTTAGGCATAAGGTGTATAACCCAGTGTTGACTCCTATATATGTTGAAGTTTGACAATAAGGTAGTTAGGTTAATATTGCATTTCTAACATTTAATTTTGTAATAATTATAAACAATGCTTGTTAAGGGACATGTTTTAAAAATTATTATTGATAAAGTTTGTATATAAAAAAAAACATCAACTGCCAGGAATAAGGTGAAATCGTAAATAAATAAAAAAAAAAGGTTAAAAGTATGCTAGTATTTTGTTATGGTAACACATTATTATATTTGTAATATAAAGGTATATTGCTGCGTTTCTTTGTTGGAGGAAATGTATTCTTTTTTTTTACTATTTCTAGTTTTTAGTTTTTTTTTATCCATTAAATAAATAGAGAATTTGTTTATAGCAACATCTGTGTTTTATTCAACATTTGGAAACAAGCATTTTCTACTTAATGTAAGTAGAAATTACAACATAGTATATTGATATACAATTTGATATTACAGGGTAACTCTTGAAATGGTAGACAAATATAGCTCTCATCGCATAAAATAATTATCAAAATTTATGCAAGTAAAACATATTTCTAGGCTACTTAGAAGTCCCGGGTTCGATTCCCGGTTCGTCTAAAGGTACTAACATTTAGAAAATTTTATTAAACAAGTATTTTAAAAAATTGATTCTGTTTACAATTTTCAAAGCATGGCAACACTAAGAGTAACTAGACAATTTTAACTCTTGCAACATATTGAACACAGTTTCGACGAGTTTATATTTCATGTTGAAGGTCGCTCGACGGGCGTCCACCGATCCGTAAGACATGTTTAGAATGAAGAGGTCCGGGTAAAACTGAAACAAGAATGTAATTTACTAGTTACCGTCCTTTTCTGGGGTTTTAACGATTTCCCGGATAAAGTATGCTATGAGAATATCTGAAACATATCCTATCTTTATGCAACATTTCATCCAAATCAGTTCAGTAGTTTCTAGTATCTTCTATTCCATAATCTTGTTTTCATGGGACAGGTGATTTTTTTAAGTGAAACTTTCGAAAGCTTTGTAGGGTTCGAACCTGGACCTTAACCGACTATTCGAAGTCTTTAGCATTGATCCATCGCCGCTGAAAATATCTTTATAAGTAACTAGCTGTCCCCGCGGTTTCACCCGCGTTCTCGAGAGATTTTACATTATTTTGTTGTTTCTATCATCAACTGTTTTCGCAGCGCGTGCGATGTAAGAAAGTTTTTTGTTAATTTTTTCACACCTTGGGTTACATTATTGGAGTTTTAGTATGGATCCCTAACTTTTTTGAAAATTGAATATAGCCTATGTTCACCGGAGATAGTGTAGCTTCCCAACAGTGAAAGAATTTTTCAAATCGGTCAAGTAGTTTCGGAGCCTATTCAATGCAAACAAACAAATAAAAAAACAATCAAATCTTTCCTCTTTATAACATTAGTGTAGATTAGAAATAAAAGGTTATATATGTAGTATATCAGTTATCTGGTTTCCATAGTACAAGCTCTGCTTAGTTTGGGATCAGATGGCCGAGTGTAAGGAATGTCCCGGGATATTTAGTGAAGTAAAACATCTTATGGGAGGGTTTTGAAATTCTTATCCGCAACCTTTTTGTGTGACGAAAACATTAAATATGATCAAAATTAAAATCATTATGTGATTTTTCAGTACCGATCTAATCACAAAGAGTATGTTATTTGATGCTTTACAATTATGACGTCACAACTTGCTATTTCATACAAAACTCCATACATTCGATCGTTTTGACATTTCATAAAGAATCGCTGATTTGACATGTCAGGACGCATCCCTATTCAAAAATGATTTATGAATAATTAATATGTTTTCCTGTAATACAAAAGTTTCACTTCTTATTGTTTGCTTTTTTCATTATTATAATCATCGTTTTAAAATTTGTATTAAATAACAACCTGCAATCCAACCATTGGCTCCGTAGAGAACTCCTGGATCAGCTCATTTCCTCGCAGAATCGTTGCACGTTGAGGTGTCACGTATAACAGTTGAAATTTACCCTGAAACGGTCAAGTATTTACATCAGAGAGATACTAGTTCACTGGCGACACGTTCGTATAAAAAGTAGAAATAAATAAAAAAAAAATTATTAATTAAGGACTTCCACAGCTAACAATAATAAAGACAAAAAAAAAAACAACAGGTTGTACTCCGGGAGTGCCGGCAGAAGTGAAAACTTGAACATTAACGTTGTGCATTTTTACCGTCTTACGAATTTTCGATCAGGTCACGTGTCCTGATGCGAGTTTAAAATTTTAGACCCATCCCAAGAAAAGTGCTCGACGCCGCTAAATAAGTTTTCACTTAAAAAAAAACAAAGAAAAAAGCAAAAGAAAGGTACAGCTTAACTGATGCTGCAGTATAAAATGTCGCAATGAGCCTGAGATAGCATAGAGAGGAAACTATAGTACGATGGGGTATCTCATTTGTATTAGCTGTATTTGCTGGTGGACGATCTACCTGCTAATTAACTAGCTATCTCTGGCGTTCCCCAGGGATGTCCAATTTTCCCCGGGGTAAATAGTCGAAGTGCATTTGGATATTTTATTATTTAAATTTATCAATATTTTTATTTAACATTTACAAAATACTTACGTAAAGTAAAAAAAAATAACAAGAACAATTATTACCTACACAAGTCTGTGCAAAGTGCACTTCTGCAGAGAGCAGCAAATTCCATACAACTCTATTTTCAACGTGACGTACTACCTTGTAATACGTACTTTTAAAATTTAAGATCCATAGTGAAACAAACATTTATTTACCTCTCGTTTTAAATCGACAGCTTCACGTAATTGCATTACTATGTTACGACTTCCAGCTGTCACATTCCACCTAAAAAAAAGATAATTTGGATCTTTGAAAAAACTTATTAAACCTGTTTCATAAAAAACTTCTTTGACGACCTTGACGAACGTATTTTTTATTGAAATAAACCTTTTTAACGGAGGGCTTTGAAATTCTGATCCCCAACCTTTTTGTGTAAAGAAAAATAAATTAATGATAAACACAATGTATGCTATTCAAAAGTGATTGATGAATAACTAAAATGTTTCCCTATAATACCAAGTTTCACTTCTATTGCATGTCTTTACAACACAGCCTGTTCTTCTTAATGCATGTGGCAATTAAGGTAGCCTAAACTGAAAAAGTTTCTCATCACCAACCTACTCCATTGAAAGTTATAAGCCCTCGAGAGGAATGCCATCGCGTGGTAGTTGTGCCTCTCCATCACCCACTCCTTGGCGCACGTACCCTCGATGTGGTTGTGGGCGTCGAACTCCGGAAAGAAGTCACATGCGGCTTCTTTCATTATCTACATGAATAAAGAGAGAAGAGAAAAGAAAGCAGGTATTTACACAAAAAATATAAAGAGGTTATACAACGTGTTACAAAATACCCCCTAAAAATATAATTCATTATCAAAGACAACAACCCTAGTAAGCTGTCATGTCAGGGAACCAGATTATTTAACAGAAAGGCCTACGTACCTATTTTACCTAATAATTGTCTACTTTAATAGTTTTTCTATTTTTCATTCATAAAAATCAGTTTGTTTATTTTTGGGGTATGTTATACAGCGTTACTACGGTTCTTAAATATTGTGAATGGACTCGTTATAAGGCCCCATTTAACCTCCTTTCGGCTTTACGGGTAGTTTTGTGACAGGCTGTATATCTTTATTTAATCCAAAAATGCCAAAGTTATACAAACGTACAATAAAATGAATTAAAGTAGTTTAACTTAAATTAAATCTGATCAAATTAAAACTGAACGGCCAACATCCATAAATCATGCTATCAAAAGCCTGCTCTTCCCATCTGTAGTATACTGTTATTAGAGCATCGCAATGTCTCCCAAAAAGAAGTATTGGATACCCTCATCACACATCGAAAAGGTTACGTTCGTAAGCTGGATGAAAGATCCAATATCGCCAAACGTTGTTCCTTGGAACGTACACATACTACGTGACCGCCCCCCCCTTTTACACACGGCCATCTGATCCCAAAACTAAGTAGAGCATGTTCTATGGAAACCAGATGACTGATAAACTACATACTACATTCGTATACTACTTTCTCATATTTCTAAATACATACATATATAGATATTTACACCCAGACACAGAACAAACAGACAGTGCATCAAGCACACAAATGTTTGTCCTGTCGAACCCGCGACCTTCGACTTGGCAGTCAGGTACCTACGCAAAGACCCCCGAGCTCTAGTTTTCACGTAGTAATTCATAAATACGAATTGCAATAATATTTTGCAAACAGGATATAAAAAAGATGCCTTTACTAAATAGCGCCATATTTGAATATAGCTCGAAAAAGAACAATATTTGACTACATAAGCATAGATAACATAAGCACCCCTCCCTCCCCTTCCCTTGTAACCAAGCGTAGTATTTTGAAGGCCTCCCCCCTCACCGAGTCACGTAGTATGGGTATGTCTAAATAATACTTGGATCCTTGACACAGAATCATACCTGAGTCATTCTCTTTACACTGTACGGCTTATTGAAGTGCTCCTTCAGGGCCGGTGTGGTCGCGTTCGCTATGAACTTCAGCTGGACAGAGTTACCGCGACACAGCCAAGTCACAGTCACAGACACGCCCGTCACTGTCAATAAAACACCTTTGCTGTCGGAAGAGCGAAAGTGGCTGTTAAATTAAAATGGAATGGAAATAGGTAGGAAAAGAACTGATGATGCTGACGATTTTTATTATCACTACATATTATGAAACAAAATCCCCCCATTCGCGTCTGTCTATCTGTTTGTCTTAACTCATGTGGCGACATCTATGAACACGCCTACAATCCTACACCGCCCGCACTACAGTGATGTGGCGACATCTATGAACGAGTAGAAACACGCGAGAATCCTACATCGCGCTATCACGATTCTCTCAGGGTTTGACATATACAAGCATCCAACATCAACAGTTGGACCGCGGTCCCCAGGCATGATGACCTAGCGGCGGAAGATCTTCCCTTCTAGATGGAGGAGTCTCATACCTCGCTCCGCCATAGTGGTGACCCCGACGTGATCACCACTCAAGGATTGTAGGCGTGTGTTCATAGATGTCGCCACACTCACTTATCTAAGGAGCACTTGCAAAATGCACTTGATAGACCAACTCTTGGCGAAGATCATAAGCTACTTAACATCACGGTACGACCTTTAGGAGCCCTACAAAAATAAAGTCCGATAGATCGCAAAGCGAAAACCAATAGCGCGGACGGTTTTGCGACGCAGTGGATCAACCGCGAGGCACAGCTAAATAAAAACAGAAATAGAGAGAAACTGTGCAGAAATCTCTGTGTACCCAATCCTGAAGCATGCACGAGGGAAACCACGGCCAATAGCTAGTTATCTTCTAAAGAAATATTTGTAACCTGCCCACAGAAAGTAACATACCCTCGAGAGAATAGCGTCAATCTTGTTATAAGGGGAGTTAGAATGGATATCTACTCGCCTGTTTGGATCCGGCTTCATATCCCAACCCTGGTATGGAAGATTGCCGTACTTCTGCGCTGCTATGCCGATAGGCCCTGGACAGAGAACACCTTTATAACCTTACCTACTTGACTACTATAAAAACTCTACCTCCAGTTGGAATTCATGGTGAGACATGATGTGGCTGAAAGTGGTCAATACGGATGTCTTAAAAAGTACCAGTATCTTAGTGCAGTGCCGAAACACACCGGCAGATGCTTGGGAGATTTTGAACTTGGGAGCCAGGCGGGTACTACAGTGTACCCCAGGACCGAGCTATGGTTTCTTCACGATGTTTTCCTTGGTCAAAAGTTCTCGCTCATTATTAGGACTCCAATCCTAGTCCTTTGCCACCGCATTCCTCGTCACTACCACTGACCCTCATTATAACGCAAAGCTTCAGGGTTGTTGCCAGTCCTTGGTAAGGTTTTATCTTGATGTCCTCCTTCCTTGAAAGTTCATTGAGGGTTTAATAACCAAAAAGTGACTCAAATCTATTTATTTAGTTGCCATTTAGGCTCGCAGGGGGTACTTCTAAAAAGCTACTGAAGCTACGCCCGGTTCGAGATACAGCCTTCAATAGGCCAGTTGGATCGGTGAGAGACCCTGACTCCTGACTGTTATGGTAAAGGTCGTGGGTGTGATTCCATGGAGATATTTTTTGTTCTGTATCTGGGTGTTAAATATCTAAATAAATATGCCCTTAGAAAAAAAATTGCTAACGTTATCTGGTTTCCACAGTACAAGCTCTGCTTAGTTTGGGATCAGATGGCCTTCTGTGGTGAATCTTCCGGGATATTTATTTAAAAAAAACTGAGAAGAAAATGCAAGAAACGCACACAACACTCCAGTCCTGAACTGCAGAGTCAGCTTGTCCTCGTTGAACTTGTAATCGTTAACGTAGTTGCTTGTCCATAGCTTCCTCGGCTCTTGCCACTGGCAGACCACGGGCGGTTCCGTCCACATCACGTCTTGGGGTAAACTGGAAGTGTAGTTAAGAGTTCTAGTTCTTTTGCGTCTCTTATTAAAAGCAACCGTTTGCACCACCAATAAGATTGCTTTAACTCGAAGTTCTTGCATCACAAGCATCAGTATTTTCAATTTAGGAGTCTCAAACTAACTTCTCTAATTCTATTTGACTGTAACCGCCTGTTTCTAGTAGCCATTGAATAAATATTCGAGATATGATTTAATCAAGGTTACCTGATCCAAAACCAGACAAACACTTAACTGATATACTACTTTATCAATATAAAAATATACCTGTTTACTCTGACCAATATTTGTCCTGGATGCGAGGCGAACACAGCGACTTATAACGTAACTCGACATTGGCAAAAATAAAGTCTTATTTAAAACTAAGAAGAAAATCTTTACAGGCTTCAGCGTACACGTTTCACCATGACTTTATAGCTAAAGGTGGTCGAGAAAGAGTAAGGGTGTCAATTACAATAGAGGGTGACAGAAATATAACTTTTAGTTTCCTTGAGAACTTACTCAATGAACACCAGGGCAAGTTTTTCATATTCCGCTTCCACCCTCTTTATTTCTGCTTCGATTTCCTCTGGGGTGCGAGTGACCCCCGGCGGGGGTGGGGACGGGGCGCGGTATTGCACCTGATACTTCATTGGTTGAAGACTTTTAGGTAGTTGAACTGTGGATAAAACATGCTGTTATTTTTTGTTTAGTATACGTATAAAAGACCAGAAGAAACCTAGGTTTGAGACCTTGATTTCTTTCCCGTATCTAGGAAGGTAGTTCAAAATGGGTAATCTTGTACAGAGATGAAGTAGAATCTTCCGGGGAAGTAATACCACCTTACCCATTTCCGCCGTGACGCAGTAATGCACTTGTATTACTGTGTTTCGGTTAGAAAGGTAAGGCCGGTGAAATTACAGGCACATGCGACTTAACAACTTCACGTCTCAGGGTCGACTACGCATTGACGCTGACCCTGGTGTTGCAAATGGATGGATAGATTTAAACTGTTTTAATAAAAACAGATTTCTGTAACATAAACGATTATTTTAATAACGACATTGCTTGGGTGTAACGCTCGCTCCAGCAGAACACATGTTCAAAATCTTATTTTGAAAAGAGTAATTGCTAAGTTTATTGCCGGCTCTTCTCGGTAAAAGCAACCTTCCGAACCGGCGTTAGGGTCTGACCATTCATATTTCAATTCATTTAATTACTACCTTACCCATTTCCACCGTGAAGCAGAAGTGCACTGGTATTACTGTGTTTCGGTTAGAAAAGTAAGGCCATTACAGGCACATGAGTCTTAGCAACTTCACGTCTCAGGGTTGAACTCATTAGCGATGGCCCTGCCCCCTTATTCAGCTTATACAAACTTCGTCGGCGAGCCGCTTCACGGAGGCCTCGGAGAGCTTACCTCTCACGTGATTAGTAGTATTAGCGTAGTAAGCGACAGGAATAGAGCATAGAGGCCGTGACGAAACATCCCCGAGTTGGTGTCATTTTCCTTACAGAATCGAGCCTCTGGTGTTGCAAATGTCCATAGGCAGTGACCACTTAAAATTAGATGGACCATTTGCCTGCCGGGTACTTGTCATAAAAACAAATGACGCCCACATGTCACGGTGGGTCTTAAACCATCTTATACTATCTTCGGCGAAATGTGAGTCTCCTAATCTGATATGAACAGACAGAGATAGTAGATGAGATGGTACAAATAGGAAGTAAACAGATAATAGACTATCTCTCAGGTGATACCATTACGAATGATGCTTCACCTTAATCTGCTATCTTGAAGAACATCAGAGATAAACTTACAGATATAATTGTCTCAATGAAGCCTTAGGGGGCGTCCATTAATTACGTGAGGTGATTTTGGCGATATTTCGACCCCCCCACTCCCGTGAGATGTCATGAGATTTTGCTCGACCCCCTCTCCCCGCCCCTAATCTCACGTGAGATTTGATATTATCATAAGTATACGATTTAGATGTGAAAAAATATGACTACTATATACGAGTATAACCCTCTTCTAGCAATTTTACACTGATTCTTGCAAATAAAAAAATTACGTGATATTTGCCGAGACCCCCCCCCCTCTCCTCCACGTGAGATTCGGTGAGATTCGGCTTGACCTCCTCACCCCCTAAAATGCCTCACGTAATTAACGGACGCCCTCTTACGTCTTCTTGAATAGAAGTTACTACATTGTAACACATGTCATTGAAAAATGATCTCTATGGATTCTGATATAAGGTGCATCTATAGATCCAATGGTTAATTGTATGGTGCTGGTGTTGTATCTTATAATAACCCATTGATTTTGTCTCTACGAAACTACGTCTTCTTGAAGAACTTGCTTCGCTAAAGCTACAAATGCCATTGAAAAATGATATCTATTGCTTCTGGTATAAGGTTTATCTTTAGATCTAATGGTTAATTGTATGTTGCTGATGATAGACCTTTTTATAACACCATAGGGCTCATAATTCTATAACAAATAGCTGTCAAAAAGAGTATATCAAAACTCGGTACGGCAAGTAGCGGTACGCTTTCATGGCCGTTTTGACGTTCAAGAATGTCATTGTAAAATCAATTGTATTGCTTTAGTTTTAAGGTGCATTTATTGTTCCAATAGTAAATTGTATGATGACGGACATAAACCGATAGAGTTGATTTTTGAATGGCATTGTTAAATGTTAAAACAGGCATCAAAGCGTGCTCGATTAATGTTATAAATATGCGTTGGATGGATGTTTGGAGTCTGTATGAAATTAGGCACAGAGATAGATTATTATGTGGAATAGCACATGTGCTCCTTTTCTCCAGGAATATACAACCTCCCTGGGAAACCGCAGGGGAGAGCTTGTCTATACTAATATAATAAATGGGAAACATTTATATGTAAGTATGTTTGTTACTCCTTCACGCAAAAACTACTAATTGGATATGGATGAAACTTGGCACATAGATAGAGCATATCCTGGAATAACATGTAGGATACTTTTTATCCCGGGAAAATGTGATATCCCTCGGGAATGAAGGTAAATCCCGGGTGGACAGCTCAATAATAAATTACATTTACACACCATCTGATCCCAAACTAAGCAGAGCTTGTACTATCGAACACAGATAACTGATGTACATATTATACACTAGCAACCCGCCCCGGGTTCACGCGGGTGCAATATAGATACTATACATGGAAACTTCATGTTGAATCACTCTATTTTAGGACTTAGTGCACGCATCTATAATAAAATCCTTGCTGAAATTTTAAATTAGCCTTTACAAAAATTTTAGGAAAGATTTAAGACTGTTTTAGTACAAAAGGCTTTCTACAACACAAATGATTATTTTAATGACAACAATGCTTGGGTGTAGCGCTCGCTCCAGCACGACACATCTTTATGTACGAAATCTTATTTTGAAAAGAGTAATTGCTGAGTTTATTGTCGGCTCTTCTCAGTAAAAGCAACCTTCCGAACCGGTGTTAGAGTCTGACCATTCATAAGTGCCTGTGAAGGCCTACTTGAATAAATATTTCATTTCATTTCTATCTATTGCTGAAAACTGCATTAAGATCCGTAGCGTTGATTAAAAGATCTAAGCATACAAAGACCGGGAGCAATATTGTTTTATAGTATGTAAGTATACATTTTTCTCAAAATACATACTTATATAGATATTTACACTCAGCCCACCCAGGTTTATGTACTACATGCATTATTATTTTGATTATCTGCATACGTAGAGACCATAGAGTAAAATTATAGATATTGATAGATGAGGTGCCAATTCTGTTCACATTAAAACTAACTTATTAATAATTTAGTTATATAATATAGTTTATCTAATAAAAGAGCAATTGTTGTATATATATAATCTGAATCTCGGAAACGGCTCCAACGATTTTCATGAAGTTTTGTATGCCGAGGGCGATAAATCGATCTAGCTAGGGTTCATTTCTAGAAAACGTCGTTTTATCCGTGTTTTCAGGCGTTTTTTTTTTGTATGAAAACTGCCACAAAAACAAGTTCCCTCCTTTTATGAGAAAATCTATTATTGGGGGCCTTTTATCAACGCATCTAATTCGTATCTAGGTACCTATATATGATCGAGCTTAAAGAAAATAATACGGTAGTAGTTACATTAGTAACGATAACATTAATATTTCATTTCTATACGTTATAAGGCTTTGAAATTAAGATCCGCAACCTTTTTCTCGAAAATAAATGAATGATAAACACAATTTATGCTACTCAAAAGTGATTGATGAATAATTAAAATGTTTCCCTGTATTACAAAAGTTTCACTTCTATCGTGTCTGTCTTATTTTTTGTAATAAATTTAATTAATCGTGTCAAAAAGTCTCTAGCAAGCCAGTTTTGACAGAAAAGAGAGTTATTGGAAAATCAACCCTATAACGCTGTGATAAAGGTCATTAGAATCAATATACAATTAACCATTGAATCAATAAATAAATCTTATTTTAGAAGCAATAGAGTTAGTTTTTAAATGACATTATTACCTGTCAAAACGGCCTTTGTAAATTGAGTCGATTTTAGTTAATACAGAAAAGAAACAACACCATTATTGTCTTTGTCCAGCATTTTGATAAGATAGTGATAAACCCCGCAATATCTATCGACTATTGATAATAAAAATATACGATAAATATAGTCTAAATGTAATCGGAAAAAACGTGTGAAAAAAATATGTTTTAATCCGCCAAAAATATGGTTCAAACAAACTAAGTTATTTAAAACGTAATTCACTGTTTTTTTTTTCAATTTACATAGTGCGAGAGTGACACATATTGTTTTTGAAGTAAGACAGACATGTAACCTTTTTCGATAAAATCAAGTGTTGGTTTTTTTGGTGAAAAATGAAAGAAAATGTCGATTATACGGATTTCACTGCGGAATATGATTTTTAATATCATGTAAGTGCTTGTGAACTCAATTAATAATGATTCGTATACCTTTTAGTAACTAAACATCTTGTTCTGCTGTATAAATGCGAAAATCTCCAAATAGTATAAAACAAAACCGTCTGTCTGTCTTTATGTACGCTTGTATCTTTTAATTAAGTATTTGATTTTGATGCAATTTTCATTATTATTTAGAGAATATCTTCCAAAATGTTTATGTATGTAGTAAAAATGTATTATCCTACTGAAGTAAAGCCGGGGCGAGTCGCTTGTAAATCATAATGCGATTTCTTTGTTTTCTAAGTAGGCGTGAGTATTTACCTTGACGGAAAGTACATTAAGGGCATTTTGTACTTTGAAATATAAAAAAATGCGACAGATATCTTTACTTCTATCTAAATCTTTAGGATCTGACTGTACATTGCATTTTATTGTAATACATATATGATAAATATTCGTTTTATGACTCACTGACGCCAATTCCACTATTTTGAGTATGTTTGTCTATACGAGTATGTATTTCCTTTAATAACAATCATGAACGATTTGACAAATCTAAATGAAAATTGGTATAAAGTCAGAACATGTGATTAGGCGAATGATAGGTTTTATATTCACACACAAAACACACACGCAAACACATACATACAAATACACCTTTGCTTTGCCTACCTTATTAACTAAATTTAATTAAATTTTACTTCATTTAATTTTATTTTTGACATATTTATGTTTTGCTCGTAGTTTGCAAGTTACTATTTAATAAACAGTACATATGTCCGCGGCGTGAGGTCCTGGTGGTCCATTTTTACCTTTTTGTAGTAAAATTTTAAAATGTATCGAGTTTCTTCATTAGATTCACTCATCTTGGCGGTACGAAAAACAATTGAAAATCACACATTTTCCTAATTTGAATTTGGAATTATGTTCTTTAAAATTTAAACTTTCAATGATACCAAAACCAGCCAGATACAAATAGTATAGCCAAAGAGATTTTATTACAAGTTCATACATACTATAATGCGAAAATACTTTTTCCCTAACCTAATATATGATAACGATAACCGCGGGGGACAGCTAGTGATCCATAAAGCCTTAGGTATATGACGATGAAAATATACTAAAATGGCAGGTAACTAACATCTTCACTTAACATCGGAAGTATAAACAAATGTGATGATAATCTGTCATTATACATGTGTCAATATGACAGAATTATTTAAGAGACAAAAATATATATTTTTAGGATTTAGCTTGCAAGACAATGAGATAGATAGTTTTCTGAAGATTTCACTTCTATTTATTTATTGGATCACCAACAAGACACACATCAATACATTAAAAAATACTAAAACAAAAGAATATAAATCGTAAATGGTGTCTCAATTACAGGTGACGACTACAAGCACTAAAAAAGACACACAACAGAACAAAAATTTGAGAACTAAATCTATGTCAATGTGTCAATGGCGTGTAAACTGCACATTTTCAATTATTATTTATTTTAGTGCACCTAAGGTTCGAATTCCTTAGGTTTTAAGCTAGGGTCAGCACGACTTGGAAGACTTATAGTGCTCTCTCTCTTTTTCAGTATATGTTGCTGTTTGCTGTCCTTGTCGCACCAAACTCGGACCATACCGAGATGCCTTACTGGGTATATGACAGACGTACAAACATGGGTCGGAGAAGAAGGGGAGTTATTATGGCAAAGCGGTAATTATATATTAAATAAATAATCAACTTCACTACATAGTATAAAACAAAGTCGCTTTCTCTGTCCCTATATCCCTATGTATGCTTAAATATTTAAAACTACGCAACAGATTTTGATGCGGTTTTTTTTTTGATAGATAGAGTGATTAAAGAGGAAGGTTTTTATGTATAATACATGTGACATCCCACGGGAACGCGGGTAAAACCGCGGGGGACAGCTAGTTTATATAATGTAAAAGGAAAATAGGGTTCCTATGATGCAGCATCACCTCAAAACTACTGAACATATTGGGATGGGACTGTACCATTCGACGAGGATTTTTTCCTAGATGGTTATAGGCTATATATGATATCGATAAACGCGGGTGAAACCGCGAGGGACATCATGTTAATATTATACATGCGAAAGCAAGTTTGATTGCATTTGATTAAATGGCTGAAGCGATCTTGCTGAAATTTGGCACACGCATAGCCAATAGTATGGAAAGGGACATAGGCTACTTTGTATCCTAAAATCATGGGTGAAACCGCAGGGGCTAGTTTACAAATACTGAAATAACTGTTTGTTTGGTATTCCTTAAAAGAATTTTACAGCTCCGTAAGTAGTAGAGCTTTTAGTGCAGAGTTCGTCCGGGGAAGTACTGTCACCTTACCCATTTCTGCCGTGAAGCAGTAGTGCACTTGTGTTACTGTGTTTCGGTTAGAAAGGTAAGGGGGCCGGTGAAATTACAGGCACACGAGACTTAGCAACGTCATGTCTCAGGGTCGACAACGCATTGGCGATGCCCCTAGTGTTGCAAATGTCCATAGGCAGCGGTGAACACTTACCACCAGGTGGACCGTCCGCTTGTTTGTCAGCCTATGTGGTATAAAAAAATCTTTTGATGCGATTACAATCAAACAATCTCTTATTATTCAGATAACTCTTCTGTAAAAAAACCCTTACCAGGCCAGGTACATATTTAGAAAAAAAAAAATGTACATTATTACTACATATATCTGTTATCTGGTTTCCATAGAACAAGCTCTGCTTAGTTTGGGACCAGATGGCCGTGTGTAAAGAATGTCCCCGGATATTTATTATTATTAATTAATTACTAGCTATTTCCACCGTTCAATTGTTCCAGATTCCGAGAATGCTATAAATTTATCAGCAAATATGTACCCTGTGACAATGCTGAGTCAGAAAGTTGCCGTCTTCAGGACTGCGAACGACCAGCTCATAAAATACTTGAGCTTATCCAAGTGTCGACTTACCAGGGTGCCACCGGTTAGTATCATAGTCTACTATAAGAAGTCCGTTTTTATGTTAAAGAACATCATTGAAAAATCAACTTCATTTGTTTAGAAATAAGGTTCATTAATTTAGCTCACGGGGCAAAAGGGTACATTACTGTAAAACATTCTTAACGCCAAAGGGGACTTCTTATATTGGTCCGATTATAGTTAGTATAGTACCGCGGGAGGCACTTACAAAGGTCCAAGATACTGAAGTAACCACTGGCTCGATAGTCAGCCTGTAAGAAACTCAGCAAGTACATATATTTGTTGAAAATCATACATTTTTTATACCACATGCAAATGACAAACAAGCAGTCAGTCCACCTGATGGTAAGTGGTCGCAGCCGCCTATGGACATTTGCAACACCAGGGTATCGCGTCTTATGTGCCTGCAATTTCACCGACCCCCTTACCTTTCTAACCGAAACACAGTAATACAAGTGCACTACTGCTTCACAGCAGGAATTGGTAAGGTAGTACTGCCTCGGACCGGACGAACTCCGCACTAAGAGCTCTACTACTCATAATGGTTTCTGACCACGGTTTCTGTTCTCTTGGTGGTTTACATATCGCACCCTCAGTTACACTAAACTTTGGGCACATATCGATTTTGGGTGACTTTGTACTGAGCGGGGATGGTGTCCCGGTGTTAAAGAGGCTGAAGTATCGGTATGCTTATTCTATCATTTTGACTATGTTTTACTCTTCATCAGATAGAGCGTACTTTGTTTAGTCTATCTATGATCGTAACTCCATTTCGTAAAATTTGCGATATTACAAGAGATTTGGCAGAAATTTGCGGCCTGTCGAACTAAAGTTAGAAAGTGACAACTATATTGCATAACATTGCAACATCACCTTATTCTAATATGTTAATGGTACCTCTCTACCCTTGCTTATTCATCAGATAACTTTCAGATATTCCAACTGCAAGATTCCAGAGGGCGGCAACTGTATAAAACTCTGGAATACCTCACCTTCTATGGCAACAGATTCCAGGATGTGAGCGTACCGGGAGAGCAGTATGATTTGAGTTTAAACGCTACAGACGTTACTGAAGTTGATGTTGGACTTGATTCTCTTGGTGAGTAGTTCTATTGTCTTCCTGGCTTTGTTTAGCAAGTCATTTCGGGTGGAAATCAGTAGCACATATTACAAGATATTTGTGGGTCTTTTTCTGACGTCAACCGTAATTGGGCATACATTTGTTGGCCAGTGGGTGCAAGATGTACGATGCACGAGTATTCAAATGGGTTGGTTGTTGTCATGCCTAGATATTTTTTAGATTTTCACATAATTAAGTTGGACTGATTTAACTGACAAACTAAATTTTAATTCCGTTCATAGTACAAGCTCTGCTTAGTTTGGGATCAGAAGGTCGTGTGTAAAGAATGTCCCAGGATGTTTATTATCATTATTTATTCAGTTTGACCATAAAATATGGGTATATGTCAGCAGTAGTTCATGAAAAGGAATTTCATAATGAGCTAATACTTAATTAAATTTGGCATGATTTTTAGCAATACTTGGGAAGAGTTAATATTTTCCTAACTTGTTCTAAACCATTCATTCATTTTTTAGGTGACTCAGTCTGGTCTTCTGGATTCAAAGGAATAAAATTCCCGCGTCTCAAAGAATTGGATCTACGAGCGTGCGCAATAAAGTCATTAAGTGCTCGTCTATTTAAAGGCATGGCGAAACTAGAAGCCCTGTACATAGGAGAGAATAAAATACACCGGATTGACAGCAATGCATTCGAAGGCCTGGCCAATCTGTTTCACCTTGATTTTAGCAGAAATGAGGCAATAGATGATAACGGGCATATGGTGAATCTAGTTATAGAGTCATCGATGGTGTTCGAAAAGCTTGAGAATTTGACGTCTCTAGATTTGTCTTTCACAAAGATACTCCAAAAAAATATGCGGCTGATAAAATTTCAAAACAAAAAGCTGAAACGACTGTCCATGTGTAACACCGGCTTGATGAGACTCGAAGAGAAGTTCTTCGCTAAAACCTCAATGAAAATCCTGGACGTATCAAAGAACCCTGGTATTCTGAACGGCAAAGGGATACTGAGTGGAATAGAAGGGACGTTGCAAGTTTTGTACGCATCAGAAATAGCTCTTAATGACTTTGAAATATTTAACAATTTCCACCAACTAGAAGTTCTGCAGCTGTCCAATAATGGCTTAACTTCAATAGACAGTGGAGTGACTGAAACGTTGCGTAATATGCAAATTCTCGACTTAAATAAGAACAGGATGACTACATGGTTCGAACCGACGTTCTCTCTGATGCCAACATTGAAGTTGCTCTCAATAAAAGAGAACAATATTAACATAATATCGGAGGAAATGATCGAGGACCTAAGCGAAGTAAAATACATAGCTTTATCAGGGAATTTCATTGTATGCAATTGTCATACAAGACAGCTATTCGATTTGGCTTTGAGGAACGAAAACACGACCGGACCAAAACTGTATTCGAGAATAATTGGTAACAGAGCCGATTTATGTCCAATCGTGAGCCACCACAACGCTTTTGACTACTTCAATCGAATTGTATCGACAAGAACTATAGTTACAAATGAATGTGTTGATGATTGCGAGGAAGACGAAGATCCTGAACGCAATAGCGATTTCGTACTTATTGATTATGATCCAGAATCTTATACATGTTTGAAAGTAACAGAAAGTACAAGTATCAAATTCTCTGAAGTAATATCTTGCAATAAGAACCCTAGAGATATAGGTTATGACAATATTATCAATGAGAGCTATAATAAGTTATTAGTGCTTCTAATTATACCGTGTTTGATGCTGCCAATGGTGATTGGATTTATTTTTAGAAGAAACATAAGATACTGCTTTATAACTATTAAGAATTCTACAATGTTAAGTTTGATAAATAAAAACGAAACAATAGATGGTAAGTTTGTATCGAAATCATTAATTAATCTGACTATGTAGATAGCAATAAAGTTATAAAAATTTAATTAAGTAAATTGAAAATTGATTTGTAAATTTAGAATAAGTGTATTTTCATGAAAGACCAATTGGCGTGGTTAAATATTTTTACTATCACCTCGCAGTTCGTGGCATTGAATCCCACGCATGTCTGTTTTTATTATGTATGTTTTTAAAAGTAGTATCTGCAATATTTAGTATGTAACATCAGTTATATCTATCTAATACCTTTAAACGAGCAATTCTTGTATCCATATATCTTAATATATATAAATCTCGTGTCACAATGTTTGTCCTCAATGGACTCCTAAACCACTTAACCGATTATAATAAAATTCGCACACCATGTGCAGTTCGATCCAACTTGAGAGATAGGATAGTTTAAATCTCAAATTATAGTCGCAATTTTAATTTATTGCTAATTATTTGTCTGTTATTATTTGACAGTCACAATTATCTGTTAACTCCAAATGATTCTAAGAGATGTCGATACCTTTCGACTGGGTTGAGTAAGTCATCAATAGATGGCGCTGCTATGGTAAATCTACGAACGTGTCATATAAGCTACAATTCAATATCATGATTACCACGTGTTATTGAGGCTAATGTATAAATTAAATTTATTTTGTAGTAAACGAAATACCGTGAAATTCAATTATTTCTTCTTTTTTAATACGGCTGGACCGATTGGAATGTTTTTTTTTGTTTGCGTTTGGGTGGTGCCCTGGATGGTTTAGATTCACAATTGGACCCGGTAGGTGGCGCTGCGAGCGAATTCCTGCATTTTTGTATGGACTTATTTCGACAGAACGACGTCTGTCCGGGCAGCTAGTATCTATATATATAGGATCTCGGAAACGGCTCCAACGATTTTCATGAAATTTAGTATGCAGGGGTTTTTGGGGGCGATAAATCGATCTAGCTAGGATTCATTTTGAGAAAAAGTCGTTTTATCTATGTTTCCATGATGACATTAACTGTTTTAACGACAACAACATTTAAGCTACTCCAATAGATGGCGTTGTTCAGCAACACTAAGCCAATTAGCAACTTTTTATAATTTACCAAAAAAAAAAAAATCGAGCGAAGCTCGGGCATCCAGGTACTGATTATCGAAGTGCTTCATGATTTGAGATCAGAAATCTAAGCACGAACATCTAACGCAAGCGTAGCATCATCGTATCGAGCGCACCAAAAAACTAGTTTGTATGGACAATTGAAACCGCGCATACCGTGATGTTGCGCTTGGGGCTCTTTAAGAAAAGAGTGAATAGGCTACTAACGGGAAAGCGAGCTCCATCTTCGGCCTCATCTTCACTTACCATCGGGTGTGATTGAGGTCAATCGCAAACTCGTCAGAAAAAAACAAAAATGTTCCATTTCCCAATTCATTGGTTTTTAGCGCACTCGATACGATGACGATACGCTTACGATAGACGTTGCTTAGGCCTCTGATGACCTTCGTGAAGAATCTGGCTGGATATTTATTGTTTTATGTTAAAACTGATCTCTGCTTTACAGAAAATACAATTTTCAATTACGACGTATTTGTTTCGTACTGCAACGATGACAGAGGTTGGGTACTTGATCACCTGCTGCCTTACTTGGAGGCTGACTGCAGCATCAGCGCATGTCTCCACGAGAGAGATTTTCAGGTAAATATTCACTGAATGTATGGAGGAGCGATTTGAGACTCCTCCATTTAAAAGGGAAGATCTTCCGCCCCTAGGTGATCGTGCCTCTAGTCTAACTGCTGCCTTATTCAGTTAATGCCAACTCCGTTGCGAGCCACTGCCCGGTGGCCTCCTTGCTGCCTTCCTCCCTGCTCCTCCTATTCAGCTAATACAAACTTCGTCGGCGAGCCGCTTCACGGAGGCCTCGGAGAGGTTATCTCTCACGTGATAGTATTAGCGTAGTTAGCGAAAGAGACAGAGCACAGAGGCCGCGACGAAACATCCTCGAGTTAGTGTAATTTTCCATACTGAATCGAGCCCCTGATGGTGCGGTGAAATCCTGACAAAACATTGATATCGCGATGTAGGATTCTCGCATGTCTTTTTATAGATATCACCACATCACTCCTTTCCTAGAACAGAGGTCGATCTGTTGTTGGTGCAACATTGCTTATAGCTTGCAAGTACCATTGTTATAATTTCGCCATAAATGTAAATAGCGGATCTGAATGTAGCCCGAAGTCTGTTGTACACGACTTTACTTAATAAAACCTATATACATCTCTTTTTATTTCAATTAGAGGAAAAGAGAAAGAAAGCCCTCAATTTTGTTCAACTACTTTTGGAATAAGGCTTATTAATAATCCAATGGTTATTTGCATGATGAAGTAAATGAACCTAGTCCTGAAGGAATATGGTTTATTTTTCAATGAGATTCTTTAAGGTCGAAAAAGACTTATATGATTGGACCTTTACCTACTTATTTCTAGGTGGGACTATCAATTCTGGAGAACATAGTATCCTGCATGGATAGATCCAGGTCAATAATGCTGATAATATCTCAGCAATTTTTACTGAGCCAGTGGTGTCAGTTTGAGATGCATCTTGCACAACATAGGTGAGTGTATCTGATTTATTATTTTATCCTATTTATATTATAAATTCGAATGTTTAACGCGCCTTCAAAAACATTCTTTGAACAAAAATTTCAACTTTAAGCATGCAATCAGT
This sequence comes from Habrosyne pyritoides, assembly GCA_907165245.1. Classification (NCBI taxonomy): domain Eukaryota; kingdom Metazoa; phylum Arthropoda; class Insecta; order Lepidoptera; family Drepanidae; genus Habrosyne; species Habrosyne pyritoides. Next base: position 4,849,513 of record OU015613.1, read on the forward strand.
CGATATTTGTTTAGACCAGTTAATGATTTGAGACTTTGTACAACAGTGAAATCTAAATAAGTAACATATGCCTGAAGAGATATTCAGAGGTCAGAAGGTCTTATGCCGGGTTTCTATATACGATCCCGATCGATAATCCATGGATTGATGAACCTTTTGACAGTAATTTTAATACACGTAATGTCAAAATTCTACTTCAATCTTGCGATTTTAGATCGGGATCTTATATAGTAACCCGGCATTAGTAATGCGTTCAACAATGTGTTCATTTTTACCACTCCCCAGGAATATTATCATTCCAATTTAAATTAATTTATCCGAGCTGGGAATTTAGAACCAAGGCGATTCAAAATCTTCGCTAAATACTGATTTAGTTTCAAAATTTCCAGGCTTCTAGAGACACGCAGAGAAGAACTGATCCTCCTACTCTTAGAAGACATACCACGGCGTCTTCGTCCCAACACACTGCACTACCTAATGTTGACTAAAACCTATATAATATGGCCCAAGGATGAATCGCAAAGGACAATCTTTTGGAGGCGGTTGAAGAAGAGTTTGGTCACGCCGAAGTTAAAGCAGACTGAGAATGTTTCTCTAGCTTGAAACATCAATAGATAAGCGTATATTATGAGACGAACATCTATCGTAAGCGTATCGTCATCGTATCGTCATCGTAACTTCATCGTATCGTCATCGTAACTTCATCGTATCGGCATCGTATCGTCATCGTATCGGCATCGTATCGTCATCGTATCGTCATCGTATCGTCATCGTATCCAATGCGCCAAAGAGTTGGTTTGTATGGGGAAATTGAGCACTGGACATCAGTGACGTTGCGCGATGTTCAATTTCCCATTTTATTGGTTTTTGGCGCACTCGATGCGATGAAGATACGCTTACGATAGATGTTCGTGCTCAGCTGATGACATTAACCTTACTCCTTGCATAAAAGTTTTCAATAACTGATTCATAGATGTCGCTACTAGACTTTACCTAAATCGCGCTATGGTTTTGCTATAAAAATTGTTGTTATTTTACCTAGAAAGGAAACACAATACATTTTGTTATACTCGCATATAAATTTAATTTTAAAATAAATTGTTAAGTTACGTTCTTAATTTTTATTTCTTTGTATAATATGGTATTTCTGTATGCGGCAATCATAATTTATTATCTAAGCATTAACTCCATTCAAACAAAGCATTCTTCAGTCAATCTGTTTTTGATTTTCAAGTCCTTAATATCCATTTTAATATTTCTGGATTGAATCGTCATTTACAACGGGCCTTTAGCCAGCTGATAGAATTTTAGACGTAATAAATAAGCAGGTACTTACGTGTTGTTATTTTAATGGAGTTCCTCATTCGTTTCGGCTGAGGAGGTGTGATCAGCAGGTCCAGATTAAGCACGCCACCGCAGATCCTAGATGAAAAGAGACTTCTGAATCCAGGTGCAAAAATAATGGAAAATAATTATTAGCTTCCATTAGATGTCCGTTCTTCTCAGCTGAAGGTTGGACTTCTGAACCGGTGGTAGCTTCTGTAACTCTGACCTTTATAGATACCCTTCGTGGACCTAAACTGAATTAATGGTTTAAAATTGAATTTGATGGACTAAACTTGTCGCCGTTTAAGAACACTTTGGAATTTTTGTTTTATTTATTTGTCACTTTTTGTTCTATGGTTTTTTTCTTTTCATTTCCAAAAATAGACTGTTCACCTGATGGTAGTTGTCTCCATCACTAGCAATACCAGGAGTATATGTGCTGCCAACCTAGAAAGCTTAAGAAAAATCTGTCGCCAACACACCGGTAGGTAACTGGTGACAGATTTGTGGGTAGTTAATCAGGCGGGTACTGTGGAGCATCCCAGCAATGTATCAAATATGGATGGGACTTTCGAAATCTCACAGGAGGTTGGAACCTACATCCAGTTCATGATCCTGAGGGTGCAAATCACCTCTAAGTTTTACTAACTCACTTACAGTGAAGGAAAATATTGTGAGCAACCTGAATGCCCAATAAAAATCCAAGGCATCCCATACGCTCACGTCGTGGGCTATCTTAATTTAGAAATTAAGAACGGAGAAGAACTAGTCTACTCACCTGTACTTCCTCAAGTTGATTTCACCTGCTCTAGTTCTTGTCATACAAGTCTTTAGATATTTGGCGAATGCTTTTTCTGGAAGAAAATTATCTTTAATCAGCATCATTTGCAGGAAATACCTATACACTGCTGGGGCACGATTACCCCCTTAAAAGGATTATTGTGGTAGTCTGTCAGATTGCTTGACTTCGTGCTTTTGCGGTCCCCAGACACGATCACCTAGCGATGGAAATGTATATCCTCGAAATGGAAGGGTGTACCACCTCACTCCACTATAATGTACTGGTGGATAAATGGCCTGTTTTCATTTTCTTCGGTAGATGGCAAATGTCAACCAGCCTTCTAAGTTCACAATTAAATGAAAATATTCTTACCATTCTTTTCACCCACAAAAGTCCTCGGGTCGGGTAAGAACGGCGGTTCGGCCATGTTAAGATTGTCCAGCTCGTCTTTCTCCTTTTCATTCTTCGTATATCTGATGGAAGTTAAACAATTACGAGCTTTGTTAGTGCCAAATTGCACATAAAGCTTCGCTTTTTTAATATTACCAGGTATTATTCAGAATTTTATTGGAAAAGGGTTTCAATAATCTGACTCTACTACCGGTATTGTTTTTTTTTATAATGCTTTTTTTAGCTTCATGCATATGTAAGTTATTAGTATGTTAGTATGTAACGGAATCTTTGCACATGATTTTGACCCCCTTCAAGACGTCGGATTAACTTGAAATTTGGCATACTTATCAGTCCTTAACCGATGATAATTCAATATTTTAAATAGTTTGGCCTATTATCCTTTCTAGGAAAATCAGGATTAGCGGTTTAATTAAAAAATGAAAAATAAATAATTGTTTAAAAAAACTATAAAGAAACGCTTATATATAAAATCCAACTAAAAAATAGAAAATAAATTTGGATTAAGAAAAAAATGTTTTTATTGTAAAAATATTAAAATGATAATCCTTCGACTCATATCTGTCAATAAACGCAATTTCACCATGGTAAGTGATGATATGGCCGACGGTGGAAAGTACATCCTAATAGGGAACTGGCTCTCAAATACAGCTGCCGACCCACACCGTCAGGTACTTCACGATAAATATTCAACTTAAGTGTGGAGTCCAGGTAAGTAGGTACTACAAAGTAACCGTCTAATTTTATTTCTATAAATTGATTTTGTGGCGGTGTTTTTTACAATCGAGTTACATCATCTGTATAATACATCATCTGATGTAACTCATAACTGGCGAAAAATAAGTTCACAGAGATGATTGTGTTGCCATACTTAAGTAAAGAATTGTTACTAACTGGTTTGCTTTAAGGAAGTTTTCGATCTCCTTTATCTTTTCTCTGACCTCCTTGTAGAACTTATTCCTGATCTCATCGTATTCCTTCTTCACTTTATATGTTTCAATGTGTTCTTTAACATTGAAGATGAATAGGTCTGTAAGGGAATGATAGATTTTAGAATTAGTAGAGCTCTTAGTGCAGAGTTCGTCTGGGGAAGTACCACAATACCCATTTCCGCCGTGAAGCAGTAGTGCACTTGTATTACTGTGTTTCGGTTAGAAAGGTAAGGCCGATACATGAAACTTAGCAACTTCACGTCTCAGGGAAGTCAAAGCATTGGCGATGCCCTTATTGTTGCAAATGTCAATAGGCAGCGGCGACCACTTACCATCAGGTGGACCGTCTACTTGTTAGTCGGTCCATGTCGTATAAAAAATATTTATAAAATAAACCATGTTACCTTCATATCGGTTCGGCAAGTCGGCCAGGAGGGGGAAACTCCTGGAGCTCTCACTCAGCAGATCTATCATGGACCTGGCAGCGCGAACACACACACAAGTCCCATCAATAGTTTTGGGCAGCTTCACGCCGACTTTCATGGATGGGAACGACAGCTCTACTGGTTCTCTGAAAAAGACATCATATCAGCCCAGGGATCTGAACTGCTGAACATAGGCCTCCTCCTTGTATTTCCACCTCGAACGGTCCTAAGTCGCCTACATCCAAAGGCTTCCAGCTTTCGCAGTTTCACCCACGTTCTTGAGTGATCCAGGTTATTAACTATCTTTGTGACAAGTTTCATCCATATTCGGTTAGTAGTTTTGAGGTGAAACAGAAACAAACATTTAATAACTATTGTGTTGTGCCCAGGGTCTTTTAGTGAAGTCTGAAGGTTTGATTACTCTCTCATTTGGAAGTAGTAAAGCTCTATAGTGTAGAGTTCACCCGGGGAAGTACTACCACCATACCAATATCTGCCGTTAAGCAGTAGTGAACTTCTATTACTGTTTTCAGTTAGAAAGGTACAGGAGACTTAACAACTTCACGTCTCAGGGACTACACCTCATTGGCGATGGCCCCGGTTGAAAATGTCCATACGTGGTGGTGACCACATACCATCAGGTGGACCATCTCCGTGTTTGTCGGTCTACTCGTATCTACAAAAACCAACACTGTAAACTTACTGGTGCTTTGTGAATCTTATTTTGTTGAACTACTTCGGTTTAAAGAATTTTATTTCCCAAACGAACATTACATAGTTCACTTAGAATGAGAAACTTAAAATATAATATATTAGCTGTCCCCCGCGGTTTCACCCGCGTTCCCATGGGATGTCACATGTATTATAACTAAAAACTTTCGGCTTCAATCCGTTGCGTAGTTTTAAAGATTTAAACATACATAGGGATATAGGGACAGAGAATAAATATGTAGTAATGTGAGTTTAATCTACCTTTTTGTGTCAGTTATTAATGAGGTACACCAGCAGTCTCTTTTTGAAAGTATTCGCCGAGAGTTTATTATATAGCTGTGGTCCCTCGTACTGTATATTGTTCTGTCCGTACATGGTTCTAATTACAGGTAGTTCTATATTATCTATTTCTATTACCATCAACTTATTCAGCTGGTCGTAGAACTTACGGCTCTGGCTCTACAGGCTTAGGTTTCCTCGTTGGCATCCTGACAGCCACCCATATGTTCAGTCGAAGACCTTTGAACTCCCTCTGGTAGGTAGCCAGCTTCAGAGACTCAAACTTGAGATGTTTCTCAAGGTGCCTTAGCAGGGTGAAGGAGGCGATCTGTATGGCTCTTGAGAGCTGCACCCGGAGCGCGAGGCGAACCTGGAATTGTTTTTTGAAGTGACTTCTTTAGCACTGTTGTGATTTACAACTCGATGTAACGGAAAAGTAACGGTAAAAAGAGACATATATAGGATTTAGCCTATGAGAGAATGAGATAGCTAGTTTTCTGAAGGCTTTACTTCGTGTGAAATGCTAACATTGCAAGTGAGACTGCAAGACTGAGGATGTGGCCGGCTGTAGAGAATCCATAACCTAGAAGGGCTGCTTTTGAATGTCTGCCGGAACGCATTAAACGCAGTTTGTAAAAGTAGCAAGGTATTGTTTTATTTCTTTGTAATATTCTCTATCTATCTATCTATCTATCTATCTATATTTGTAATATTCTATATATCTATTTATAATATTTGTACTATGTATTTATTTTATTTAACAAAGTTAACATTTAATTATATTATTAATTACTTATAATTTTCTAGTTTCATAATTCCTACTAATGTTATAAACGCGAAAGTTTGTATGTATAAATGTTTATTCCTCTTTCCCGCTAAAACTAACCAACGGATTTGGATGAAACTTGGCACATAAATAGAGCATATATTGGAGTAGCATATAGGCTACTTTTTATATCGGGAAAATGTTACATCCCTCGGGACCGCGGGTGAAACCGAGGAGGATAATAAAATCACGTAAGTAAAACCGTTTGCTTTTTGAATGGACATGAACGTGTCACCCTGATGGATTCTCTATCTCATATTCTTAACAGAGTAAGAGAATGAGAAGTATTTAGATAATAACGTACCTCGTTGTAGCTCTGTGCTTGTAGAGGGGTGTAATTCCTTGAATTAGCCACGAATTCTTCTAGCATTTCTAACATCTGTTGGGAAAGGTAAACATAAATTATTTATATGGCGTATTTCTTAGCAATTTACAAGGTCTTTTATTTGGCAACTAAGTTTACATAAAGTGCTCAAATAGTTCAAATCCGGCTCGAAGGACCAAAACATATGAGGGAAAAATTTTTAAAATAAATATTGTTTTCGTTGACATTTTAGCTTTCTAAATCGGCCTTATAGATTGAATCTCTTTGAATTATGTATTACTTATTTTATTATGAAATCGGATTAAACAATTTTTTCAGTGTCCCTGATACCTGAAAAGGAACCTTTAAAGGATTTCTCATGTTTCTGTCTATCTGTCTGTCACAGCCTATTTGCTCCGAATCACTAGAACTGCTTGAGTTGAAATTTGGTACGCATATCTGTCTATTTAAAATACTCTTTTGACCGAATTCCAAAAAAAGGAACAGGTTATCAATTATACTGTTTGCCTTTTTTGTTAGTTTGTTACCTTCGCCAATTGAAATCTAATAAAAAAAAAATATTTTAAATTTTTTCAATGTATGACACATTTAGGCAAACTTACAGGCAAAGCTTCAGAGACCCTTTTATCCAGTTCATCATCATCACACTCGGTCCTCAGCTCCCACAGGTGGAGGTACGTGTTCATCTGTGTGACTACCCGAGGATCCGGCAGACCATCGCAACGTAAGTATTGCTGCCACTGAGAGTAGTATAAGTAAGCTATAGTATAGCTTCCTGCTATGCCAAGTAGGCTGACAAGCAGACGGTCCACCTGATGGTAAGTGGTCACCGCCGCCTATGGACACTTGCAATACTAGGGGTATCGCCAATACGTTGTTAACCCCGAGACGTCATGTTGGTAAGTCCACCAACCACTGTCACAAGGATGTATATTCATCTCTCTCTAACAATAGGCTATATGTTTTATATCCCTTTCTTCTTCGTCTAAGTATTTGGAGGCGCGAGGTATGATACTCCTCCATATAAAAGGGAAAATCTTCCGCCAGGCTAGCTGATCATGCCTGGGGACCGCGGTCCAACTGTTGATGTTGGATGCTTGTATATAAGTCAAATCATGAGAGAATCTCGATAACGCGATGTAGGATTCTCGCGTGTTTCTACTCGTTCATAGATGTCGCCACATCACTGTGGTGCGGGCGGTGAAGGATTGTAGGCGTATTCATAGATGTCGCCAGAAGTAGCTATCTAGAATGTGTACTGTTGCATGTGTTTTAGAATCACGGTGTTGGTGAATGATGTGTCTATATTTCAATACGTCGTTTTTTTTGCAGTTAAATTTTTAACTTACCTCTGCCTGTAACTGCTTCTTGTTTTCAAAATCCATCTTTTGTTTCTCGAATCCTGAAAGTGAATAATTAAAATTTTAGTAAACCTAGTTTTTGTCAATCTTTACTTGGACCTCGTGGACTTACTTGCTAACAATCGATGCCTTTATCAAAACACAGCAAGAGCTGGATTGGAAACACTCTCTGAAAGAAAACTGATCACAGATCGTATTGGAATAAGATTTAATTTCAAAGAGATGGCCTAAAATTTTGTGGATAGAAATCTGGATAGAGAGAAAGGAAGATTAGAGATTTTAGGTAAAACAGAATCGAAGAGTGTTGTAAGATAAATACCAAATACTTTACTGTATTAAATACTAGCTGTCTTCCGTGGTTTCACCCGCATTCCCGAGGGATGTTGCATTTTTGCGGGATAAAAAGTACCCCCTATGTGTTATTCCAGGGCATTTTCCATGTATGGGCTAAGTTTCATCCAAATCCGTTCGTTACAAATTTACATACAAACTTTCACTTTCATTAGTCTAATCTATCCTGATTAAAAAAATTTCATGACAGATAAATAAACAAACGAAATGTATGGATTTTTGTTACTCTTTCACGTATTTAACGTCGTATCCCTCGCACTTACTTTGAAACAAGGTGACAGCCTTTTCCAGTAAATCTCTTCTAATCTCTTGCTCCGCATTGTCCTTGGCCATCAGTTCTGCTCTTTCACGTGCCAGGGTTATTCGCTTCTCTTTCGCACCCGCGAGGATTGCTTGCCTTTGGAAGAAGATGGAAATAGTGTATTTTTTAGATGTAGGATAGAAGTTACGAACCAGTCTGGCTCTCTTCGGTAAATTTTACCCTAAGTACTTACCGGTGTGTACCCAGAGTTTCTAATAAGAGTTCCGAATGAGAGTTTTGAAAGAGAGTTTAGAATGAGAGTTTCGAAAGAGTTTCGAATGGAGTTTTGAAAGAGAGTTTCGAATTAGAGTTTCCAAAGAAAGTTTCGAAAGAGAGTTCGAAAGAGAGTTTTGAATGAGAGTTTCGAAAGAGAGTTTCTCAACAGAGTTTCGAACGAGAGTTTCGAAAGTGAGTTTCGAATGACTTTTTGAATGAGTTTAAAATGAAACTCTCGCTTAAGAGAGTTTTGAAAGAGAGTTTCGAATGAAAATTTTGAATGAAAGCCAGAACGCCAAACTAGAAGATAATAACTCAGTCGGGTGTCCAACCGTGCAGGCCATATCCAAAATCACTTATCGCAATTGAACTCAACAGTAGTACACTCGTACTACTGTTTCGGTTAGAAAGGTAAGGCCGGTGAAATTACAGGCACATGAGATTTAACTTCACGTCTTAATGTCGACAACGCGGCGATGCCCGTGGTGTCGAAAAGGTCCATAGGCAGCAGTGACCACTTACCATCAGGTGGACCGTCTGGTTGTTTCTTGGAATAAACAAAAAAGAAAAGGTTTGTTTCTACAGACTACTACAGGATAAAGGATACATTGTGGAGAAAGGTACTAACTTCTCCGCTTCTTTTTCGATTCTCCATTCTTCTAAACGCTGCTGCATCCACGCCTCTCTTTCCTTCTTGTTCATCTTTCTCCAATTTGTTGGCTGACAAGTGATTTATTAAATTGGACTGTATTTTTTATCTATGATTCTCTACGCCGTGTCTGTTAGATTGTTTTAATTGATTACTCTAACGGACACTGCTATAAAATCGATAATTATTTAGAATTAAATTGTCGAAGTAGACTTAATTTGCAGCAAACAATGTAGATATAGAATTTCGCGAAATACATTAGTGATTTTCGTTCTCGAAATATTTAGGGAGGTTGATATATTCCTAGAATAACACGATTCATTTAAAAATTAACTAGCATCCCACCCCGGCTTCACTTGTGTGGTGTAATATAAATTACACATACACCTCCGAAACAAATCCTCAAAATTATGGCAGAAACTGCATCAAAATCTTTAACGTACTTTAAAAGAATTAAACGCAGAAATCGACAGACAGAAATAGTCACTTTGTTTTATATACTACTATCTGTCCCCCGCGGTTTTACCCGCGTTCCCGAGGGATGAAACATTTTCCCGGCATAAAAAGTATTCTATGCTACTTCTAATACCTCTAAGAATATGTGTACAAAGTTTTATGATGATCGGTTAAGTGGTTTTCGCGTGAAAGCATAACAAACAAACTTACATTCACATTTATGTAGAGAAATTTGTTGCAAAAAAAAATTCCCGATATTTACTACAAGGCACAAAACAAGAATATTTAATAAAATCAACCTCCGTAAAAATAACGCGTTTTAACCAAAAATACACTACAAAGAGGATCCTCTATAATCGATATTCTTCATGACACGTCACAAAGCGGTCACAAAACTAGAAAAAATCATCTTTTCAGCAAAAAGGTTTGCGTCTGACTGACTAAATAAAAATTTGTAATTCAGAGAGGGGTGGAAGCCAGCATATCGCATGGTTAGGAATAATAGAAAGGGATACAATGAATGTTAATATGACAACTTTTAGGGAGAGCTCACGACATATAGTTATGGTTTTAAACTCAATCATAAGCCTGTTTTATGGGACATGCAACGTATGGGTGTTAGGGAGAAGGGGTGTAAAATAGCTACTTTGTTTTATTGTTAAAGGGTGGAAGTTTAACGCCATCCCTCTTTGGGAACGCTCAGTTGTTCAGTTGGTGCAGGGAAGTGCACGTAATCGGTATTCTCTATAGTTGCTCACGACAATGAAGACTACAGAAAGAAGCTGGAGTATCTGTCGCCGAAGATTAGTTCGAGTAGTTCTCGGAGCGCTACCACAGCACGCTGGTTTCGATACGCAATGATGTAAGTAGCATTTGGACTTACCCAAGGAGTATCACGTTTATTAAAACCAACCTTATTATGAAAGCAATAAGGATTTTTGCCAAAACTAAGATTGGATTCTTTTGTTTTTTTAATTTTCACTAATACTGTGATTTTATTTATGACGTTGAGCTGAACTAGCGAGCTATACGTTTGTATGATCTTAAATCAATCCCCTGATATCCCAACTTCAGATCAAAATGAAATCCCAAATCAAAGAAATATAAGTATGTCAATAGACAAGCTGTCCCCCCGTGGCTTCACTTGCGTCCGCCAGAGATGTTACACATGAACCACATACTATGGACACATTATGAACCATTTATACACCCAACGCCACCTCCTGATACCAAATAAATTAAGATAAAAGTTAATTTTAAATATGAGAGCGCTGATACCCATAACACAAGTTAAATCTTATTTTGGGTACCAGAGTTCAATGAAACACAATTTATTTATCTACCAAATTTGTTTGTATTACGTTTGCGTAAATTTGTATAAATAGTGTTTAAGGAACAAAAATAGATTTCAATAAATTATTATTATATTATTTCCGGGACAAAAGCCTTTGTGCCATTCCAGACTATTATCTATATCTGTGCCAAATCTCATCCTATCCGTTCAGCCGTTTTGGCGTGAAGGATTAACAAAGACTCCATCCAACCTTTCATATTTACATTTGTATTAGCTGTCCCCCGCAGTTTTACCCGCGTTCTCAAAGGAATATAAACATACAGGTATTCCTCTTAAATCATTCTGTCTATTGATGAAAACCGCATCAAAACCCGTTGCGTAGTTTTAAAGATTTAAGCATAAATAGGGATATGACTATAACTCCAGCCTAAATACCATGCAAAGAATGCAAATTGCATTATAAGAGCTATAGCCAATGTACCATGGTTTGTTACCAATACTGAGATCCATGAGGCGCTAAACATTAGAACTGTTAAGGAGGAAATAAAAATAACAGGCACTAACTACAGAATACGACTGGGAAAACACCCAAACGACCTGGCAACTCCCTTAATAAACACCAGCTACCCTAAACGACTGAAACGCCATGACATCCAAGGGCGTGGTGACAGATGGTGAAGAATGAGTTGCCTCCAGTTGAGGAGCATCTCATACATGACACAAATTGCATACAGCTAATCTGCTTATAGTTAGCGACTGATTGTAGATATGCCAAAAAAAAAAAGAAAGGGATATAGGGACAGGGAAAGCGACTTTGTTTTATACTATGTAGTGATTATATAAAGTTAAGGATATATGTTTTGATTTCTTCAGGATCAAACTGCTAAAAGGGTTTGGAGTTAGGAACCAAATAAAGCTTACTAAAGCCACTTAATAAATAATATCCTGGGACATTCTTTACACACGGCCATCTGGTCCCAAACTAAGCAGAGCTTGTACTATGGAAACCAGATAACTGATATACTACATATACTACTTTTTGTTTTTTTTTTTTTCTAAATACATACTTATATAGATATTTACACCCAGACTCAGAACAAACAGACATGTTCATGCACACAAATGTTTGTCCTGGGTGGGAATCGAACCCGCGACCTTCGGTTTGGCAGTCAGAGCGTTAACCACCAAGCCAACTGGCCTGCCTAATTAATAATCTCAATAGCTCTTACCTTTTCAAACTCAGGTATTTCCTCCTTTTCTTTATCTTTCTTCCCTTTCTTGCCCTTCTTCTTTTTCACTTCTACCTGTTCCTCTTCGACTTTCTGTTGTTCTTCGGCTACAGGAAAATAAGATTCGTTTATTTTTGGAAGAGACTTTATTAATGCTTACTGAGGACATACAAATTAACGTTTAAGACTTTAAAAACACAGGGGGAAGGTTCAAATTTAGTTATTACTAATGAAGCTATGGACGCTTTTATATCGAGCCCCAGGTCCAAAAGACAAACTAAAGGGCAAAAAATAATGTATCTGCTTAAATTTCAAATGTTACTCTCCAAAGCTGTTGAACTTTCAGCTCTAATGTCAGCCTCTGAAGGATCAAAATAATAAGCTACTCTCTAAGCTTTGATTATACTTACGCCTTTTCTGTAAAGGAGAAATTTAAGGAATACTTTGGATTTGATTTAAGAAGGAAGTTAATGGACAATCATTTAAAGATGTTCAAAACTATCAATTTGTAAAGAAGCAAAACAGTCATCGAGTAGTAGAGCTCTTAGTGCAGAGTTCGTCCGGGGAAGTACTACCACCTTACCCATTTCTGCCGTGAAGCAGTAGTGCACTTGTGTGACTGTGTTTCGGTTAGAAAGGTAAGGGGGCCGGTGAAGTTACAGGCACCTGAGACTTAACAACATCACGTCTCAGGGTCGACAACACATTAGCGATGCCCCTAGTGTTGCAAATGTTACCATCAGCTGGACCGTCCGCTTGTTTGTCGGCTCATGTAGTATAAAAAAAAATCTTGAATGAAGTTACGAGCTACCGTAGTGCACTTGTATTACTGTTTCGGTTTGAATGTTAAGGCCGGTGACATTACAGGCACATGAGACTTAACTTCACGTCTCAGGGTCGACAACGCATTGGCAGTGAACCTGGTATTAACAATGCCCTATTAATGATGAAATGTGATGAAATGGAGAACATTTTTAAATGGAGAATAATAACCAGCTGGCAATGACTCTTCAGACCATCGGAACATTTCGCTGCTCGTCTTCTTTGTCACTTCTTCATCAGCTGCCTATAATGAGGTTACTGTCAGTCAAAATATTAACAGGGACTTTGCAAATGCTACTCTGCTTCATCTTCTTTTTTTACCTAACAACGGCCTAGGGAAACGATAAAGGTCTTAGGGGAACTTAAGTATTCCCGGTGTGATATTAAATAGATATCCTGGGACATTCATAACACATGAATCTCTGATCCCTAACTAAGCAGAGCTTGTTATGGGATAGATAACTGATAGTACAAATATTACTGTTCAAAAAACATAGGTATTCACAGGGTTGCCAGGTCGCCAAACCTAGCCGGACAGACCAGTCAGTTTGGTCGGACATTTGTGTAAAATGCCCGGACATCCTACATTATTGAGGATTTTGACTCTCAGTATTATTAAGTACGACGAAAAATACGAGTAAATGTAAAATCAATCTTCTTTAATTATTACCAGCTCGTTTGCGAAATGTAAAAAGCGTAACAAAGGCCGGACGAGCCGGACACCGTTTATTTTGGCCGGACACGCAAAAAGCCTAACTATGGCCGGCTTTATCCGTACGCCTGGCAACGGTACACATACGAGTACATAGACATCAACACAAAAAAAAACTGACAAAAATCGAACCTGAGACATATTGCGTGGGATTCAGAGTGACTAACCACTATACCATCCGGCCCGTCAAACTATAATACGTAACATACTCTAGTTGTGTGCTAAATTCAATGAAAATCTGTTCAGCCAACACCGATCTTTGTGATAGCAAATATACAAACACAATCACATTGATAATATAACTTCCCCCATACGATTTCTGCCGTGTAAATATTGATCAAAATGGGTATATCCCTATTTCAAAATGAGTATTTTAAAAATAGAAATGAATTATAGGCTACGCTTGTGCAGTATTTCAGCAAGATCCTGGTTGCATCCAGGGTTGCCAGGGTTGGTTAACAGCATGTACAAAAATTGGGTTTAAAAATCTTTTTTTCTTATTATTTTACTAAAGAGTTACAGTACCTTCTTCTTTCCCTTCTTCTTTTTTTGTTTGGGTTCTGTAAAATAAAGAATTATGTTAATAAAACGAAATATTAAGAGACATTTCTTCATATACGAAATACGCCTATTTTTTTTTTTTTTGCGTGTCGATCGTTTTGGCTAAATTTGTTTAGACCAGAATTCTGCCAGGCGTACTGTGTCGTCTGTAGCGTTATACAGGTCTTCTGGCGTGCAAGATGAGGGGCACGCAGGGCACGACAATAGATGTGCCATTGTCTGAGGGGAGGCGCCGCAGTTGCACAGGTTGCTTGTGCTGTAACCCCATCGGCACAGGTTGTCCCTGCATCGGCCGACTTGGGTTCGGACTCTGTTGAGGGACTTCCACGTCAGCCACGGGAGCTTATGCCCTGGGGGAAGCTTCTCCATAACAGGGTTTGGTGATGCTGTTGGGTATATCTCCTGCCAGAGCTTACGCCTATATTGAGTTTTGTACATATAATAATGTGTTACAAAAATAACTTAACTAAAATAAACCATCACTACATAATATGAAACAAAGTCGCTTTATCTGTCCCTATATCCCTATGTATGCTTAGATCTTTAAAACTACGCAACGGATTTTGATGCGGTTTTTTTTAATATATAGAATTATTGAAGAGGAAGGTTTAAATGTATACATGCATATTATAGCAGAGAAACACTGATCATTTTAGAGGTTTCTAATGTGATGTCGTAAAGAAAAAAAAAATTTTTGCGCTTACATTGGAACCGCTGGCTGATCCCTACGAGATAGATCAAAATAATGTAGTACAGTAGTTTACACCTTAAAAAGGTCTACAAAAAGTCCACATTCAAATATTCTTTATTAGCAGCATTGTTCCTGGCGAAGCCGGGGCGGGTCGCTAGTCAATTATATATTTCTTTATTCATTTAATGATGAGATTTTAGCGAAATAATAAATAACCGGAGACATTTTATAAACGGCACTCTGATCCCAAACTAAGCAGAGCTAGTACTATGGAAACCAGATAACTGATATACTATACTCGTATATTCAACGTTTTTTCTCTTACCTACTTAAACAGAATGTTACAAAACTACCCGTAAATGCGAATGTAGGTCAAATGAGGCCTTATAACGAGTCCATTCACAATATTTAAGAACCGTAGTAACGCTGTATAACATACCTCAAAAAAAAATTATTTAAAGATTTTTATGAATGAAAAATTGAAAAACTATTAAAGTAGACAATTATTAGGTAAAATAGGTACTTATGCCTTTCTGTTAATTAATCTGGTTCCCTGACATGACAGCTTACAAGGGCTTACTTCTGCATATAGACTGCAAAAAGTGCAAGGCTCATTTTTAGGACTTAGTGCACGCATCTATAATAAAATCCCTGCTGAAATTTTAAATTTGCCTTTACAAAAATTTAAGGAAAGAATTAAGACTGTTTTAGTCCAAAAGGCTTTCTACAATACAACTGATTATTTTAATGACGACAATGCTTGGGTATAGCGCTCGCTCCAGCAGGACACATCTTTATGTACAAAATCTTATTTTGAAAAGAGTAATTGCTGAGTTTCTTGCCGGCTCTTCTCAGTAAAAGCAACCTTCCGAACCGGTGTTAGAGTCTGACCATTCATAAGTGCCTGTGAAGGCCTATTTGAATAAATATTTCATTTCATTTCATTTCATGCAATTTTATGTGATCCAGTGGGAATCGAACCCACCTAGTAAAGAATGAAAGCCCTCCAACAATTTATTATGAAAAAAACTCACCAGATATTGTTTTCGATGAATAATTTATAACTAAAAGGTACTTGAGAAGTATTTTTACCGTTCATGTACTATCTACAGACAACTTATGGAATTGTAATGTGGTGGCCATGGTAACAAAGTATTGATAAAACATTTAAGCCCAAAAAATGAGGGCAATTGGCTTGGTGGTTAGCGACCCTGACTGCCAAGTCGAAGGTCGCGGATACGATTCCCACCCAGGACAAACATTTGTGTGCAATGAACATGTCTGTTTGTTCTGTGTCTGGGTGTAAATATCTATGTATGTATCTATTTGGAAGAATAAAGTAGTTTATGTAGTACTAGCAGTCCCCCGCGGCTTTACCCGCGTTCCCGTGGGATGTCACATGTATTATACATAAAACCGCATCAAAATCCGTTGCGTAGTTTTAAAGATTTCAGCATACATAGGGATATAGGGACAGAGAAAGCGACTTTGTTTTATACTATGAAGTGATATCAGTTATCTGGTTTCCATAGTACAAGCTCTGCTTAGTTTGGGATCAGATGGCCGTGTGTAAAGAATGTCCCAGGATATTTATTTATTTATTTTAATTGATTTTGCTAATCTAGCTACTGATATACTCCTATACACTCCCACATATTACCCACTCACATTTAGGTTATACAACACTGTCAACAAAATTACTAAAAACACTGACTGGGGATCATAAAACGATTACCGTACTTGCCTGCTTCTAAAAGGAAATATCACTTTGTTAAACTATTGTACTTACTTACCTATCTTATGTATGTTTCATTTCTGCTCCTTACTTTATACTTTTTGTATTAATTAATCTAGGAAAACCTATAATTGGCTTATAATAAGTTGTATTTTTGATTGTAAACATGTTCTGTAATATGGCTGTTGGTTTTCTAAATAAATAAAAATAAAAAGCTACTCCATTTACATTTTGCCGTAATCCACAGGAATCTTATGTTTTCCGGGATTGTGAAATAGCCTGTATCGCACCTCTCTCTCTCTCCCAAAATCAAGCATATACAAAGTTGTACCTTCGATAACAGGAGGTAATGACTCAAAAGATGCACTGGTATACGAAGTATCCGTAAACTGAACTTCATCAGGTTCGAGTTCCAGGTCTGTGGTGGCCACCAGGAGTTCGTCTTGGACATCGGATTCTGTTGAACAGATTACAGGTGAGTTATGGGAATTTAAACTGTAATTGTTAATGGCTAAAGGTTTGTTTTACCTGGAGGTTCATTTGCGTCATCCTGAAATATAAAATAATGTTAGAAAAATATTTTATTGTACTTAAAAAGCATTTGCCCTGTAGGGGAATACACAAGTTCCCTGGGAATTGTTGTTTTCCCCGGTGTTTAAAGTGCCAAAATTGGCAGAACATACAAACATACACATCTTCACTGATATAATAAGGAGAGAAACTTTGTATTTATGTTTGTAATTAATTGACTCTACCTTTGTCTACCTCAATCTTTGTACTATGTCTCAAGAAACAGCTATTGTGAGCTTTATCCTCATCCCACGTTAAGTTGCGTTAACTAGAGCATTGAGTTAATCGGGGAAGTATACTATACCCATTTCCGCCGTGAAGCAGTAGTGCACTTGTATTACTGTTTCGGTTAGAAAGGTAAAGCCGACATTACAGGCACATGAGACTTAACTTCACGTCTCAAGCGACAACGCTACGATGCTGGTGTTGCAAATGCCCATAGGCGATATCTTTTACAATCAGCCCCCTTATTCAGCTAATAGAAACTTCGTCGACTAGCCGCTTCACGGAGGCCTCGGAGAGCTTATCTCTCACGTGATTAGTAGTATTAGCGTAGTAAGCGACAGAGACAGAACATCCTCGAGTTAGTGTTATTTTCCTTACAGAATCGAGCCCCATGTGACCGTCTGCCAGTTTGTTTTGGTACTTTACAGTTAGAATATTTGAGAAGTATGCATACTTTTTTGCTTTTCTTATCTTTCTTAGCCATTTTTACGGGTAACACAGATGTTGGTTATATAAATACTGGAAATTATAACAAGAAAATATAAAAATAAATAAATAAAAATCAGCTACAAAACATTATAAAAGGATGTCTTGTTGACATAAAGTGACAGTTAATATTTTTAATTTCGCATAAACAAGTAGGCTGTCAGGCAGACGGTTTCCTTAAGGAGGTTCGCAACACTAGGAGCATCGCCGCGTTGTCGACCCTGAGACGTGAAGTTAAGTCTCATGTGCATGTAAACCGGCCTTACCTTTCTAACCGAAACAGTAATACAAGTGCACTACTGATTCACTGCGGAAATAGATTTGGAGACATTCTTTACACACGGCCATCTGATCCCAAACTAAGCAGAGCTTGTACTATGGAAAACAGATAACTGATTTCCTACTAATATTATAAATGTGAATGTAAGTTTGTTTGTTACGCTTTCACGCGAAACCAAATCTGGTGAATACGGTGGATGCTCCAACAATTCGAACTTTAATTCATGGATTTTAGCCATTGTCAAAATGCTCATGTGACACGGTGCATTGTCCTGATGAAAAAGGATTTTCTTTTTCTGTAAACCGTTCTTTTTCACGATTTTTTTCCTCCAACTGGTTCAAAAGGTTGCAATAATATTCAGAATTAATTGTTTTACCAGTTTGCAAGTAATCCACAAACAAAATTCCTATCGCATCCCAAAAAACTGATGCCATAACCTTCTTAGCCGATTTCCGGACACGAACTCGTTTCGAAGCCGAACAAGGTTCACACCACTCTTTAGCCTCTTGTTTTGATTCAGGATCATGATAATAGACCCAAGTCTCATCTATAGTGATGAATCGCACAAAATCCACTTTATCCTTTTTAAAACGCTCCAAATGTTGCTGAGAAAGTAGCATTCGAATGTGTTTTTGTTTCATTGTTAGCGAATGCGGCACCCATTGTGCACACAGCTTTCTAAAACCCAAAATTTCACTTAAAATATGGCTCACACTGCCTAATGAGGTGTGTAGAGCCTCTACTAAATCTCTCTCAGTCAATCGACGATTTTCCAAACCATATCCTGTATTTTGGCTATGATTTCTGGTGTTGATGCGCTTTTTGGACATCCTTCACGTGGATCGTCTTCAAGGCTTGGATGAACCGTCATTTAAATTCAGCAACCCATCTTTCTACTGTGCTAATTGTAGGTGAACAATCATTATACACTTTTAACATTCGTTCGTAAATTTCTTTTGGTGCTACACCTTCCCAAAATAAGAATTTTATCACTGCACGATAGTAAATTTTTTCCATCGTAACAAAATACTGTGACACGGCGGCACTAAATGGCTTGTAAACGAAGAATGAATCGACAGATTGAAATGAAACTTCACATACGTTCAAATGAAGAGTGTACTAACAAAACAAAAAAAAATTGTGCTAGTGGCAACGCCCTCTCTTATCGAACGACAAAACTTATTGAACAACCGTAGACTGCAAAAAGTGCAAGGGGTGCACTGGTGCACGCGTCTATAATAAAATCCCTGCTGAAATTTTAAATTTCCCTTTACAAAAATTTAAGGAAAGAATTAAGACTGTTTTATTACAAAAGGCTTTCTACAACACAAATGATTATTTTAATGACGACAATGCTTGGGTGTAGCGCACGCTCCAGCAGGACACATCTTTATGTACAAAATCTCATTTTGAAAAGAGTAATTGATGAGTTTATTGCCGGCTCTTCTTATCGCTCTTCGTAAAAGCAACCTTCCGAACCGGTGTTAGAATCTGACCATTCATAAGCGCCTGTGAAGGCCTATTTGAATAAAAATATTCCATATTTCATAAAGTTGCAGCTATTTGGTATTTTTCTATTTTATTGTTATTTTTTTGTCATTATATGCAGTATAAAGCTATTTGAATTTTTGAGGTTAGGTGTCATTTTTGTAGTTAGATGTCGATTCGATATAAATAGATATGACATCAAAAGCTCTGGAACGCGGGTGACACCGCGGGGGACAGCTAGTCATTAATAAAGTAAAAAACAAGTAGATAGGTAATTATGCGTTAAGTACGCTGTAATTAGATTAATGAACTATGAAGTTCTGTTACTTGCGTTTTAGCTACTGAGATAATTATACGCTGTCAACACACATAAGAAATGCTGACTAATTGTTAAGGGGAAGACAACGGCTTGATTGTTATAGTTTTAATTACCTAAAAGGCTTTTAAGTATTACCAATGCGTAAAAGAAAAGGTAGAGAAAACTTTATGTTAACCCGGAACGTGTCAAATGGTCAAAACTTTCAAATTTTATCTGTCACAGTGCTGAGTTCGACCTTGACCTGTGCTTCCGAGCGTTATTTACCTACTTTCAATAAAACAACGATTTCTCGGTATTTTACTACGAGAGCTGTTAAATAAATAGTATTCTAGAGTAGTAGAGCTCTTAGTACAGAGTTCGTCCGGGGAAGTACTACCACCTTACCCATTTCTGCCGTGAAGCAGTAGTGCACTTGTATTAATGTGTTTCGGTTAGAAAGGTAAGGCCGGTGAAATTACAGGCACATGAGACTTAACAACTTCACGTCTCAGGGTCGACAACGCATTGGCGATGCCCCTAGTGTTGCAACCACTTACCGTCAGGTGGACCGTCTGCTTGTTTATCGGCACAAGTGGAATAAAAAAAAAATGTTACTGTTCTATAATCTAAACAATATTTCCTATCCATTTTGATATTTTTCAATGTAATTGGAAAAATTATAAAAATATACACTCTGAGAGGAAAAACAGACTTTTCATATTTTCCCCCGTTTTTTCACAAAACCATTGTTTTAAAATAAATATTTGCAAAATAATGTATTTTACATTATGATTTGTTCTATGTAATGTTAACTTTGTCCTTTATTGTAAATTTGTTCTTTTATGTTTTACAGTAATAAAATTATTTTTCATTGTTTATTTTCCATAAATTTGTCAACGCGTCTACAACCATATTCGATAGTTCGATTACAATACCGGTTCGGAAGGTTGTATTTCCGAAAAAGAGATGGAAATAAACTAGGTAATTACTCAAAACGAACAAATGACGAAGATGTTCTAAAAGCCGACATAAATAAAGAGCTTTTTTTGTCAAACAAACAGACTGACCGTCCACCTGACGGTAAGTGGTCGGCTTCAAATGATAGTCTATATATCTAATACCTTTAAACGAGCAATTCTCAATAATTCATCATCATCATCAGCCTATCTCCGTCCACTGCTGGACATAGGCCTCACCTATGGCACGCCACTGAGCTCGATCTTCAGCTCTTTGTTTCCAACCGCTGCCAGCCAGTTTGCGTATATATATAATTAGGATCTCGAAAACGGCTCCAACGATTTTCATGAAATTTAGTATGCATAGGTTTACGGGGGCGATAAATCGATCTAGTTAGGATTCATTTTCTGAAAATGTGCTTCATTCTACTTTCTTCATTCAGTCTATTCTACTATGGAATGAGCTCCCTCTTGAAATCAGGATGGCTAACAGTCGGTGTTGTTTTAAGATTAAAGTACGGAAACACCTACTCACTACAACGTTAGCAGATTCATCTCGGCTCTAATTTTACTTACTTTTACTCCTTTGTTTAATATAAATATATATGTATGTAATTATTTATTAAGCTTATATATGTAAATAATATATTAAATAGTATGTTTATGTAAGTTTATATTTGTCTTCCATACTATAAATCTCTCCCATAATTTCTTAGTGCATCTACCTGTAATTATCTCTGCATCACCCAAAGGTTTTCACCTCACCGCCTTTGTACACTACTGTAAATAAAGTATTAAATAAATAAATAAAATGTCGTTTTATCCGTGTTTTTACGCAATGCAAACTTATACAGTATACTTAATTTTTTGTGAGAAATACTGTTATTGGGAGCTCTTTATTATCGTATCTTATTTGTATCTAGGTATATATGACAGTGCTTTAAAAAAGAGAATACGGTAGAAGTCACGTTAGTAAAGAAATCCCCAGCAACGCTCGGCCATCCAGGTACTTAATTTAGAAGGCGAAACTGACTGACTGACATATCAACGCAGGCCCTAAACTATAAGGGTTAGAAGCTTAAAATTTTGCACAGGGGTTCCTTTTATAACGTAGGGGGGCACAAAGAAAGGATTTATGAAAATTCACCTCCTAAGGGGGTAAAACGGGGGTGCAATGTTAGTATGGAACCTGTTTTATTGGTCTGACAAACTTGGCATTTATATTCTTTAAAAGATTTAATTAAACACGTGTTTCATCGTTTTTTAATATTCCTATATCTCGTGAATGCGGGTGAAACCGCGGGGGACAGCTAGTTGCATATAAAATCGCCGGAAAGTACCAGGATGCCAGATGTTGAGTGGGAGTAAACAGAATGCAGGCAAATATTCTTTTTTTATATATGCAACAAGGTTGTCTACTTTTGCGAGACACTACAAAGGTTGTGTACTATGTTTAAACGTGTTTTAAAAAAAAAGTTAATCCAGTTTCAGCTGTTTAAAGTCCAATAATTTTTATTTAACCTCTTTAGTCAGCTCTCCTTGAGGATTACGGAAGTATTTATTATTATCTATACTAATATTATAAAGAGGAAAGATTTGTATGTAAGTATGTTTGTTACTCTTTCACGCCAAAACTACTAAACGGATATGGATGAAACTTGGCACATAGATAGAGCATATCCTGGAATAACATACAGGCTACTTTTTATCCCGGGAAAATGTGATATCCCTTGGAAACGCGGGTAAACCTGCAGGGTACAGCTATTATTAATATTATAAATGTGAATATAAGTTTGTTTGTTACGTTTTCACGCGAAAACTACTTAACTGATCATTATGAAACTTTGTACACATATTCTTGGAGGTATTAGAAGTAACATAGGACACTTTTTGTACCGGGAAAATGTTACATCCCTCGGGAACGTGGGTGAAACCGCGGGGGACAGCAAAACTTGCGGCACACTATGATGGCCGTTTTGACGTTTAACAATGACAGAAGAAAAATAACCTTTATTCCTTCGGACATAAGGTGCATCTGTTGATCCGACAGCGAATTGTGTGATGATTGAAATCAATCTTATTCCAAAGCAATACAGTTTCTTTACCTTTGACAATCTGAAACGTCAAAACGGCCATCGGAATCGAGCCCACGACCTGCAGCACGGTCTCTAACCGTCAACCTAACTAGCCCGTCGGATTTTACCTATTTAGAAAGTAATGATTTTCAAATCAAAAATACTTATTGTTCATTCCAAATTGACCCCTAGTACAAAAGTCTTAAATTACTTTTTCATTGAGCCATTGATATGTCATGAAAATTGATAATTATGCACAGTTAGGTACGTTGCAAAGTTTTTGTGAAAAACCTCAGGGACAGATGGGCGAACGGACACGGTAGCGATTGCTTAAGGGTTTTTGATTTCGTTTTAAGGTACGGAACTCTATTAAAAACAATCTAAATTGAGTACCTATGTAAATTTCTTTTTTTGTAATGTTTCGCTTTTTTAATACCTTGAAAACCTTGCATACGAAAATGATACATATTACAATTTTAATAAAGTACATATTTGATTACAATTTGTTTAACGCATTATAATAATATCATATTTAATTTCCTTGTTTTTTTGTAAATTGTTTTAAATAGGTGGCCAGTATTTACCATCAGGTAGACCGTCTGCCTGTTCGTCAGCCTGCACAGAATAAAAAAAAAAAAAAAAGTAATAAAAATTACCAAGAAGTTTCTCCTTAACAAAACTACAATTGTCATCAGAATAGAATTACAAAATGCGACATTTGACCCTTCTAACCGTTGTCGTACCGACGTCCGTCTCTCTCGGACATTTCAAATTTAAAAACATTCCAATAAGGCCACTGTAATTTTCGTGACAATTCGAATTTCGAATTCAATTTATAAAGTTGTTGTTTTAATTGCATACTCAGTCAGTTCTTTTTCGTCATGTGTTAAACGTAGTTGGAAATGAGTGTTCCGTTTTTAAAATTAAATTGAGAATTGTGTTCGAATATTAAATTTAAAAGCTTTGTTCAAATAGTCAAACATGGGTTTCTTGGAACAAAGAGATTTTAGTAATGTGGAATCAATTCCGGAATTTTATAATGGAAAAACTATTTTTATTACTGGAGGTTCAGGTTAGTTTTTTTTTTATATTATTATATGGTTTTTAGTCTGTCTACTTTAAGGAGCTTCTGACGTTTAAGAAAATTCGACTTTATTCGTTTAGAAATAAGGTTCAGCCTTAAATGTTGATGATCAAAATGTACTTTATCTCAAAGCAATAGGGTACATTTCTTTACAACTTTCTTATACGTCAAAGGGGACTTCTTATATTGGACAGATTGTTGTTTCGGTATTATGGATGACAAGGCAAAACCTCTTTATATCTCAGAACATTCTTTACACACGGCGATCTGATCCCAAACTAAGCAGAGCTTGTACTATGGAAACCAGATAACTGATATACTACATTACTTCCTAAATTTAGATTTACAACTAAACAGAACAAACAGACCTGTGGTCTGGCAGTCAGAGTATCTCATCACTCCAACCAGCCCTTGAAAAGTCCAGCTTCTTTCCTTCACGCCTATGAGGTTAAGTGATGCTTCAGTAGATGACCACTTGTCCACCTGATGGTAAGTGGTCACCGCCTATAGACATTTGCAGTACAAGGTGCGTTATCAACCCTGAGACGTGAAGTTAAGTCTCATGTGCCTGTAATGTCATCGACCTTACCTTTCTAACCGGAACACAGTAATACAAGTGCACTACTGCTTCTCGGCGGAAATGGGTAAGGTAGTTCTTCCCCGAACTCTGCACTAAGATCTCTACTACTACTTTATGAAAAGCTGTTGTTAGTGTATATATAAATGGGTGTAAATATCTATTTAAGTATGTATTTAGAAAAAAAAAAGTAGTATATGTAGTATATCAGCTATCTGGTTTCCATAGTACAAGCTCTGCTTAGTTTGGGACCAGATGGCCGTGTGTAAAGAATGTCCCGGATATTTATCGGTTTAAAGAATTTATTTCCCAAAAAGAACATTACATAGTTCACTTAGAATGAGAAACTTAAAATTATAATATAATGTGAGTTTAATCTACCATATTGTGTCAGTTTACTTATTATTATTATTTTTTATTTTTATATATATACAACATATATATTTATTCAATTCAAAATATTGTCTGTATTGTTTCTTATTATTTTAAATGCGAACGTTTGAATGGATAAATGAATTTCTCAATGCAAATAAATAAAGTAATGTTCTTTTTTATTTAATTGGTTTTTGGTCCACATTCGAGGATCAGTTCCTAACTTTTCGGACGAGAAATTAATTATATTAAGATCGATGAAATGAACAGGGGCTCGATTCCGTATGGAAAATGACACTAACTCGAGGATGTTTCGTCGCGGCCTCTATGCTCTATCTCTGTCGTTTACTACGCTAATACGTGAGACCACGAGAGGTAAGCTCTCCGAGGCCTGCGTGAAGCGGCTCGCCGATGAAGTTTGTATTAGCTGAATAAGGGGGCTGGATGAAATTTGGCATAGTAATAGATTATAGTCTGGATTAGCAAATAGGCTACTTATTATCCCAGAAGCAGTTTTTTTACGAGCTGATTGGAGCTGTGGGTATACACCTTGAATGTCACGTCACAGGTCGCGGGTTCGATTTCCAACACAAACAATGAATATTGAACATGTCTGTTTGTTCTGTGTTTTTGTATGTATCTATAATAAAATGTTGTATGTTGGAGGCTTAAGCACGAACATCTATCGTAAGCGTAGCGTTATCGTATCGACTGCACCAAAAAGTCATGTATCTAAAATTGAACACCGCGCACCGCGCATACCGTGACGTTTCGCGACGTTCAATTTCCCAGATGTAGCATTTTCCCGACACAAAAAGTATCCTATGTTACTTCTAATACCTCCAAGAATATGTGTACAAAGTTTCATGGTGATCGGTTTAGTAGTTTTCGCGTGAAAGCGTTACATACAAACTTATATTCACATTTATAATATTCATATTTATAGGGGGTTATATTTTTTTTTTCAGGATTCATGGGGAAAGTTCTGATAGAGAAATTGCTGTATTCATGTCCAGGCCTCGATAGGATATATCTCTTGATGAGGAGCAAAAAGGGAGTCAAGTCGGAAGAGAGACTCGCCGAACTCTACTCAAGTGCTGTAAGTAAATTCAAAATTAAAAATTCAAAACCACTTATTCAGTTTAGGCCCTCGGAAGGCACTTATGAAGGTCACATTTACTCCAAGAACCTCTTCTTACTTCTACAAAGTCTTCTTTTTTTATTTAAACTTACGGTCCTTATAGAAAAATTTACTTAATTGCTCATTTACTAAGGTTCTTTTTGACCTATTCCATATTATTTTATAAACCAATATTTATATTGTAGCAACCAATTCTTTTTTTATTTATCATATATTTCAATAATAGCAACCAATAATTTTTTTTTGTAAGCATGTTTTTACTCCTTGAATCATGCATATCCCTCGGCAACCCGGGTGAAACCGCGTGTCACAGCTAGTAATATATTTAAACTTTATCTATTGATCCATTCCATATATTTTTATAAAACAATATATACTCGTGTATATGTCGGAATATGTGGCCGGATCATAGGAAGTATCATCACCGTCAGACATTATATGGGCGTAGATATGTTTCTTTGAGAAAAATGAAAGTCGTAGGTAAGTTAACTTGCTTCGGTACTTTAATACAATCACACTGAACACAACGAAACGTGAGACAGTTCCTAGACTAGTTGTCCGCGCGGCGGCCAGCAGAGAAGTGCGTGCCCGGGATTGTCGAATGTCTTCGTTACCTCGGCTCGCGCGAACACAAATCCAGACTCTGTCAAAGCGCTGACGTCATAACGCTTTCGCCTCGTTGTCAAATCAACTCCCGTACTAATGACTCTTCCGACATATATGTATTTATATTTTATTAATTACAGTGTTACGACCGTCTCAGAATACACAATCCAACGATTTTCGCGTCGAAGGTCTTTGTCATTGCTGGTGACGTCATGGAACTTGGACTGGGTAAGTGGAATTTGCTTTTATTGGAGAAACTAATCACTACAGTATTTGCACTGTAGCATGGTGCGCTTGATAGTTTCCGTAACGTTTCGTTTCACACTTGAAAGTTTCCGCGATTTACAAATCGCATCCTCAGTACGATAAGGGCCGAAATGGAGTTAAGATCATAGAGAGTCACAACAAAGTACGCTCTATCCGATGAATATATAATATAGTCAATTTAATGATAGAATAAGCATACCGATACTTCAGCCTCTTTAACATCGGGACCCACCCTCCCCGCTCAGTGCGAAAGTGACCCAATCAGAGATGTGCCAAAAGTGTTTTTTTGAGTTAAGCCCCTATCGTTCTGAGGGTGCGACATTATGACTTAGTATTTCAGCTGTAACACATTCGTAATAAATTAAATCATTAATAACTGTAGAAAATTAAATTAAACCTAACCAGAATGTACTAGGCTAGAAATAAAATCAAATTGAAACAAAAATTAAGCAAAGTTTTATGCGTATAAAGTAACGCCATAGACGAAGTGATGGAATGTACTGCTACGAAGGAGGCAAGGTGCTAGAAGCTCTGGCTGGCAGTTTTGATTGTGTTCTGCAGAAGCATTGGGGGTCAACCCTGAGAAACCCCAATGCCCAGCAATTTGTTTTTTATTTATTTAAAAATGTATATTTGATGTCAGAATAAAAAAAAATATAAATGACGTTTCTTTTCACTTCACCTCATTGGTGTATTTGAATTATTCTTCATTGTATAAAATACTTTACAGGTTATTCAATAAGACTCAAAATTAAAGGGAAACATAAAAAACGGAACGTCATTGTAAGTTGTCGCTAAAAGGTTCTCTCGTAAATTACAAATTTACCCTTTTTAGGGTTCGGTAGCCAAAAGGTAAAACGGGACTTTATTACTAAGACTCCGCTGTCCATCTGTCTGTCTGTCAGTCCGTCTGTCAGGATGTATCTCCTGCACCATGACAGCTAGACTAGATGTATTTCTGTAGCCGATATAACAACTAATACTAATAAAAAACAGAATAAAAAAGATATTTATCCTCCCTACACATATTTAGGGCTCCCATACATCAATTTTATGTAATAAATCTAAGTTCGTTTTTTAAAAAGAGTAATTGCTGAGTTTATTGCCGGCTCTTCTCAGTAAAAAACAACCTTCCGAACCGGTGTTAGAGTCAGACTATTCATAAGTGCTTGTAAAGGCCTATTTGAATAAAAATATTTTCATTTCATTTCTTTGTGCGAGTCCAACTCGTTATTGGCCGGTTTTTTATTCCTTTTTTAATTGACCAGTGTTAAACATACAACCTTTGTTTCCTGTCAGTGTGGCCATGATGCTTTGTTCAACAAATTACTGTACAATTTGAATACAATACGTATATTTACCTAAATGTTACTTGATGTCAAGTAAGCCGACAAACAGGCAGACGGTCTACCTGATGGTAAGTGGTCACCGCCAATGGACATTTGCAACCAGGGGTAACGCCGCGTTGTCGCTTGAGACGTGAAGTTAAGTCTCATGTGCCTGTAAAATTTCCATTCAACCCATTACTATTTTGGTTTTGGACGTACATTTTTTCTAAATAAAAATGAATAAAGTACCAAATGGTTTTTTATTTTATCAGTCCACTTTCAAGGATTCGCCTCCTAGCACGTTTTGCTCATTTTTTTGATTTCCCCCTCACCCCTTCGTCAGATGTCGTTAGATTTGGTCCACCCGCTCCCCCCACCCTAATCTCACGTGAGATTTGTTGCTGTTACTTACAGGCGTTCGCATAATCGCGATAATAGTTATTTGTGCAACAAGAGAGCAATGTCATTGTTTGCTGCGAGTGCTGATTTTGAATCCTGAGCAAGCGAAGAAGTTTGGCGCGAATTCAAAGGCACGAGATGCAAAAATCTTTGCTCTATTAACTATTAACCCTATAATTGTGGAGAAACATTTTTTCTTCATTTAACCCAGTTTTATCGAAATTTTACACTAGATTTTTGTTGCGGAGAAAAAAATTACGTGATATTTCCCGAGACCTGATATTAGGTGATATTCGGTTCCCCCCTAAACGCCTCTCATTATAATGGATGCTCCCTTTTAACTTAAGAGTTATGTGATTATGTGCTTTAAGTATATGTTTTAAGACCCATTTTTGCATTGCAGGATTATCAGAGGAAGATCGAGCGCTAATTGTTAACAGAGTCAACATTGTATTCCATGTAGCCGCAAGCGTTAGGTATATTTAATATTATTTTAATATTACTTCCTATCCAATCACAGCTTTTAGAAATGAAAACTTCTTTAGCGGCGTTGAGCACATTTCTTGGGATGGGTATAAAATGTTAAACTCGCGTCAGGACACGTGACCTGATCGAAAATTCGTAATTCGCCTTTTTATAGGGATATTTATTTATTTAGTCATTACTGTTCATATTCATTTTTCATTTAGTTCCAGTTATTCTAAAAAGTCGAAAACTTTAAATATAAGATACCTAATTTCTAACAAATTGCTTTCCAGGTTCGACGACCCCCTTTCATACGCTGTGAAACTCAACCTCAGAGGAACCAAAGAGATTATGGAGCTGGCCAAAGAAATCAGAGATTTGTCTGTGCGTATCTTATTGTTTATTTCTTTAGTTATTCGTAGAATAGCTTGTGGTTAAACCTTCGTGTTACTACAATTGTCCCTTGCGATACCACAAATGTCCACTGTGTTACCACGATTGTATTACCTGCATTACCAAGATTGTCTCCTGTGTTACTACACTAACCAATACCATACAAAACTACTAGGCGATTTTTATTTTTATTGTAGTTTTTACACACAGAGTGTACGAGCCATTTGTCCATTATTTTTAAGAAACGACTTAAATTTTTCTTTCCCTTTAAGCCTTGTCTGGAACATTTAAAAAAATGCCTAATTAGTCCAGTCTTTTTCAAGTAATGCTCTTTTACCAACGAACAGCATTTGCTAAACAATAGGCTGACGGTTCATCTGATGGTAAGTGGCCAGAGCCATGGCTGATGCAGAGTCTTATGTGCCTGTAGTTTCACCGGCCCATTTACCTTTCTAACCGAAACACGGTAATACAAGTACACTACTGCTTCACGGCGGAAAGCTTCTGCTTAAGAATTCCACATCTAAGTTATAAGAAGCTGTTGTTAATCTTTTGTATATTTCTACAACTGTAAATATTCTGTGTATAATTTGAAATACAAAATAAATAAAGGTTAAGTACAATCCACTGCTTCACGGCAGAAATAGGTATGGTGGTCCGACTTTCCCGAACTCTGCACTAAAAGCCTCATTTAATGGTGTTTTCCCTACAGGTCATAGTCCACGTATCAACTTCCTACTCAAACACAAACAGAGACCCTATAGAAGAGGTGATATACCCCCCTCATGCGG
Source organism: Habrosyne pyritoides (assembly GCA_907165245.1). Classification (NCBI taxonomy): domain Eukaryota; kingdom Metazoa; phylum Arthropoda; class Insecta; order Lepidoptera; family Drepanidae; genus Habrosyne; species Habrosyne pyritoides. The sequence continues at coordinate 4,879,708 of OU015613.1, forward strand.
ACTGGCGAGAGACCATGAAGATATGTGAAGCCATGGATGATCATACTCTGAAGGTGTTAACTCCTAAGTAAGTATTTCTTTTACTGAGTTAGCTAAATAAATACATAGTGAAGGATTCGGGTCTCAAACTCAGAAAATCTGCAGGATTTTGGATGTATTACTAATTTAGACAACTTGGTAACAATTTTATCATTACTCAACGAGTGTTAACAAAAACAGTCCTCCCATAGACAAAATGTACTACTCCCGCCAAAAACAGTAAATGTTGTGTTGCCATTATACAAAATTAAACGACTTGATAGTATAGTCTGTACAATCTAATAAACTAAAATATATCTATACTTATACTAAAAAGCAGTGCTAAATTAATTTAATCACTGCACATACTAAACAATGCTTACAATAGTCTTAAAAGTGTTAAATGGCAGGTCGCCCCCTTTTTGTTGAAGAGTAATTGCTGCCCCAGAAGTCTTACTTGCACACTGTTGTCGCATCGAATTGGGCAGTTTAAGAAAACCTATTCAATGAAAACATTTTCCTTCACTGCCTAATTTTATGTTAATATGGGAGAAGTATTTCACCAACTCAAAGTCGCTCAGCGAGCTATGGAGAGAGCTATGCTCGGAGTCTCTCTGAAGGATCGAATTCGAAATGAAGTCATCCGTCAGAGAACCAAAGTTATCGACATAGCTCAAAGGATTAGCAAGCTGAAGTGGCAGTGGGCTGGTCACATCTGCCGTAGAACCGATAACCGTTGGGGTAGACGTGTTCTAGAGTGGAGATCACGGCTCGGTAAACGTAGTGTGGGGCGCCCTCCAGTTAGATGGAGCGATGATATAACGCATGCTTGCTGGCAGCGGTTGGAAACAAAGAGCTGAAGATCGAGCTCAATGGCGTGCCTTAGGTGAGGCCTATGTCCAGCAGTGGACGGTGATAGGCTGATGATTATGGGAAAAGTTCTAAAAAAGCTTTACACCAAAACGCCACTAAGACGGTTCTGTGATAGACTCGTCAGACACGAGCATCACGGTTCTCATCAGTTTTTAAGAGATTTTGATGAATGACGTGTCAAAATTATTATTTTGTGCAAACTTATTTCTAACTACAAATAGTTTTATGTGATTAGTAGGATTTATTCGAGGAAAATGCATTAATTCTCTACATTTCCAGGTATTTAGGCGAGATACCAAACACGTACACATTCACCAAGCAGCTGGCCGAACATGTCGTGTATGAATACAAGGGACAACTGCCTGCTCTCATCATCAGACCTTCCATTGGTAAGTCATACAACTTCACACTTTAAAGGATTTAGCAATAAATATAAAATGAAATTCTTCCATAGATAATTCACCATACTTGTTCTCCCACTAAGTTTCCTTGTTTTTTTTTTATTATTCTGTTGTATTTTTCGCCTTTTTTGTATAAAGTTAACGATTATCTTAATATTATTGTGTGTATATCAGTGAGGACCTCTAAATGGCTCACCAATTTTGAATGATGAAACTGATCAAATCTTTGTAAGCTGTTGGTCCTCCAACTATAAATAAATAAATATAAAATTAAGTATTCAATAATGAATAACGATGTAAATAAATATATTTAAATTGTATTTAGAAAAAGTAGTATATGTAGTAACTAACTGTCCCCCGTGGTTTTACCCGCGTTCCCGTGGGATGTCACATGTATTATACATAAAAACCTTCCTATTCAATCACTTTATCTATTAAAAAAAACCGCATCAAAGCATACATAGGGATATAGGGACAGAGAAAGCAACTTTGTTTTATACTATGTAGTGATATCAGATATTTGTATTCCATAGTACAATTTCCGGAGTAAAGTCCTAGAATATTTATTTATTTTGTATTTAATTTTAACCTGGTTTTCCCAAAATCCAATTTTAACTTCAATACAAGACACTGACCGAAATAATATTCAACCCAAATACATGCTGTAACAAGTCTGTCAAACAAAAATAGTCTACTAGTAAGTGGTTACCGTCTTTAAAAATACCAATAATTTAATTCTCCAGTGCATCGCATTAACTTACTCTATATACATCTCTTATTATTTCTATAAGATAAAAAGAGAAAGAAGATCATACAGTTTGAATAGTGAAGTGGGCTCGTGTACCTATATTAAGAACCTGCAAATATTAAAGGTTTTATTCAAACTGACAGTCCATATTCAGTGAAGTCTATAGATTTATTTGATGAACAACAAAAAACCAATGACTTCTTAATTTGCAGTGATATCAAGTGTGAATGAACCTGTTCCTGGTTGGATCGAAAACTTCAATGGACCTGTTGGACTCCTTGTCGCTTCTGGAAAAGGTAAGACAAACAAGCAAACGATCCGTCTGATGGTAAGTTGTAACCCTATGGACATTTGCAACACCAGGGACATCGCTACGTCGACCCTGAGACGAGAAGTTAACTCTCATGAGCCTGTAACCGGCCTTAACGTTAAAACCGAAAATAGGAGAGGTAGTATTTCCCTGGAGGAACTTTGCTCTAATTCTAAATATCTCTAATATCAATGTGGATTATAAACATTTAGGTCGTTTATTTTTCCTTTTTGGTTAGTATAAAAAGTTATATAATTTATTGATATTGAAGCTATTGGCAAAACTTCAGCTGAAAACCAGTGTTGTAGTGATCTGCAGCACACACTAAGCTGGTCCCATTTGGCCCCAGATGTCACATAATCAGCTGCTAATAATTTTAGTTTCTGTTTTAGTTTGGCTAATATTCTTATGCGCGGCAGACATTTTATTTTAGGTGAATCTGTGTGTCCAATAAATGCTTTTTTACCATTTCATCTAAGAGCCTAGCTTAATAATCAAGACGTGAAGACAATCTATACAGGGCCAATTTGGTATATGTCATAAAATTACTCTAGTCACATGGAACAGGTGGCTCAGTAAAGATGGTTGCTTCCACTGATGGTCTGATGATGATGATGATTTCCCCAGGTATAATGCGCAGTTTATACACGGACCCTAATCTAAGAGCTGATTACATGCCAGTGGATATATCTATCAAGAGTTTCATCGCTGCTGCGTGGATGAGGGGCACCAAGAAGTAAGTTTTATCTCATATCAGATCACATATAAAATATACAATCAGTTTAAAAGATTTGCTAGAATTATTTAAGAAAAAGTCTTGGTATTCAAATTTTTAAATGGTCGGTAACGCACTTGTGGCTCCTCTGGTGTTGCGGGTGTCTCTGCTCGTTTGCCTACCAACAAATAATAATAAAAATATTGGTTTTTGAGGTTCTGTTGTCATTTAACAAAAATAGAATCCGTATAATTTCGTCTATTAAACTTAAAGGTAATGGACATTCTGATTTCTTAAGCAGTGAATTTATTTTATAGTAGACTATATGTCTCCCGTGGTTTGACCATCGTTCCCGGGAGATATTACATTTCCCCGGGATAAAAAGTATCCTATATAAATAATCCAGGTTATAGTCTATACATTTTGATAGTTAGAGGGGAATTAAATTCTTCTTATAACTTAACCGCTCTCACAAACTATTGACATAAAAAAACAACAATTTCAGAAACCTAAAACCTGACTGTAATGCACTTATTATTCGGGGCAAACATAAGATCCCGTGGAAACATGGTTGAAACTGCGGGGCTGAAGCAAGCATAAATCTGTTTTCAGACTAGAACCAACAGATGACATACCAATTTACAACTCCTGCGCCGGAAAACTGAACAACATCACCATGGGGGAGATGGTAGATATCGGCAGAGAGCTGGCAAAGACCGTACCGTTGAATGACATGCTTTGGAATGTTGGTGGCAGTATCACCACATCGAAGACTCTGCATTATGTCAAGGTAGAAATGGAATAAATCTGTACTAGGATTCTAAGCAAGATGGAGAGCATTGGCGTTATCTCTAGAGCTCATTTCAAATACTGGGATCGGCAATGGATATTCTGCTGCAGTAACCATTTTCACAGTAGTCTTTTTGAACAGTTTGATCCTAACTAATATTATAAATGCGAAAGTAACTCTGTCTGTCTGTCTGTCTCGCTTTCACGTCAAAACTACTGAACCAATTTGAATGCAATTTGAAAAAAAAATAACAGAGCCACAGATGTAAGACTAAATAAATAAATTAGTTTTTAACTAGCTGTCCCCCGCGGTTTTACCCGCGCTCCCGTGGGATGTCACATGTATTATACATAAAAACCTTCCTCTTCAATCGCTCTATCTATTAAAAAAAACCGCATCAAAATCCGTTGCGTAGTTTTAAAGATTTAAGCATACATAGGGGACAGAGAAAGCGACTTTGTTTTATACTATGTAGTGATAGTAAATTCTTCCATCAGGTACTTCTACTTCACTTGTTGCCGGCGATTTTGGTTGACACACTTCTCTGGGTACTTGGGAAGCCACCACTGTGAGTAAAAATATTTTTTACACCTCCAAAATATGAACATTCTTTCCAATTATTTTTAAGGCAGTTTGGTTGATTTTTAGCGTCCATTGGACGACCGTAGGATTTTTATCCAGATTAGGCCTACGGCACTTATGAAGGTCCAAGGTTCTAACACCCATATTCTAAGACGTTTCCTCATACGTCACTCGACTCCAACTCGGCTGAGGGAACTTTAAGCAGTTTCTCGAGGAATCCTCAAAATTGGTATTCTAAGTTATAACTTGAGCAAAACTCGAGCAACCCTGACTGAGGTCGAGTAGAAGAGGAGTCCAGGTAACATGTCATTATTTACGACATTCTATTATAGATAAACTATTAATGAAATAAAATTATGAGCTTCAGTAACTGTTTTCAAGAAATATACGTCCTCACCTTGAGTGAGGGATGGTGTCGAGTGGAGGAGATTTTTTGCAACTATGAATACTAATTTCTTTGAGTGCGGTTGAGTGGAGTCGAGGAATTTTCGAGGAAACATCTTAGAATATGGGTGTAAGATTACCAGCGGCTTAGAAGTCAGAGTTGAATGGAGACAAGAAATAGATTAATGCAGAAGACATTAATAATTTTCAGTAAGGCCAAAAAATATTTGTTTAATGTAAACGAAATTACAAAAAAATTATCGAAGGGTAGAAACATCAACTAAAAAGAGCTTCTGGGTCCACATCATCATCTAAATAAAAAATGACTTCTGTCTGAAGCTGGAATCTCAAAACTGTAAGCTGTTTTCTATAAATTTTATAAATTCTCAGGTTAGTAAAAGTACAACGACGTATCTACATCGCCAACCTCGCACTAAGCTACTATATAACTCAGCAATGGACCTTCGACAACACTAACTTGGTCCTCCTCCGATCCCGTATAAAAGAACAGGACAAAGAACAGTTTTACTACGAGATAGAGAACGTGGATAAGTACAAATTCTTCTTGGACTGTTGTATTGGTGGGAAAAAGTATCTATTGAAGGAAAAAGATGAGGACTTACCGAGAGCAAAGGCGCATTTTAAGAGGTACTTATTTTTGAATATTTTTTTAATAAAATATGTTTTTTAACACATGGGACGATAAAAAAGTAGATGGTCCACCAAATGGCAAGTGGTCACTGCTGCCCATGGACATTTGCAAAACCAGTGAGATTTCAAATGGTTGCCGACCTTGAAGAGCTCTTGTAACGCCTTTTTTGAAGAACCCCATATCGTGGCGGTGAGGGAAAACCGTAATGGGTAGCTCATTTGACATATCAATGTCCTGAAGCAGGAATGTCCGACAGAATCGTTGTGTGATACTAATGCTGTTTTCTTTTTTCAGAATGGTCTTCTTGGACACATTAGTGCAGTGTTTGTTCTACGGTTACTTGTTCTGGTGGTTTGTAAATACCAACTTCGTCCAGAAAATGTTGCAGAGTGTTACAGAGTTTTTGTTTCCATAGTTGTTATTTTTTTATTAAAGATTCATTATTGTACATTTTGTTCATTTTTTTTGCTCACCTTTAGTTTAAATGGAATAGAAGAACCATTACTTCAATGTTTTTTGTTCCTTCTTGCTTATTACGTTTACATTGCAACAGCGTTTGTTATTTAACTTCTCTTCATCAAAGTTTTTATGTTATATTCAATATCTATATATTTGATTTTCTTACTAACGGCGAAAAACTTGTAATCGGTCTTTTTTTTCTATATTTTAAACCATTGTTTTAGGCTGTAAGTTTTTCCTTATAAAATAAAATAAATAAAACTACTGAACGTATCGGAGGGGATGCTGCTACCATTCGACGTGCATTTTTTCCTAGATGGTTATAGGCTATATATACACAGCTAGTTACTATTATAAATGCGAAAGTTTCGATGGACGGATCTTTGTTACTCAATCACGTCAGAACTGCTGAACGGATCTGAATGGAATTTAGCACAGATATATATGCCGGGATAGGAGGGCCGATCATAGGTAGAATCATCACCGTCAGACATTACATGGGCGTAGATAATACTTATGAGAAAATAAAAGTCATAAGTAGGTTAACTTGTTCTATTTACTTTAACACTACACTTAACACAACGAAACGTAGGACAGTTCCGAGACAAGTTGTCCGCGCGGCGGCCAGCAGAGAAGTGCGTGCTCAGGATTGTCGAATGTCTTCGTTATCTCGGCTCGCGCGAACACAAGTCCAGACTCTGTCAAAGCCTTGACGTCATAACGCTTTCGCCTCGTTGTCAAATCAACTCCCGTACTAATATGGTAATGACTCTTCCGACATATATTATAATCTAGAATAGCATATTGCCAACTTGTCCCGGGAATATGTAACATCTCGGGAATGCGGGTAATACCCCGGAGAACAGCTAGTTATACATATACATTTTCAATGCAGGAATTCCTGAATTTATAACATTTGAACTGGGTTATAAAGTTAGAAGCTGACATCCGCACGATAAGGGCTTAACTCAAAATTTTGCGAAATGGAGTTACGATCATAGAGAGACTAAACAAAGTACGCTCTATCCGATAAATAATTAAACATAATCAATTTAATGTTAGAATAAGCAAACCGATACTTCAACCTCTTTAACACCGGGACCCACCCTCCCTGCTCAGTGTGAAAGTGACCCAATCAGAGATGTGCCAAAAGTGATTTTTTGAGTTAAGCCCCTATCGTTCTGAGGGTGCGATAGCTACATGGCTTTCTAACCTGCTTTAGTCCTACCAGAAAGTGTCACTCATATTGTTCAAACAAACAAATTGATTCACACAAGTATAAGCGTTAAAACTAAATACTTGTAAATTGAAAGAAGAATTAAGAAATTAAAATTTCTGGTACCAATAGGGATCAATATATTTTTTGGGCTAAACCTCATGGTTACCCGGCGGCTTTGGGGACAGTCGGGTTATGTCAGACTCCTACTGATAAAAACCTCAGTGTTCTTATCTATCGCTGCCGGCCTGGTATAAGGGAACGCTGGGACATTCGTCCACGTACCTAGCAGCAGGGCCATCTTTCCCATTGGGCACTTTGGGCATGTAGCCGTTGAACGGCCAGGGGTTACAGAGAATGCATGCGACGGATCATGTCGTCAGAATGGATCCATGTGTCGTGATCTTAACTCTCATAGGTGTAGGGGCTTCATTATGCTAATGCCCAGGGCCTGTAATAGTTTAAAGACGGCCCTGCCTGGCAGCAACGGCCTGATTAGAGACCACGTCATATGCGGGACTGAGGACTGGAGCTTTTGTCCTGTACACAGGAATTATTTACCGAGCCTGTACCTCTACCATGAGTTGCTATCGAAACTTACTTTAGTCACTAGCGAGTAAACTACTATCGATACAGATACTCTCGATAGCAACTGTCAAATTTGTGACTCATGGTACCGAATATCTATAGCAAAGGCTAAAAAACGTTACTCGCTAGTGTTTACATTTCGATAGGTTTTTTACCTATCGGCTCGTATTATCGATTTTAGTTCTATAGGTGACCGCTAGTGGCGCTGTACACATTTGCCATAGAAATGTTTTACGCCGTCGCTAGCGAGTACGTACGTTAAAAACTTATGGCAAAGGCACTGATCGTTCTGAGCGGCGGACTAATGGGGACTCAACTGACACAAAGGATTTCATCCTTGGTACATGGTTTCTCAGTAAATCCGTTGTAAAAAAACACCAGACAAATGCATGTTCAACTCGCGTGATGACGATTCTTAACGATTAATAATATTTTTTTATGATTTACTTAACATGTTATTTTAAGACAATAGACTCCTTGTTTTACTATAATCAATGAATTATTTCGTTAGGTAAGTTTGGAGATTTATTTATTTATTTAATTATTGGCTTACCAACTAAATACACACTTAATATCTACGTCTACACTAATATTATAAAGAGGAAAGATTTGTATTTTTGTATGTAACGAATAAACTCAAAAAGTACTGGACCGATTTTAATAATTCTTTTTTCATTAGAAAGCTACATTATCACTGAGTAACATAGGCTATATTAAATTTTCAAAAAAGTTAGGGATCCATACTAAAACTCCAATAATGTAACCCAAGGTGTGAAAAAATTACCAAAAAATTTTCTTACATCGCGTGCGTTGCGAAAACTATTGATGGTAGAAAGAACAAAATAATGCAACATAGTTTGGGAACGTGGGTGAAACCGCGGGGGACAGCTATTAACTTATAATACTATTACAGTTACTTTTCTCACATGCATCTAAATTAAAGGAAAGCGCGTCATTAAATTTATGCTAGGAAAACACTCTATGAAAGAAAAATGAAAATAAAGAATGAGATAGTGGCGAATGTACAGTTTTTATTCCACCTGAGGCGACAGGCAGACGGTTCATGATGGTAAGACATTGCCGCGTTGTCGACCCTGAGACGTAAAGTTGTTAAGTCTCATGTGCCAGTAATTTCACCGGCTCCCTAACCGAAACATCGTTGTACATATGTAGAACTGCTTCACTGCGGAAATTGTTAAGGTGACAGTACTTCCCTGGGCGAATCACAAACGTCTATAGGCGGTGTGAACACTGGAGATCAGATGGACAGTCTGCCTGTTTCGGCCCTGTTTTAGCACTCCGAGAGTGCTGACAGAAGTGAAAACTAACATGAATCTATGTTGTACGCATATACTACTAGCTGTAGATACTAGATGCTAGCTGTTTTGCTATATTTGACAGGCCAGCTGGCTTGGTGGTTAATGCTCTGACTGCCAAACCTAATGTCGCGGGTTCGATTCCCACCTAGGACAAACATTTGTGTGCATGAATATGTCTGTTTGTTCTGTGTCTGGGTGTAAATATCTATATAAGTATGTATTTAGAAAAAAAAAGTAGTATATGTAGTATATCAGTTATCTGGTTTCCATAGTACAAGCTCTGCTTAGTTTGGGACCAGATGGCCGTGTGTAAAGAATGTCCCGGGATTTTTATTATTTATTTATTTATTTATTCATTTTATTATAAACTATACATGAAAATTTATCATACTATAATTATTATTTTCTGGCAATGGAATCTTGCAACCAAAATCACGATTAAAAAGCAGGGGTTGATCGTAGAAGAATGAAAATTTAGGGTTGTATATATTTTTAATGCCACATTATAAAAAAATTAAAGAAAAATGATTATCAAAAGAAATAAAAAATAAATGTTTAGGGGTGGACAACCCTTATCATTTAGGGGTATGAAACATAGATAGTAGCCGATGCTCAGACCTACTGAATATGCATATAAAATTTCATAAAAATCGGTCAAGCCGTTTCGGAGGAGTATAGTAACTAACATTGTGACACGAGAATTTTATATATTAGATATTATCAACGCATTTCAACCCAAACTCAACTCTCGTGTAAACGGGGTCAATATTTGTAGATACAGAAGTGTCGGTAACGGTAACAGTGTCGCGAGTTCATTTCATTCCCATCTCGAAAATGCTTGGTTTGGAAAATCAGTTGGCTTGGTGGTTAACGCTCTGACTGCCAAACCGAAGGTCGCGGGTTCGATTCCCACCCAGGACAAACATTTGTGTGCATGAACATGTCTGTTTGTTCTGTGTCTGGGTGTAAATATCTATATAAGTATGTATTTAGAAAAAAAAAGTAGTATATGTAGTATATCAGTTATCTGGTTTCCATAGTACAAGCTCTGCTTAGTTTGGGACCAGATGGCCGTGTGTAAAGAATGTCCCGGGATATTATTTAAAACATATAGGGATACGTTACACCAGCCATCATTAAAGCAAGAAATAATACCTATTACACCTATACTTAAGTAGTAATTATACAATACGTGGACGGACAACGGATGTTCTGCATAATTGTTAAAGGTTAGCTATTTATTAACAAGGACATGCAATATATACTTTCTCTCACGTGGTGAAGCTGTTGTATGTGGTCAGTGTTGTAGTAAAATAAAAATAGTAGACTGCCTGTTTGACTATTTGACATAAAAAATAATAGTTAAAAAAAACTAAAAAACACGCTTTATATAGAAAACCAAACTAAAAAACAGAAAATAAATTTTAATAAATATTAATTAAGAATATTGTATTTTTTTTAAAAATAAATTTAAGTTATTAATAGTTTGAATAAGAAAACAAATGTTTTATTGTAAAAAAAGCGTGGGGTGCATGGTGTCAATAGTTATAAATATTAAATTGACAGATATGAGAAGGATTATCATTTCGATAATATCTTGAAAAGCACCCCCGCTATTTTTTTAATAAAACATTTGTTTTCTTATTCAAACTATTAATAACTTACATTTATTTAAAAAAAAAATCCAATATTCTTAATTAATATTTATTAAAATTTATTTTCTGTTTTTTAGTTTGGTTTTCTATATAAAGCGTGTTTTTTAGTTTTTTTTAACTATTATTTATTTTTCATTTTTTATTAAAAAAAAATTGAGTGCCCGAAAGAGTAAATCTGGAACTGCACGCATGCGTAGTTCGCGCACTAGCTCTATCTCTCTTACTCGCATGCGAAGGATGCGGAAAGAAATTAATTAATCCTGGCGAATCTAATTAGGATAATCGGATGCTTTGATCGGATTATTGCATTGTCATCGGTCTTTGACAGGTGTGCAAAGTTTAAATTAAATCTGATCGTTCAAAGTAGGACAAAATCGAGCTCAAAGGGGTCGGTTACATACATACATACATACATACAGGTGAAGCTAATATAAAGCGTGTAAAAAAAGAACTCGTAGTGCAGAGTTGTCCAGGAGAATTATTTTCTTTATACCTACTTCCACCAAGCGCTTGTATTAAGTTGTTGACGGTTGGTGTGGTCAGGTTGATAGTAAAATAATAGTAGTTGAGCTTGATTGTTTCTCGGTATCCTTGGGATATAACAAAAAAAATCTTAGTGCAGGGTTGTTCAGGGGACGTTTTACCTTCATACCTTTTTTTCAACGTGATTTTTTTTTACTTTTTGTCCTTGTATTACCTATTATTTTTGACCCCACGAAAAAAACAAAAATTTCGTAAAACTTGTGTGAATTTATTTAGGTATTCTAGAATATCGAATCAATCTGACATTCTGGAGGACATTTTTTTTTTTTTTTATAACAACTTGAGCGCATTTGACTGGATCTCACCTGATGGAAAGTGACGAGTCAAGGATGGTACACGCGGACTCAAGTAATGCCTATTCACTCTTGCCTTAAAGACTCGTAGATTGTATGAATCGGGAAAAACTGACCGTAATGGATTGGGCACAGTTCAGGCACTATCTGTGTACCAAATCCGTTTAAAAGCTTTTGCGTGAACTTTCACATCACTACATAGTATAAAACAAAGTCGCTTTCTCTGTCCCTATATCCCTATGTACGCTTAAATCTTTAAAACAACGCAACGGATTTTGATGCGGTTTTTTTTAATAGATGGAGTGATTGAAGAGGAAGGTGTTTATGTATAATACATGTGACATCCCACGGGAACGCGGGTGAAACCGCGGGGGGCAGCTAGTATATAATATTAGAAGGACTACTGTACCTTAACTAAGCAACAGGATATTATGATTGTGTGCATTTGTTTATTGTTTTACGAACGCGTAAACTTGAATAGTTCCAAGGTGCAGTATCGCACGCGATTCCAAAAATCGATTTTCAAATTTCGAACGGAAGAGGCCAGTGTTATAGGTTGGTATGTTCTTTTTTATTTTTAAATTTAATAATTGGACATCAAACCTTTATATAGGAAAACTGTTTTTATTTTTATTTTCTGTGTTCGATGGAATTTAAAAAAAGAATGCCATGATTCATTTGGAGAAAAAAATGACAAAACTATGGAAGTGGAATGTAGTCACCAAGTCAGTTGAATTGGTTTGTAATCTTTATCTTTTTTTTTATCTTTGGTTTTTATTACGGTTGTCAGTTCTTTCTTTTTAATAGTTTTATGGCTCTTATGCAAAAGAGCATAGATATTAAATTGTGCTTACTGGCGGTTAAAATGAAAAATAAGTAAAACAATGTCAGAGTTGTATTCCTTTTAGTAGTTTCATATAAAATAATAAATTAATGTTGTCAATCACAAAAAGTTCCATACCGTACAATATTAATATTAAGAAAACGCCGGAAAAAAATACACTTCTTGTATAGGTATTTTAACGGGAATTTTACTGGCAGATAGTTAATGTTATAAGGAATAACTCATGCTATTTTCTCATTCCGGGGAAAATGATACATCCCTCGGGAATTCGGTGAAACCGTGGGGTGCTTGTTCTCTAATACATAACTCATCAATGACTTCTCGCAAGAGAGAGACAGAGCATGGAGTTTGAGACAAAACATCGTCGAGTGCCATTCAACTTGTTGTTGCAGTAAGTTGAAGGCTGACTTCTGAACCGTGCCCTTACCATGAGTTTTTAACATACATACTCGCTAGCGACTGCGTAAAACATTTCTATAGCAACTGTGTACAGCGCCACTAGTGGTCACCTAAAGAACTAAAATCGATAGTACGAGTCGATAGGTAAAAAACCTATCGAAATGTAAAAACTAGCGAGTAACGTTTTTTAGCCTTTGCTATAGAAATTCGGTACCATGAGTCACAAATTTGACAGTTGCTATCGAGAAATACTGTATCGATAGTAGTTTACTCGCTAGTGACAAAAGTAAGTTTCGATAGCAACTCATGGTAGAGGTACCGGTGATAGCTTCAGTGGATTTGACCTTCATAAATGCCCTTGTAGGGCCTAAACTGAATAAATGTGTTTGAATTTGTTTTCGTGTTAAATCTTGTGAAATAATTATATGTAAACTATAGATGCGTTGTCCGCGCTCAGAAATGGCTTCATAAAATGATGGTAATCGTCCTAATTCCATTTAGTCGCGCACCAACCACTGTCGCGAGCAACGCAGCGCATGCAGCACTCAATGTTAACGTATCTAAACTTGCGGCACGCTATGATGGCCGTTTAGTTTAACAATGACAAAGAAAAATAACCATTATTCCTACAGACATAAGGTGCATCTATTGATCCAACAGCTAATTGTATGATGATGGAAATCAACCTTATTCCAAAACAATACAGTTTCTTTTGTAATGACAATCTGAAACGTCCAAACGGCCATCATTGCGTGCCGGTAGTATAACGATGTATATTCATCTCTCTCTTAACAAGTACACTTAAGGTTTCCAACTTTTTGTACGAGAAATGATGTAGATTAAGATCAGAGAAATTAAATAAACAGTATTTAAAAAAATAAAACAGTATTTTATTTCTTTGACGTTATAAAATCATATTTTTTGGAGCTTCTTGCACAAATTAATAGTTTATTATCATTTTCAAGTGTTCACAAGCCTCATAAGCTGTCATAAATACTTTTTTTATAGCTTTTTTTAAAGAACAGTCAAAAGTATTGACGAACAAAAAAAAGTATAATGATGTTTTTTACAGTATGGTTGCGAACCCTAGGTACGTAGTAAGGTGTTATTTATTTCCTTTACCTTACTTGGCGCTAGTTATCTAGTATTTGCGCTGTTTTTGAGAGCTTAAATGTTGGTGAATGACGTGTCTATTTTTTAATATCTCATTGTTCTGACGCACGACCCACGGCTCGCCGAGAGCGTCACCATATGTAATGGGCCTAACGCACACATACATGTCAAAGTTGTTACGATCTATCAGGCCCATTACGACAACAAAGCATGTCATGCAATAATATACTTTATTTTCATAGTGTTAAAGATCAAGTTAGGTTCAAAATGTATGCTATTAAAACGGACTTCATACTTTTGTTTACCGTTAGTGTATGGGACTGTAGTTTTCCATTTGTCAATACGATTCGTACGTAAATGTCTTTCTGTTGTCTATTTATAGGAAGGAAAAATAATGATATTCGTAGGTTGTTTTTTAAATATAATACTTGTTTATAACAGATTTTGTGCATCAAGTAAGTCAGTAAGACTTTGTCAGTGATCCTCAATAGATACTCATTATAAAGGTTAGAAATTAAAAAAATATTTGGGTAAAAAAATTATAAGAATTAAAACTGGCCTTAAAATAAATAACCTTATTTTGCTTTAAAAAATAAACTTCTTTAATCTCTATTGTTGATTCTCGGTTGTTAAAAAGTTCTGTTTTTTGTTGAATTTTTATCGTTGAATTATAGAATCAATATTTATAGCAAAGGTTGTACATAAAAAAAATATTAAGTAAAAAAAAATGAAGAAATAAAATTGGGCTTACAATAGATATAATAGGTGATTTTGATTAAGAAAATATCTTCATAAAACTCAATTGTTTCTTAAATAGTTGTTTTCAAATTTGGAAGTGAAAGTTCTAATTATAGAATCAGTACTTATAGCATAGAACATAAATGAAAAATACGAGGTGTGTTAAAAAGGAAGGTGACTTTTCAAATTTCGCGGGCAACGTACTTTCGATTATCGATTTTTTTTGTTTTGTTATGTTGGTACACTCTTCCCGAACATCTGTACCAAGTTTCAAGTGAATATCATTTTTTGTTTGGTTGTGAGAGGCGTAAAGGTTATAAGTGTTTTGCGTGCTCGGCGATTTCTTGCTATCGAAAAATATGGATCAAAGGATTTGCATCAAATTTTATGTAAAAAATAAAATAAAGTGCTCGGAAACACTTGAAATGTTGACAGTGGCATACGGTGAAACTGTTCTGAGTAAAAAAAATGTTTACAAGTGGTACAAACTCTTCCAAGATGGCCGGGATGAGGCCAATGACGAGCCTCGCTCTGGACGCCCAAGCACGTCAACAACTGATGAAAAACTCGTATATCTAGTAAAAAAGAAATTTAAATAAAAAAGAACTTAAAGTATATACAATATCTTTATTAGATATAAAGAATAAAAAAAAAACTTAAAAAACCAATTGTTTCTTAAAAAGTTCTATTATCAAATTTGAATGTAATAAAATCGCTTCGCCCAGTCGAAAGTTATGAGGTAACAAACATAAAAAAAAAAATACAGACTAATTGAGAACCTCCTCCTTTTTTGCAGTCTGTTAAAAATAATTATTGTTCGATTTATTAAGGACAATGGGTTTCTTGGAAGAACGGGACTTGGAAAATGTGCCAATCATACCCGAGTATTACAAAGGCAAGACTGTCTTCATCACAGGAGGCTCTGGTAAGCTACTTAAGTCTAAATCGCTTTCCTTCTTTAAACTACAAAGTGAAACCTACAGAAAACTATCCATCTCATTCTTTCTTAGACAAAATCCTAATGATGTCGCTTTTTTACGAAATAAACGGGGCTTGACCCCTTCCCCCCCTAAATGCCTCACTTAATTAGTGGACGCCCCCTTAATTATCAAAGTCAACAACCCTAGTAAGCTGTCATGTCAGGGAACCAGATTATTTAAGTGAAAGGCCTACGTACCTATTTTACCTAATAATTGTATACTTTAATAGTTTTTCTATTTTTCATTCTTAAATATTAGTTTTGGGGTATGTTATAGCGTTACTACGGTTCTGTTCTAATAAATCTAATCTGTGTTAATGTTCTTAAATATTGTGAATAGACTCATTATAAGGCCCCATTTAACCTCCTTTCTGTTTTACGGGTAGTTTTGTAACAGCCTATATAAGTAAATAGGGGTTCCTTTGACGCAGCATCACCTCAAAACTACTGAACATATCGGGATGGGACTGCTACCGTTCGACGCGGAATTTTTTGCAGATGGATACAGGCTATATGTGTAAGATTATATATGATATCGATAAACGCAGGTGAAAACGCGGGGGAAAGCTAGTGTATTATAAAATCAATCGAATTATATAGCACTATTTATTTTTCAGGCTTCATAGGAAAGGTTTTAGTCGAAAAGCTCCTATACTCTTGTCCAGATCTGGATAGAATATATCTTCTCATGAGGAACAAGAAAGGAGTGAAGTCTGAAGACAGGCTTGAACAAATGCATCAGCTGCCAGTAAGTTTACCCTAGAAGTATTTTTCTTCAGATGGTCCACCTAAGTAAGTGGTCACCGCCGCCTATGGACATTTGCAACTCTAGGGGCATCGTCAATGCGTTGTCGACACTGAGACGTGAAATTGTTAAGTCTCGTGTGCCTGTAATTCTTCACTTACCATCAGGTGAGATTGAGGCCAATCGCAATCCCGTCTGAAATAAAAAATAAAAAAAAAATTCACCGGCCTTACCCTTTTAAACGAACCACAGTAATTCAAGTGTTCTGCTTCACGGCGGAAGTGGGTATGGTATGGTGCCAGTACTTCCCTAGACGAAATCTGCACTAAGAGCTCTACTACTCCTTAATTTGGATTACTAATTGGTGTTTACCCATTATAATATTTATTACCTATACTCCTGGCATTTCATAATACTCATCGATTTAAATTTAATTTATCTTTAGGCAGGTAATTCTAAATTAATTTGTTTACTTTATGGCTAAAATATTGACGAGCCTGTTGGCTTGGTGGTTACAAACCCTACCACGCCGCAGGACGTGGGTTCGATTCCCACCCAGGACAAACATTTGTGCACATGAACATGTCTGTTTGTTCTGTGTCTGTATGTGTTTAAAAAATAAGTATAATAATATGTAATAAATTAGTTATCTGGTTTCCATAGTACATGCTCTGCTTAGTTTGGGATCAGATGGCCGTGTAAAGAATGTCCCAGGATATTTATTTATTAGTCACCAAAGTTATCCACATAGCTCAAATGATTAGCAATCTGAAGTGGTAGTGGGCTGGTCACTTCTGCCGTAGAAACGATAACCGATGGAGTAGATGTGTTCTAGAGTGGAGACCACGGTAAACGTAGTGTAGAGCGCCCTCCAGCTAGATGGAGAGATGATATACGCAAGCTGCCTAAAACAAAGAGCTGAAGATCGAGCTCCGTGGCGTGCCTTAGGTGAGGGATCCAGCAGTGGACAGAGATAGGCTGATGATGATGACGACATAAATATTTCTTCAAGTACATAAGTTAACTGAACAATTCTAAAATCGTAACATTTTAATTTCTCAACTGTGTATGAAATGAAAAGGATTTTTTGTCTCATACACACTTTTTTTTAAGTTTGTCTTGTGATAAAAAAAAACAGTTTAACGAACTCAGCATAAGCTATGTAAAACTCCATTTTAAATTTAGCATTTAATGTAATTTCACTTTGCAAACTAAGAATTATTTATTCGGACACCGGATATGAACTCAGGCCCTTTAAATATTACAAAATAAACTATTATACTTGCAAAACACATAAAACAATACTACAACTGTAATGGCATTGTTCTAATTTAATGGGAGTCGAATTTTTAATTAATGTTGATTGAAAATTACAGTCACTAGACTTAACAACTCAGGGTCGACAACGCAGCGATGCCCCTGGGGGGCAATTCCACTAACATTATGCACCGAACCATTACCATATCACAACCATACGACAAGTGTGACGTTTAATCGTATTGTATTAAACACACCAACGATCGAACGGTTGTGTTTCGGTAATGGTTCACATTCGTTCGAAAGTTTACGTCAAAATGTATGTTTGTTTCGGTTGTGGTGCGTAGGAATACCATATTTATGAAATGTCAAACTTCAATTTGACATTAATCGTAACCATACCATTGCCGAACCAAACGTGCTACTCGGAAGTTGTATTTAGTGGAATTGGGCCCCTGGTGTAGCAAACGTCTATAGGCGGCGATGACCACTACCTTCAGGTGGACCGTCTGCTTGTTTGTCGGTCAAAGTAGAATGAAAATTGCGAATATATTGACGCATAAATGGCAAAAATTACAAAGCGTCAATTATTCTTAAGTCTTTGACTCTATTTATTGATGTTATACTTCTTTAAATGGGCGTTATAAAAACTATGGGAGTGAAATTTTAAGATGCGCTCGCATCAGCTGGTTTGTATGTAAAATGGAACACCGCGCATACCGTGACGTTGCGCGATGTTCAATTTCCCATTGCATTATTTTTTAGAACACTCGATACGATGACGATACGGCTACGATGATCGTTCTTCGGCCTCTGCTGGTTAGAATCTTAAAACAAAATGAGGAGTTCCATTGTTTAGGATCTTGGTTTTCGACGAGTTCAACTTTTTGACTTTCTGTTGTTAGTTCATTCATCATGCTCTCCAATTCGGTGACAGATTCGGCGAAAATCGCTATGTCGTCCGCGAAACGTAAGTGGTTCAGTAGTTCTCCATCTACTCGTATTCCCTTTGTTTCCCAGTTTAGACGTCTGAAAATGGATACGAGCACTGCTGTGAATAATTTCGTAGAGAGCGGGTCCCCCGGTTATAATTTTAGAGGAGGAAATTCCTTGGATGATAATGTTTTTCTTTTTCAGTGTTTCGACAGACTAAGAGAAGAGAGACCTGGCACCTTTCAGTCGAAGGTGTTCATAATTTCAGGAGATATAATGGACATTGGATTAGGTAATTAAGTGCTATGACTGGTTGCTACAGGTCGTGGGCGATTTTTGACTGAATGCACCTGAAATATACAGAATGTTACAAAACTACCCGTAAAGTTGAAAGGAGGTTCAATGGGGCCTTATAACGAGTCCATTCACAATATTTAAGAACCGTAGTAAAGTTATATAACATACCCCAAAAAAATAAAAAAAACTGTTTTTTATCAATGAAAAATAGAAAGACTATTAAAGTAGACAATTATTATGTAAAATAGGTACGTAGGGCTTTCTGTTAAATAATCTGGTTCCCTGACATGACAGCTTACTAGGGTTGGTAGCTTTGATAAAATTTATTATATTTTTTTGGGGTATTTTGTAACACGTTGTATTGTGTTTAAAGTTGCTTTTATGCTGATAGTAATTGCTGTTTTCCAGGATTATCAGAAGAGGACCGAGCCCTATTGGTAAACCGTGTCAATATTGTATTTCATGTTGCTGCAAGTGTAAGGTTAGTTCTTGTTCTACTATATTATATTTATATAAAGACGGTCCACCTGATGGTAAGTGGTCATCGCCGCCTGTTGACTTTTTTTTTTTTTTTTTTTTTTTTTACAAAATCCGGGGTATCAACAATGCGTTGTCGTCCCTAAGACGTGATGGTCTTAACTATCTTGTACCTGAATTTCACCGGCCTTGCCTTTCTATCCGAAACACAGTAATACAAGTGCACTACTGCTTTACGGCGGAAATGGGAAAGGTGGTAGTACTTCCCCGAACGAACTCTGCACTAAGAGATCTACTGTAGAAACTAACCTTATGGTTCATTTAATCCAATCATTAATGCTGATAAACCTTATCACAACACCATAGGGTTCTTTTCTCTATAACAGTTTTAGCTGTCAAAATGGCACTATCAGATTTCGACAACTTTAGTGTGATTTTAAAGATGGCCCGTGGGGTGGTGACGTGGAACTCCTTGATTTATTAGAGAATATAATATTACGTGTTACAGATTTGACGACCCACTATCATACGCTGTGAAACTTAATCTTCGGGGTACCAAAGAAGTGATGGATTTGGCCAAAGACATTCGGGAACTATCTGTAAGTATTGCTACCATACCGATTTTCATACTTGGTACCAGTGCCATTACCATGAGTTTTTAACGTACGTACTCGCCAGCGACGGCGTAAAACATTTCTATGGCAAATGTGTACAGCGCCACTAGCGGTCACCTAAAGAACTAAAATCGATAGTACGAGTCGATAGGTAAAAAACCTATCGAAATGTAAACACTAGCGTGTGACGTTTTTTAGCCTTTGCTATAGAAATTCGGTACCATGAGTCACAAATTTGACAGTTGCTATCGAGAAATACTGTATCGATAGTAGTTTACTCGCTAATGACTAAAGTAAGTTTCGATAGCAACTCATGGTAGAGGCACTGGTAAATGAGAAGGTATTTGGTGTCTTTTGGGTATTGTAATTATTTGGGTACATCTGTACCTGTACTGTTTAAAAGCCTTTTTATCATAAGTAACTCTCTAAAGGATACTTTTATGTGCATTAGCATCTCTGCGCTTCTGCAAATTTTAAGAGATGGGCTTTTGTTGTGACGATTCTTTTACTCCGTTGTCTGTAGCGCCTTCATTTCGTCCATAGAGTTTTTCTTTTCCTTTCTCTTTGTTTTTTGTGTCGTGTCTGGGTGTAAATATAATGAAATGAAATATTTATTCAAATAGGCCTTCACAGGCAATTATGAATGGTCAGACTCTAACACCGGTTCGGAAGGTTGCTTTTACTGTGAAGAGCTTATATACATAAGAACGTATTTAAAAGTACTACCAATATTTAGCATATAAGATACCTGGTTTCCATAGCAATCTGCTAGCATAGCAGTGCTATGATCTCTGCTTGGTTTGGCGATGTGTAGAAGAAATGAAAAGATATTTGTTAAATATAAACTGCAAATAAGAAACCTATAAGTATTCCGGCAGTTATCGTCGACCGTGGCGCCCTCTATTTAATGCAAAATCGCTTTCATTTCGATTGCGAGAGCATTACACAATCACCTCCCTGTTATTGCTATAGGTATCTTATTCCATCCAAAAAATAACTTTTAGTTTATTTTAGTTAATTTTTTCTATGGATTATTACTGTATATATTTTTTTATGTGTACCGCTGTAGTGACTTTTTTTTTCTCATGTTATGCGTAACTGTGGATTATGGTGCTGGTTGCACATGTATACAAAACTGTGTTGTAAAACTTTAATTTTATAATTGTGTGCAATTGTTTGTTGTCCTCAATAAAGGAAAAAAAAAAACAAATCTAGCACAGTAGCTAAGCCACATAATTTTACGACTATCCTTCATCACCCTTTTCCAGGCTCTAGTCCACGTATCAACTTCCTACTCCAACACTAACAGGGATCCTATAGAAGAGGTGATTTACCCCCCTCACGCGGACTGGCGAGACACCATGAAGATATGTGACGTCATGGATGAGCATACTCTGAGGGTATTAACTCCTAAGTAAGTTGACTTAATGTCCTATGTGTTAATCCAGCTCATAATCTATGTGCCAAGTTTAATCCAAAGTTTCTACTTTTTTTTCGAGAAGCGTTTGCGTTATAAAGTAGAAAATATTCATCCTTCCATCCTAACAAGCATCCATCATAATAAGCTTCATACCTTAAAGAACTCAAGAGCTCTCGGTACAGACAGAGTTCGTTCAGGAAAGAACTACCACGTTCCCATTTCCGCCGTGAAGCAGTAGTCACTTGTATGACAGAGTTTCGGTTAGAAAGGTAACCGGAGACATTACAGGCACGTGAGACTTGACTTCTCGTCTCAGGATCGACAATGCGGCGATGCCCCTGCTATTGCTACCGCCTATGTGTCCATATTGTGACCATTTACCATTAAGTGTTTCTCATTTGATGAAATTGAAACCCTGTGTCCTTGGGATTAGGTCGAATGCTGTGACAACATTTTTGAGGTCGACTACTACAAGGAGCTGGTGAGCTTTCGGAAAAAGGAAACTACGTGAAGAAACAATAGACTCGAAATAATAGAATAAATGACTCTTCAGTTGAAAATCTTTACCAACCAACCAGCTGGTGTATGCCAGCTAAACGATTATGTAATGCTCTCGGAATCGACATTGAGCCGGATTTGCTACTAGATTGACCGTTGTATGATTGCTATTTCATTCACACACTTACGCGCAGAGAGAGATAACAATAGGGCCGTATGTATCGGCAAATCGGCTTCGATTTCGATTGCGAGAGCAATACACAATCGCCCTGTAGTTCCCTTCTAGCCTTTGCGAGCTTACCACCTTTGAGTGGTCAAAGACAAGCCTAATAGACAACGGTAATAAAAAAAACGCTCTGTTAATTATTTCCAGGTATTTAGGCGAGATACCAAACACATACACGTTCACCAAGCAGCTGGCGGAACATGTCGTGTACGAGCAGAAGGGACAGCTGCCAGCTGTCATCATCAGACCTTCCATTGGTAAGTCTTCTAATAGACCAAGACTCACAGGGAATAATAATAAGCTTTTGGTGTCTGGGTCAAAGTCCAGATTCAAAAAGCAGTGCGCTGGGAGACGGCACTTATAGTGGGGAAATTCCTCTGGAGCCTTGACAACTTTGGCCCTGTTCCCAATGCAGGTGGGGAATGAGGCAATGATATTGTAATAAATCCTTGGGCGTTCTTTACACACGGCCATCTGATCCCAAACTAAGCAGAGCTTGTACTATGACTGGCCAATTGGCCTGGTGGTTAGCGACCCTGTCTGCCAAGCCGAGTCGCGGGTTCGATTCGAACCCAGGACAAACATTTGTGTGCATGAACTGTCTGGGGGTATATATCTATATATTTTGTTACCATTGTTCAATAAGTTTTGTCGTTCGATAAGAGAGGGCGTTGCCACTAGCCCATTTTTTTTTGTTTTGTTAGTATATATACACATATGAACGTATGTGAAGTTTCATTTCAATCTGTCAATTCATTCTTTGTTTACAAGCCATTTAGTGTCGCCGTGTCACAGTATTTTTTTACAATGGAAAAAATTGAATATCGTGCAGTGATAAAATTCTTATTTTTGGAAGGTGTAGCACCAAAAGAAATTCACGAACGAATGTTAAAAGTGCATAATGATTGTTCACCTACAATTAGAACAGTAGAGAGATGGGTTGCTGAATTTAAACGTGGTCGTACAAGCCTTGAAGACGATCCACGTGAAGGACGTCCAAAAAGCGCATCAACACCAGAAATCATAGTTAAAATATAGGATATGGTTTTGGAAAATCGTCGATTGACTGAGCGAGATTTAGTAGAGGCTCTACACACCTCATTAGGCAGTGTGAGCCATATTTTAAGTGAAATTTTGGGTTTTAGAAAGCTGTGTGCACAATGGGTGCCGCATTCGCTAACAATGGAACAAAAACACATTCGAGTGCGACTTTCTCAGCAACATTTGGAGCGTTTTGAAAAGGATAAAGTGGATTTTTTGCGTCGATTCATCACTATGGATGAGACTTGGGTCTATCATCATGATCCTGAATCAAAACAAGAGGCTAAAGAGGAACCTGGTTGTTCGGCTTCGAAACGAGTTCGTGTCCGGAAATCGGCTAAGAAGGTTATGGCATCAGTTTTTTGGGATGCGAAAGGAATTTTGTTTGTGGATTACTTGCAAACTAGTAAAACAATTAATTCTGAATATTATTGCAACCTTTTGGACCAGTAGAAGGAAAAAAATCGTGAAAAAAAGACCCGGTTTGCAGAAAAAGAAAATCCTTTTTCATCAGGACAATGCACCGTGTCACAAGAGCATTTTGACAATGGCTAAAATCCATGAATTAAAGTTCGAATTGTTGGAGCATCCACCGTATTCACCAGATTTGGCACCCAGCGACTTCCATTTGTTTCCAGAACTCAAAAAATTTATGCGTGGCAAGCGTTTTTCATCAAACGAAGAAGTCATAACGGCTGTTGAAGCGTATTTTGCAGACCTTCCGGATTCTCACTTCATGGAGGATCGTTGGAGCAAGTGCATTAATGTTCAGGGAGATTATACTGAATAATAAAGTGTATTTTGAACCATAAAATTGTGTTTTTCTTATCGAACGACAAAACTTTTTGAACCACCTGTTATGTATGTATTAAGAAAAATAAAAAAGTTGTGTATGTAGTATATCAGTTATAGTTAGTAGTAGCTCTGCTTAGTTTGGGATCAGATGGTCGTGTGTAAAGAATGTCCCAGGATATTTATTTATGGAAACCAGATAACTGATATAATACTTAACCACTTTTTCTTTTAAATACAGACTTAAATAGATATTTACACAGAAGGTTGTGGATCCTCACGATTGGTCGAGACAAAATGTTGCCCTTTTATAAATAGCGCTGTCTTAACTTTGGCCGTAAGTACACTATCAGGTGCTTTAGAAAGCTAGCTGCCTCATAATATAACCACCAAGGAGAATACTTGAAACTTAAGTGACAAATAATTGCATCAAAATGTTTCCAGTAATATCCAGTGCTGAAGAACCGATTCCTGGCTGGATCGAGAACTTCAATGGGCCTGTTGGAATATTCATTGCGTGTGGGAAAGGTGATAAGATTTTTATTGTATTTTGAAAAAACCGGATACCTACTTAGACTGGGCCTAAGACTGAGACAGACTGATACTGAGGGTGAGACTGTGACTGCAACTGGGGCTACGATTGTGACTGACACTGAAACCTATACTGAGGGTGAGACTGTGACTGCAACTGTGGCTACGAATGTGACAGATACTGAATCTATACTGAGGGTGAGACTGTGACTGCAACTGGGGCTACGATTGTGACTGATACTGAAACCTATACTAAGACTTATACTGAGGGTGAGACTGTGACTGCAACTGCAACTGGGGCTACGATTGTGACTGATTCTGAAACCTATACTGAGACTTTTACTGAGGGTGAGATTGTGACTGCAACTGGGGCTACGATTGTGACTGATACTGAAACCTATACTGAGACTTTTACTGAGGGAGAGACTGACTGATACTGAAATCTATACTGAGACATATACTGAGGGTGAGATTGTGACTGCAACTGGGGCTACGATGGTGACTGATACTGAAGATTACACTCAGATTTATTAAGACCAAACTACCTTTGGATTTTAGGTATAATGCGCAGTATATACACAAAACCAGACATTGTATCGGATTACATTCCAGTCGATATGTGTGTGAAGAACATTATAGCTTCAGCATGGATAAGAGGTACTAAGAAGTAAGTAGTTCAAGTATTTCAGTACATAAAAAAATATATATAGGCTTGGTGGTTAGCGACCCTGACCGCCACACCTCATGCCGCTGGTTCGATTCCAGGGCAAAGATTTGTGTGCGAGAACACGTCTGTTTCTTTTGTGTTTGGGTGTAAATATCTATTTAAGTATGTAGTATATCAGTTATCTGGTTTCCATAGTACAAGCTCTCCTTAGTTTGGGATCAGATGGCCGCGTGTAAAGAATGTCCGAGGACATTTATTAACCTCTATCTTCCAGATTAGAGCCTACAGACGATATTCCGATTTACAACTGCTGTGCGGGCAAACTCAATAACATAGTGATGGAAGACCTCGTCCGAATGGCTAAGGAAGTGGCAGCCACGATGCCACTCAACCACTCCTTATGGAACATTGGTGGCAAAATTACAACCAATGAAACTTTGCATTATATGAAGGTACTAGCTGTCCCCCGCGGTTTTACCCACGTTCCCGAGGGATATCATATTTCCCCGGGGTAAAAATTTGCGTATATGTTATTCCAGGATATACTCTATCTATGTGCCAAGTTTCATCCAAATCCGTTTAGTAGTTTTGACGTGAAAGAGTAACAAACATACTTACATACAAATCTTTCCTCTTTATAATATTAGTGTAGACTGGGATCCTGCGGTTTCACCTACATTTTCGATGGATCTAACGCATGTATTCTCTTTTCTTTTGATACCACATGGACCGATACACACGCAGACGGTCCACCTGATGGTAAATGGTCACCGCTGCCAGTGGCGTAGCTAGATAACCAAAGGCCCTGGGGAAAAATTTTAAGTAGGGCCTTAACTAAACTATTTAAAATCATTTGTTCCCCTCCTCCAGAGCTTGGGGGCCCGGGGCACTGACCCGTCTAGCCCCCCAGTAGCTACGTCACTGTTTGTAAGTCAGAGTCGGAGGGGCCCACCGAGCTTGGGGGCCCCGGGGCACTGCCCCGTCTAGCCCTCCGGTAGCTACGCCTCTGACCGTCGCCTATGGATATTTGCAACACCTGGGGCCTGGTGTTGTCGAACCTGAGACGTGAAGTTTCAACACCACCCCAACGGTCCCTTATGCTGATACAGTTTTTTCGGTTCCAGGTCCTCATTCAGCATCTTCTACCGGCTATAATAGTCGATATGGTACTACGGTTAGTTGGGAAGAAGCCGATGTGAGTTTTTGATTTTAGCCATAATTATTATGAAATTATTATCTTTGGCCACATTTATCTATTAAAAAATGCGCCAAGTTTCATTCAAGTCCGTTCAGTAGACTTAGCATTACCCCATACATCCTTCATCGATACAAACTTTCGCATTTATAATATTAGTAGAACATCTTACATTTCAGGCTTGTGAAAGTCCAACGCAGGATCTACATAGCGAACCAAGCATTGCGTTACTACATAACACAGCAATGGACATTCGACAACAAGAACTTCGTCTCGCTCCGTTCACATTTAAAGGAGCAGGACAAGAAACAGTTTAATTATGACCTGGAGAATATTAATGTCATAGATTATTTTACGAAATGCTGCTCGACGGGGAGGAAGTATTTGTTGAAAGAAAGGGAAGAAGACTTGCCTAATGCAAGAGCTCATCATAGGAGGTAAATATTCCCCTGTAAGTTGGGTTAAGATCCACCAACTAAGACGTCCGTCACCCCCCACACACACCAGTACCCGAGGTGGCGGCGCGTTAGTGTACCACGCGCGCCCCTCTTAGACGTCTGGATGGGGTGGGGGGGGGGGGGGAGTAAAACACCACACTCCCCCCCACCAGCACCAGGGGTTGTGAAAGCGGAATATGTGCTCGCGATCCCCGGCATAATAGGTGTGAGAAGGAACACCGGGGTGGTTTTTTGTCAGTACAAGTCTGACAGACCCCCTTGGCCCGCCCCAAGACGGAGGACATACATGAGGATTTACCCCAGAACAAAAAAAAGGTCCACCAACTAAGCTCAGATTTGGATTGGGTTTCTCGGGCAGTTGCCGGTTTGCACACGATGTTTTTCTTCACAGTTTTTTTAATAGGTTTAGTATCAGTACGGCTTCCATAACAAGCTCTGCTTATTTTTGGATCAGATGATCATGCGTGAAGAATGTTTTCGAATATTTACCTACTCTAAAATCATAAAGAGTCATAGTTTGGTGGTAGACTTCGAAACTACTCATACGACTTAAAAAATTCTTTCACTGATAGAAAGCTGCACTATTCCTGAGTGACATTATAATATAATTCCGGGATATATAGAAGATCCCTCGGGAACTGGACGCTAGCTATAAAATATATAAAATAAACTATGGTTAGAAGGTAAGGAGGCCGGTGAAATTACAGGAACATGAGACTTACCAGCTTCACGTCACAGGGTGGACAACGCATTGGCTATATATACACAACTACCCGTAAAGCCGAAAGGTGGTTAAATGGGGCTTTATAACGAGTCCATTCACACTATTTAAGAACCGTAGTAACGCTGTATAAAAAATATGAATGAATGAAAAACAGAAAAACTATAAAAGTAGATAATTATTAGGTAAAATAGACACGTAGGCCTTTCTGTTAAATAATCTGGTTCCCTGACATGCTTACTAGGGTTTTGGCTTTGATAATAATTAATAATATTTTTACAGGGTATTTTGTAACACGTTGTATATATGTATATATGAACCTGGTGATGCTAATGTTCATAGGCTGCGGTGACCACTTACCATAAGGTGGACCGTCTAATTGTTTGTCGGCCGATGTAGTATAAAAAAAATGGGGACATGGAAGAGAGTGCCTATGTAAAAACATACAAAATTAATAATTATTATTTTGATTTCAGAATGATATATGTCGACAAATTCGTGCAAGCTGTATTTTATGGATCTCTAGCATGGTGGGGATGGACGCGTATCAATCCGTATTTTGAACAATATTTTGAAGATTTGCTGGTTTTATAGATAAAAACTATATTGTTTAGGCGTCGTGATCTTAAAAGCTCATTTTGACACTGATGTCATAGAAATATCATCTTTATTGCTTCCGGGATAAGGTACATCCAATGGTTAATTTTATGATGATGATGATGAACGATTGCGATATATATAATGATAATCATTACGCCATAGGGTTGATTTTTCTATAACACTCTTAGTTGTCAAAAAGTATTAGTTCTCGACATATTTAGTCTTTAAATTCTGGTGCCGATTAATAATATTAAAGGGCTTTATTGTATTTGTGTTTTATAGTCCTTATATTTAAGATGATCACGTATTTATTGACCACTCTATATTCCAGTCAAATTAATTTTAGTTATAATAATGTATAATAATGTTTATTATTGCTGTTTGTGTTTCGTACATATGTTGAATAGAAATATCATCCATTTATCTGTGTTGTGTGCTAATTGATTTAGAAAAAAGTATTTTAATAAAACAAATAAAAAAAAGTACTCGCTTTTTTTCCGAAAAATTCTTGTTACAACTAGAATAACTGTAAAAAACTTTTTCAAACACACAAATTATTAATTATTATTATAAATTTTATTATTATATATTATTAAATATTATTATTAATTAAGGGTCCCTATGACATGCCTAGGGTCCCCGACATGCTTATTTCCGCCATGCTCCGTAGAATAAAGGAAGTAGTTCTAATTCGCTTGCAAGACTTGGCGTAAATGCACTAATATGGCAAGTATTTTTTTATCGTGCGATCGAACGATCTCGACACTTACAGATAAACCCCTCGAGGTTTGCGTTATGTGGCTATATGTACGTTTGAGTGCTTTGTACAGAATATTAAATAAAGCAATAAAAAAAAGCGTTTTACGTTTAACAATCATTTAATTTCATAGAAAATGTATTTACAGTATAACCAAGTACCAAACGTCATAGATAAAATACTTGGACGAATGTTTTTTTTTATTCTAAGGAATAATTACTAAGTAATTTACATTTAAAAGACACAATATAATATGGTAACATATTTTTTTCTAAATAATTTTATTTAATTTCAAATATTAGGCACACTTGTTTTAAAAAAGAACATATTTACTTTAAAATATATTATGTCCTACATATATATCACAATATAAGTTCAAAACTCCACAATTAGCAATTTTTTTATTATAGAAAAATATTTCAAATCTTGTATCTATTATCATGACAATTTCCAACAAAGTTTTAAAAACTTAAAATATGTCTCGTTTTTTAAATTCTTTTTTTTTATAAATATAAATTAAAAGAACATAATTTTATAATTCTATAATTAAACCTGTAGTTGCTTAGAGAGCAGATTACATCACGTTTATTAATTAAAATTACACTTCATTTATTTTAAGGAAAGATAAACAAATATTACTGAACGTTTTGCAAATAAAAAAAAACAGGTACATACATTTATGAGGTGGACTATGGTTTACATTTTATTGTCTACGAAAAGACGAGTGAAAGTTACAATAAAAGCCCGCTATTGTCAAAAAAAAAACGGAAATATTTGCCAATTTTTATCTCTTCTCCTTGTCCTTATTCGAACATTTAAAAATAAATAAAATATGTTAATTTCTTCTTCTTGTTCATCTTATTCTCTCGCAAGCAAATTCTTTAAAAAATATATATGTTTCTTTCTATTTATGTCCCTTTTAGTTTCATCGAGCTTCAAAACACAATGGTGCTAAAGAAGTTATCATTTCAATTTTTTTTTATTATATTTTGATATTGAGACATTGTTTTATTTCAGACAATAGGAATTATAATAGAATATTAAATATTTAATAGGAATTTAAGTAGATTTATTAAAATAATAATAATTAATTAGAGAATGAGAAATGTTTTAAGTATTCCCGTTTAAAATTTCAAAATCAAATTGAGCAAAAATTCAGTCATGATTATTTTTATTACAATATATTAAATAATTTTAATTCATTTAAAATCACTGATAGGAATGCATTTATATACAATATTAATAAAATATCTACTATTTACAAATATTTACAATAAATGACCACGCCAAGACAACACTATATTTTTGTTTATAAACAAAGACATTCGATTATCAACCTTCAATATTAAGGCATGAGAATTTAATTACTATAACAATACAATGATTTTAAAAAACCCTGTCCGAAAAGAAAACGATTGCTATCATATTTTAAAATAAAATAAGGAATATAAAATATTCATTAAAATAAACATAATTAAGGAAAATCAAAATTTGCTAAATTTCAAATTTTCCCCAAAATCTAGTAAAGTTTTCAAAAGTGACAACATTGGCTGTAATATCTGTTGAGAACTCGCCTCTTGTGTTGCCATGTAAGTAATTTTCTTATTATTTATTTAAAGGTTATATCTGAAAATGATCACTTAAAAGAATCATAATAATACCTTCACGAATCAGACAGAGTTTTTTAAACAAAGATTTGTAAAAATTAAAAACTATTTCACACACTGACACCATTTCGTAATCATATTAAAAATAATAAATAACGGACATTGAATTGACTACAGATAGGAATGTTGCCATATTTATCTAGTAAATACACTTGGAAAGCAGAAAAAATCACAATAAAAAAACACTTAAAATTCTAAACAAAAAAGAGAGAGAATACATCCCGTTGCCAAGGCGGATCTAAGTCTTAATTAAGCAGTCCAATTTCTTTACAATATAAATGGCAAGAGAGTTGAGAGAGAGAACCTCTCAATGAGACGCGTGAATTTCAAGCTCACTATCAGTCTCTGAATCTAAAACCTTCAGCATTTTAGATCTATCTGTATTAAAACTAGCATTTGTTGCATCAAATGCACTTCCATCATCAATTATTTCTAAATACCTTTCATTGTCTGTATCAGATTGACTGTCTGTTTGATCAACAGCAGCATATGACCCATGATTTTCATTATCACTATCTTTGTATGCTTCATTCTTCTCTGCTTTTGATCCTCTTCTGTCAAACTTGAATTTCTCACGTACACTACCAACAGTGTCTAATATTTTATCGTTTAACTTAACACTTAGATCTTTGAGTCTATTTTTGCTTGGCACGTTATCATCAGAGTCACTTAGTGGTATTTCACAGGCGGAGTATATGCCTTCTTTCGTGTTTTTCTCGTTATCGAACCAATTATCGTTGTAATTTCTTTGGTTATGATCGAAGGTTTTGAACATTACTTTGAATGTAAGAATGTATACTGTGGTCAGTATTAAACAGGTACCGGTTATGAAGGATAGGTACATTGCAACTTGTTCGACAATTGGTAGAATGTTTAGGTACAGGTTGAATCGTTCTTCTAGTGATGGAGGGAGTTTGCTCATTGTCTGTAATTTTAATAGATAAATCATTAGCTTTTCAGTTACTTTTTACTAACTACCTTAATTTATTTGACTTGTGTTTTGACCACAATTTCACTATGGTCAGTGGTAGTGTGTGAGGTGGCAAATGTCACGATAGATTTATTTTAATATTCATTTCATTTTCATTTCATTTTCATTTTACCAACTAAGCCATCTTCGCCCCCAACAATGCAGACAAAAAAAGGAATATACATACAATATCAAACCACAAAAGAGGCAGGTACAGATTGGAGAATCTTCCAACGTGCTCAATGGAACTGAGATCTCCTAAGGCCATGTTGATTTGGAACTTGGAGCTGACATCTAGAGGCAATCCTGATTCTGGTTGAATCCAGAACCTGTGGAAGAGGTTATTTATAAATAGTATTATAGAAAGTCACTATTCTTGTTTGTTTGTATGCGCGATTATATCTTTAAAATTACGCAGTCGATTTCAATTTAATTTTCACTATCGTTTAGAAAATTTCTTCAGAAAGGTATATAATAAATTTATATTATTTCACTCAGGCGAAGCCAGGCCTTTACAAGCACCTATGAATAGTCAGACTCTAATACCGGTTCGGAAGGTTGTTTTTTACTGAGAAGAGATATACGATAGCAATAGACTCAGCAATTACTCTTTTTAAAAACGATCATAGATTTTTTACAAAATATTTATTTAGTCTCACTGACAAAAACCAATGTGTTATCGCAGAAGTGAAGAAGTAATTAAATAAGAGAACTGCAAGATAGTGAATTTCTTAACAAGGTAGTAATCGTCAAATGAAATAATGACCACAATCTCTTTGTATATAATGTGGCCAAGTATGGTCAGAAGACAAAAAACATAGAAGGGAATTAAGGTTGTTAAGTGCAGTTGTCGTAAAATATGATAAATCTAAACTGGGGTTAGCCAGCCAGGTATGTGATGTATGATTTAAGGCACCATAACGCTTATGTTAAGCAGAACCAAATGTAGTGTGAGATCCACACGTTTTTAATCAGCCATCCATGTACGTACACTAATATTCTAAAAAGCTAAAGTTTGTCTGTAGAAGGTAATCTTCTCTCACTAGTCAAAAGCTACACTATTCCCGAATGTTTTTTTTTTACCAGAACAAGCTGACGGTCCACCTGATGGTAAGTGGTCACCGCCACCTATGGGCATTTGCAACCCCAGGGGCATCGCTAATGCGTTGTCGACCCTGAGACGTGAAGATGTTAAGTCTCATGTGCCTGTAATTTCACCGGCCTTACCTTTCTAACCGAAACACAGTAATACAAGTGCACTACTGCTTCACGGCAGAAATGGGTAAGGTGGTAGTACTTCCCCGGACGAACTCTGCACTAGGAGGTCTACTACTCAAAAGATGACATAGCTTTTATTATAATCCTATAACAAGTTCGATTCCTCGAGAACGCGGTTTTAATCAGAGACGTTAAAGTATCCTTACCGAGTCTCATGTTCCTCCTGGTTCGGCGTCAAACCCTCCACCTTGCTGAACAGCACATCTTCACCATCATAGAAGTGAGGGTACGACAGCGCTATGGGGAATCCGTAGTAGCAATCAGTTACATCTATCAGACCATCTGGTAGACATTTGCCTGAAACAAAACGGGATATTTAGATAGGGTCTATCTGATGGTAAGTGGTCACCTGTGGACGGTTGGAACATCATGGGATCGCCACGCGTGATAGATGTGAGACGTCAAGTCTAATAATCTACTAAATATACGAGATTTTTTTATACGATTTAGGGTGACAAACAAGCACGGTCCGCCTGATGGAAAGTGGGCACCTATGGACCTTTTGCAACACCAGGGGCACCATGCGTTGTCGCTTGCGACGTGAGGTTAAGCCTGTAATGTCACCTTACCTGTCTAACCGAAACACAGTAATACAAGTGCAAAGTAGTATAATATGTACGGTTTCCATAGTACAAGCTCTGCTTAGTTTGGGAGCAGATGGCCGTGTGTAAAGAATGTCCCAGGATTTTTATTATTCATTTCTCTAACAACAGGTACACCGAAAGATGGTAGTTTCGGTCAGGGCGAGGGACTGGTAATCTATAATACAGGTATTACCTGGCACAGACACCAGTCACATCATATATACAGACACCATAAATTAATACCTTTGTGAAAGAAAAATTAATATATTTATCATTATTATTGAAACGAAGATCCTTATCGCGCGTTGTGAAAGGCCAGACGGAAAAAAATCATACGAAAAGTTGCAACGACTCATTTTATCCAAATTTAAATGATATGGTTTATTATTGGGTTTGTTTATTTCATAATTTATTTAAAGGCTACATACAACATGTTTAAAATTCTGTTCCATTTATAAATTAGTATAATTAATAATTATTAGCACAGTCTTGATCTTTTATTGAAGACCTAATACTAAAGACGAGAGATTGCAAGTGTTTCTCAACACTGGACCTAAACTCAGCGTTTTGATCAATTCCAATGCGTATCTTCGTTCCATCCGGGTGTCCCTTGACACCTCTCAATTATTTTTATTTTCTTTCCCTTCGCGCGTTATTTTTAAGAGGTGTGATGTTGGATGAGGTGTCTATATTATAAATCTATGTACCTTTTCTACAGAAGCACTTGTTTTCCTCGTTGTACTTGCCGTTGTCCAACATGTGTTCAGGAAAGGTGTATTTGTAAGCCTTTAAGCCACTCTTCTCGCCTTCTTCTGTTGGAATCTGAGAAAAATACATTTTATTTATTACTGTTTAAGAAACATACAGATAACGATATAGTCAAGGCCAGAGTGAATACGCATTTCACGCTGAAAAGTGGACGGACAGACGGAGAGACAGTGAAGCCTTACACCCATATTCTAAGACGTTTCCTCAGACGGCACTCGACACCAACTCGAATGAGGATACCTTAAGCATTTTCTCGAAATTGGTATTCTAAGTCACAACTTGACCAAAACTCGAGCAATCCCGACTAATGTTGAATCGAAGGGTAGTCAAGGTATAGATAAAATATTAATGAAATAAAATAATGAGTTTCAGAAACTATTTACAAGCAATAAGCTTCCTTAAGGTTGGTCCCGACGTACCATGAAGCTGACAGTTATTTCCTCACTTCGAGTGAGAGATGTCAAGTCGAGTGGCGGAGATTTTTGTAATTAGAAAACTAATAATATCTTTGAGTGAGGTTGAGAGTGGAGTCAAGAAATTTTCGAGGAAACGTCTTAGAATATGGGTGTTAGTCATAGTGTGTGACGGGACACTAGGTACAGAACTTTAAAATAACCACAATTTACTTATTTTTACGTTTTTTATACAATAGGGGCCAAACAAGCACAGGATCCACCTGATGGTTTGTGTTCACCGCCGCCCATGGACATTTGCAACGCCAGAGCATCGCTAATGCGTTGTCGACCCTGAGACGTGAAGTTATAAAGTCCCATGTGCCTGTAACCAGCCTTCTTTCTAATCGAAACACAGTAATACAAGTGCGCTACTGTTTCTCTGCGGAAATGGGTAACGTGGTACTACTCCGGACGAACTCCACAGTAAGAGATTATGAAGGAGCGAGGTATGAGACTCCTCCATTTAAAAGGGAAGATCTTCCGCCAGGCTAGGTGATCATGCCTGGGGACCGCGGTCCAACAGTTGATGTTGGATGCTTGTATATATATCAAATCCTGAGAGAATCTTGATAGTGCGATGTAGGATTCTCGCGTGTTTCTACTCGTTCATAGATGTCGCCACATCACTGTTGTGCGGGCGGTGAAGGATTGTAGGCGTGTACATAGATATCGCCACAAGATACTCAAATAATTCGTACAAAAAATCTTACCAAAGGCGCAGCTCTACACAGACTCTTTCTATAAAAGAGTATGGATTCATTTTTCTTCACACCTCCTTTGAACTTGGTGCCGTCTGAGGCGTACTGCACGTTTGAACAATGTTTCCCATCCCAGTGAGGTAGGTCTGTAGACCCCCTATAGGTGTCTATCAGCCCTGAATGCCGTACATCATCGTCACCAGTGAAGATCGTTTCGAAATCTCCTTTGAAATCGTACATCTGTAAAAGAAATGTCACAGTGTAAAAAATAAAAATAAAATTAAGTATTGTGAAGCGATAGCCATGGTATAAGGCTGGGTTAGGGACTGATTTCACTCTGCTGGAGGTCCAAGGTTCAATTCGCCATGAGGAGGATTCGATTAGAAATGATTACTTGTTGCATCAGATTGGTAACGTGTGGGAGAGACGGCGACAACGGTGGAATGTGTGTCTCATTCCTGATATCTCTGTCTGCTGAGTTTAAAGAGTAATAAAGAGAAGTGGTAAAATTGTGCGGTAGTTCCAAATTGCAAATATAATGCACAATACTAATGCATAACAAAAGTACTTGATACCATGTGTTCTTTCTTTGGTCACAGGAACCGTTTTTAGGCGGACAGCAAATGCGCAATCTATAGCTGATTTTTTAATTTGAGTTGGGTTATTTATTGCTTAAATACGTTCGAAAAATTGAAAATATGTAGTTTTATGAAAGAATCTGAAGTTAAATAATGTAATTTCGCCAAGTTACTTGTTGAAAAAAAAAGCATGTAAAACACTAGTTAAGATCTAAGAAAGAGTTATTATCTCAAAACTAAAAGCTCTAAAACTTACCCTATCAATCAGCCCCAATTTATCGAAATAGATCCATCCCGGCATGAAGGTGTTCCCGAGGCTCATCAGCTGAGACTCGTAGCCCATCATGAACTCCCTCGCAGTCATCTTGGCCAAGGGCTGGCTGTTCGTAAAAGTGATCAGCTTGTTCAGACCGAATTGAGTCATGAAACTCTGCTGGGACACTACGTTGGCTATACTCTGTGGAAAAAGAAAACAAATACGATTATGGAGCCATTCATTAAATACGTCAGGCGATTTTGGCTTTTTGGATTTTTTTACCAAAACAAAAATTTTCCAAGCTTTGTTCAATCTGGTTTCCATAGTACAAGCTCTGGCAGCCAAGCCGCAGGTCGTGGGTTCGATTCCCTCCAGGACAAACATTTGCGTGCATGAGCATGTCTGTTTGTTCTGTGTCTGGGTGTAAATAATCTAATATATAAATATTATGTTGGTTTGTGTACGCTTCAAAAACTCAAAAAGATCTGCACCGATCGAGCTGAAATTTTAGCATCATATATAATCCGCATCAAAGATTGTTTTTATCTATTTTTTGCATCAGTCACATATCCGCGACCGTCTTTGTTTTGTTTCTCATTTCCCAACCATTCAATCACAATGTGCCACAGCGAAGCGTGGCAGGGTACAGCTAGTATAATGTATATATTTAAAAAGTAGTATATGTAGTATATCAGTTACCTGGTAGCCATACTACAAGTAGTACGCTCTGCTTAATTTGAGATCAGGTAACCATGTACAAAGAATAATGGTATGTTTATTTATTGCGTAAAACTAAAATTGAAGACCCGCCATTTTGAAACAACATTTACGTTGCAAAATCACTAACCCTAACAATAATTGTTTATTTATTGCGTAAAACTAAAATTGAAGACCCGCCATTTTGAAACAACATTTACGTTGCAAAATCACTTAAAACCCTAACAACAATTGTTTATTAACTTTGCAGTCACACAACATTCTTCACTAAAATATTTATTAACTAAAGTATTTATTCTGCGGATATTAAACAACTTAACTGTTCGTGATGCATACAGCATTGACAGCTCAGAATGTCATTGGAAATTGATCTCTATTGCTTGAACAATAAGGTACATTTATAAATCCGATGTCAAAACTTGCCTGTTCCCGACAACTTACTTAAATGTCACGGGTGATTTCGCGCGTTTTAGTGCGTTTAAGATTGACAGAAGTTGGAAGTTACAACTTATTCACAAAATTATTCACGACTAGCTGTCCCTGCGGTTTCACTCGCATTCCCGTGGGAAGTTCCATTTTCCCGGGAAAAAGTATCCAATATATTTTTCAAGGGCATGCACAGAATGTTACAAAACTACCCGTAAAGCCGAAAGGAGGTTAAATGGGGCCATATAACGTGTCCATATTAATATTTTTGGTACAATATTTAAGAACCGTAGTAACGCTGTATATCATACCCAAAAAAATAAATAAACTGATTTTTATGAATGAAAAATAGAAAAACTATTAAAGTAGACAATTATTAGGTAAAATAGGTACGTAGGCCTTTCTGTTAAATAATCTGGTTCCCTGACATGACAGCTTACTAGGGTTGTTGGCTTTGATAATTAATTATATTTTTACGGGGTATTTTGTAACACGTTGTACATGTGCCTAGTTTCATCCAAATCAGTTCAGTAGATTTTCCGTGAAAGAGTAACAAACTCACAAACTTTCTCATGTATAATATTAGAAGGACGCGTCACTACATAGTATAAAATAAAGTCTCTTCCCGCTGTCTGTCTGTCCCTATGTATGCTTAGTTATTTAAAACTACGCAACTAGGGTTGCCAGGTCGCCAAACATAATAGCCGGACAGACCAGTCAGTTTGACCGGACATTTGGGTAAAAAGGCTGGCCACTACATTATTGAGGATTTGAGTATCAGTATTAAAAGGTACAAAAAAAAAATACCAGCTTGTTTGCGAAATGTAAAAAGCGTAACAAAAGCCGGACGAGCCGGACACCGTTTATTTTGGCCGGACACGCAATCAAAAAGCCTAACTATGTCCTTAACACTAAACATACCATAACCGGGTCAAGTGACCCATTTTGAAATTTGCATTGAAAATGCACGTATCATCTTATTGCTTTTGCACATTTGACTTCATGATTTTTTCTTACTAATTAACATACAGTTATACTATTTATTTCCCTTCCTAACAACCATATTTCATACATACAAGCAGGAAATATGAAGTCACATTTGACCCGCTATGGTAGAAATTGGTACCTAGTAAGTGTTGGTATGATTAGTGTTAACTATGGCTATATCCGGACGCCTGGCTACGCTATACGCAACGGATTGAGATGCGGTTTTTTTTAATAGATAGAATGATTCAAAAGGAAGGTTTATGTATAATGTGGAAGTCCACGGGAACGCGGGTAAAACCGCGGGGGACAGCTAGTTTGAAGAGATAAACAACGCGCATAATGAAGGTAGATTTAAATTAAATTTTAAATTTTAATTCTACAACAAAAGTATCGAAGCAAGCTCCGCTGTTACATATAAGGTAAAAATTAATAATAAAGCAATTAAATAGACAAAGAGAATGATAATTAGAATAATAAGTAGGTACGCCATTTATTATGGCATATGATTATTTTGATTGAGGTAAAATATTATTTTTTATTTTATCTCCTATGAAAAATATTGTTTTTCGATTCTAGGTATTTTTTTAATTTGACCGTGAACTTGGTCTAGTTTTTTGTTTCATAACTTTTTAATTTTTTGTCCTTAATTAGCGGCAATCGAATACGTATTTTTGTTACCTACTTTTAAAAATTAAAATAACTTCCTAAATATTAATTATTTTTTTATTACTACTACGTATAACCTAAAATAAAAAAAACAACTGAAGTACTTCTATAAATTGTTTCACTTTATAGCGAGCACATTAACATTTTTAATAACTAAATATTTTCTAACCTGGCAACACTGGTAATTTTCCCGCCACGGCCAAATTATAACAAGAAAAAGAAATGTAGCTATTGAGCGTCAGCCGACAATTTGTAAAATATATAGGTATTTATATAAAACAAAGTCGTGTTAGTTACATCATTTATAACTCAAGAACGGCGGCACAGATTTCAATGATCTTTGATCTATGTGATTTATCTCCGAATAGCTGAATAAGTAATAAAAAAAATATACAAAGAAAAAATTATGATTTTTTTTTCATATTTTTCGTTATCAAGGCTATCTCTGAGGACAGAAACTACAATCCTCAAGAACGCGGGTGAAACTGCGGGACACAGCTAGCAGTTAAAAAAATAATTAAATAATCATTCTATGTGCAGCATTTGTTTTCTTTTTAATAAGACCAACATCAAATTAAACGTTCCCAATAAATTTTAAAGATGCAACGTCTAATTGGTGTCTTACTTCAGTAACTCTAGACATTATAGGCTTGTCTATGGTTTTGCAACATTAGCGTTTAGCTAAGCATACACATTAGGCAACAAAGAAGCCTAGAACTTTGACTTGAGTCTTAAATACCCCTTATAAATAAATTACACTTGTAAATATTCTTTGCGCAATAAATTGCACATTAGGGTCTGAGTGACGCAAAGGCGTAAATGTTAAAAGGTTGAAAAATCGTTGACAAAAAAGGAAAAAATAATAATAATGTAATGTAAAATTTTCTTGTTAAGTCTTTGAGTTATTTGGTATCCTATGGGAGTATAGATAAGTATGTACTATTAAGAAAAAAAAAGTGCATGTATAAGTTATCCGGTGTGCATAGTTCAAGGTCTTGGTTTCGGGTCAGCTGGAGTACGTATAGAATATCGAAGGATATTAATTTTTTGTTTCTTTAAGATGGGCCATAACAAGTCCAAAACTTTTTGTAATTTTTAAAATTGGAGCCATGACAACTCCGAAACTTTTTGTTAATATATAATTTTTTTTTATTTTACTATTTCTTTAAGATGGGGCCATAGCAACCCCAAAACTCTATTTTTATTTATCTTTCTATCGCATGGGAATTAAGTACTGATTTTGAGTTGTTGGGATCGGTGCAATAATACAACTTTTTAGTTACTTCACATAACACTCTAGAAATTAGTGGGGATGGAAGTATACGCCACTACAATATAGCTAAATAAAACAATACAATCTCTTTTCAAAAATATCATTTAACTTCTGAATTACTAAAATGAAAATCTTTTCATTTATTTTTATGTCTTTCTGTAGGGGCCAGTATCTTTCAAAATTGGATATTGGAATGGGAGCTTAGAAAAATAATACTGAGTAAGTGCTACATCATCGGCCTCATCATAACTCCTTCTGGGGTCAGGCCAAACGCGAGTCCATTCTAAAAAAGAAAATAAAAAAAATACTCACAAGTAAAGCAATGTGCGGAAGGAACAGTACATCATCCTCTTTGTTTCCCTCAGACAGTTCCTCTACCCAAGTGAGTGGGTGCAGAGGTATCGCCGATATGGTCCCGTTCTCGTTGAAACCAGTTATGTTGTGTTCTAATGACTCTCTGTGGAGAATTGGTTTTGTTAAAATCTGTCCAATAAAAGAAGTCCCTTTTGACGTATAAGAATGTTACAGAGAAATGTACCCTCCTGCATCGAGATAAGGTGCATTTAGATCATCACACATTTAACCGTGGGGTCAATAGATGTACTTTATTGCTAAGCAAATAAAGTTGACTTTTCAATGAGACTTATAGGAGATAGACTATAGGTTGGCTGAAAGAGTACTTCACAGCACATTTTGACAGCTGAGATTGTCATTGGAAAATCAACTTTATGGCTTATGGAATAA
This sequence comes from Habrosyne pyritoides, assembly GCA_907165245.1. Lineage (NCBI taxonomy): Eukaryota > Metazoa > Arthropoda > Insecta > Lepidoptera > Drepanidae > Habrosyne > Habrosyne pyritoides. The sequence goes on from OU015613.1 coordinate 4,920,623, forward strand.
GATTTATCTATTGATCCAATGGTTTGTGTGTTGATGATGATACACCGTGTGAAACGAAATATTTATTCAAATAGGCCTTCACAGGCATTTATGAATGGTCAGACTCTAACACCGGTTCGGAAGGTTGCTTTTACTGAGAAGAGCCGGCAATAAATTCTTTCCTTAAATTTATGTAAAGACAAATTTAAATTTTGTGATAAAGCCATAGGGTTGATTATTCTAGTTGTTCTATTAGTTGTTTTGGATGAATATTTTGTATTTTTATAGACAATTTTTTCTTTAACATAAGGTTATTAAACAACTTTAAAAATCTTCAAAAAAAGGACGAGGTTCTTAGTTCGTTACAATTTTTTTTAAATTTTAATGTATTTATTCCATAAAAATCATTAAATTTTTATTGTCAAAAAATCATCATACTGTAACAGAAAATTAAAAAAAATATATCTGTAGCCCGTTGTATGCGAACTTACACAAAGCTGTTATAACTTCAATTTGTAATCTATATACAGTGTAAACTCTTTATAACGTTATCCTTTATAACGATAAACTCCCTATAACGTTGAAGTGAGCCCAAGTTGGTTGGTTTGTTCACTTTGTTTTGTTTTTTTTTGTTCACTCCATATAACGATAACTCTCTATAACGACAAAAAATGCTCAGTCCCTTGAGTTTCGTTATAAAGAGTTTACACTGTATATATAAATTAATCCCTATTTCCATTGGTCACGGCATCACGCATGGACGGTTGGACTGATTTCGCTAATTCTTTTTTTGTTGTGTTTGTTGCGTAGAAAATTTAAGAAAACATAACGACCATATTAACTTTTCTAATGTACCTATATGGCTTTTGACTTAACTGTCAGTCGTTTGACAGTTGCAAGATTTACTGAATGCGCGCTGCAAATATCGTTTTAAAAGAGAGGCATGGGTCCGAATTATATTCATAAAATAATTAATTTATAATTTCTTATTGCACATTTCGCAGGCGATTCAATCGGAAGAATCGAATTCAATATTCATAGTTAAGACAGGACAACGTCTGTCGGGTCAGCTAGTACTATATATAGACTATGTAATGTACACAATAAACAAAACTCACCTATAAACATAAGGGCCAATCTCTTTAACCTTTATTTTGTCTTCTTCTCCCGACATATAAGCTTCAGCATTAGTTACATTGAAGAGAAACACCCTGGTGTACAGATCTACTTCCGGTTTCCGCCACATTTCGAAAATTTCTCCGCCATCTTGGAAAACTGATTTCTGAAAAAAAAAAATTAATTTTAGGTAGTTGTGCCGCGAAGGCGACAATGACCATGGCATGTCATTTGGGCTTTTAAACAGTATTAGATTTGTTTCTTTGTTTACTAAGTGGTGTATGTACAAAAAACCTAAAAGGGGAGTTGGTAGCTGCTAGACAATAATGTAGGTAAAAAAAAAAGTGTGTGTGTACTTATGTTCGCACGTAAGAAGTTATACCCGAAATTATTGGTGAGAAAAACTGCACTAAAAGTATTTGTCTAGTATTCAGTCGTGAAATTGATTTTTGTAGTGTCCAAACTCTTTGCACCTGTCTGTAGCAACGAATAACAATTGTTGACGTTGTTAGGTTATTATTGACAATAACAATTACTCACTCATTGACACTGACAGTTGCGATTTGTGCGATGTTCTGGAGAGACCGTTATCATCTAACTTAAACCTGTTACTTTTGTGTTACACTGATGCGCGCGCATCTTAAAATTTCACTCTCACCATTTTTTCATAACGGGCCTGAAGAAGTATAATATCAAAAACAATTTATCAAAAATATGTTCTTATCTTTATGTAACTTAACGACTCAAACTCAGACATGCAGATAGCAAAAAAAAAAAAAACAAAGTTTATTTTTTGTTAAAAAAAATACTTTGTAATAAACCTGTAACTCAACAACTTAGACAAATGGTAAATTCTGTCAGTGTCAATGTCAGCAGAAATGACATTATGTAACCTGGCCATAGACAAAGGCGGGAGATGATAGTTAACAAACCTGTCTAAACAAAAAGTCGTAAGGATGCAGGAACAGAATGAAACAGCCAGCTGTCAGCGAGAAGAATCCAAGCATCAGCAAAATGAATAGACCTGAAACAAAGAAACATGTGTTTTATATATTTTTTTTTACAATTATAAATGCGACAGGTTGGATGAATGTATGTTACTCAATTACCCCAAAACGGCTAAACAGTCATGGTATACAAAAGCGATTGATGAATAAGTAAAATGTTTCCCTGTAATACAAAAGTTTCACTTCTATTGTGGGTTTTACGCACACTGTTTTTTTTATCTAATCTATCTATCTAACACCTTTAAACGAGCAATTCTTGTATATATATATAATTAGAATCTCGGAAACGGCTCCAACGATTTTCATGAAATTTAGTATGCAGGGGTTTTCAGGGGCGATAAATCGATCTAGCTAGGATTCATTTTTAAAAAATGTCCTTTTATCCGTGTTTTCAATGATCAACTTTATCGATAATTGACTTAAACATAACCTTAAAAAATAGAAATGTCAATTAACTGTTTTAACGACACAACAACATTAAAGCTACTCCAGTAGATGGCGTTGTTAAGCAACACTAAACCAATAATCAACTTCCAAGCAAAGCGGGCATCCAGGTACTAAATACTGATTTACGAACTAGCAGCGCTTCAAGTACTGTAGTCTATCGATTATATTAATAACTAGGCATTTTTCAAATAGCATGAGTTGGGTGACACATAGTGTTTTATAAGATTTCTCAATGGTTTATGTTTATGTCGACATAATAAGGGGATACCGTAACAGAGCAAGGTCTCGTGAAGCATTTAGTGTTGTATCTGAGAGTAATCAAGCGCTATTTCACAAGATATGGGTACAAAATCTTCTAATGTTCAAAATATTATAGGGATGCGCCCCGGCTAGTACGGGTGTAATGAAAAAATAAAGGAGGTGACAAATTTAAAGTTGCAGCCATTTTGTTTAGAAGTGACACGCAAAATGGCTGCCTATTTTTAATTAAGGTTATATTGAAAGAAATTGTTACTGTGTGGCAGATAGATTTATGCCATCGCGCAGTTTCTTTAGGATTCTGCGATTTAGGAATCCGAGAGGACAGTAGTCTATACTAACGAATGACAGGAAGTTGGCGTAGTGGTTAGCTTGTTTCTCTAAATAAATTTTAAATTTACTAAATAAAATGATTTTTTATTATTATTTTCTTTACAAGTGTGAGAAACGTCGTATGATACACGTGTGTATTGGTGATTACCGTCCTCGGCTCTCTTAAGACCCTCACCTAACGGCTAGGGTCTCAATGGCGCCTCAGCGGTAATCACCAACATTACACACTTCTACCATAATGTACTATTACGTTTAAGTACCTAACTAGTAACCTAAACTAATTTTATTTGTTTCAAAATTAATTATTACTTATAAGATTGTTAATAGATTGACAGGCTAGTTGGCTTGGTGGTTAGCGACCCTGACTGCCAAGCCGAAGGTAGCGGCTTCGATACCCACCCAGACCAAATATTTATGTGCATGAACATGTCTGTTTGTTCTGTGTCTGGGTGTAAATATCTATTTAAGTATGTATTTCGGAAAATAGTAGTATATCAGTTATCTGGTTTCCATAGTACAAGCTCTGCTTAGTTTGGGACCAGATGGCCGTGTGTAAAGAATGTCCAAATATATTTATTATTATTAATATTTGATTTGAAAGATTTGATTGTTCGTTTGATAGTTTGCTTTGAATAGGCTCCGAAACTACTGGACCGATTTGAAAAATTGTTTCGCCGTTGGGAAGCTGCACTATCCCCGGGTGTCATAAGCTATTTTCATAAAAATTTGGGGTCCTTACTAAAACTCCAATAATGTAACCCAAGGTGTAAAAAAATTATCTAAAAAATTCCTAACACCGCGGGCGCTGCGAAAACTATTGATAAATTGACCAATTTTTATGAAATTTTATATGCATATTCAGTAGGTCTCAGAATCTGCTACTATCTATTTTTCAAACCCCTAACATTTTATTTTGATTTTCTGGACAAATTTTTATTTTATTATGATTTAGCATTATATAGTACACACAACTTCTACGATCAACCCATGTTTTTTATTCCTGATTTTTATATCATTCTGTTCACAGCTTTTATTTATTTTTTTATTTCGAACGAGATTGCGATTGACCTCAATCACACCTGTACCTCTACCATGAGTTGCTATCGAAACTTACTTTAGTCACTAGCAAGTAAACTACTAACGATAAAGTATTTCTCGATACTGTCAATACTGTCAAATTTGTGACTCATGGTACCGAATTTCTATAGCAAAGGCTAAAAAACATTACTCGCTAGTGTTTACATTTCGATAGGTTTTTTACCTATCGACTCGTACTATCGATTTTAGTTCTTTAGGTGACCGCTAGTGGCGCTGTACAGATTTGCCATAGAAATGTATTACGCCGTCGCTAGCGAGTACGTACGTTAAAAACTCATGGTAAAGGCACTGATGGTAAGTGAATATGAGGCCGAAGATGGAGCTCAGATCCGCAATAGGGTTGCAAGATGGCAATCGAATATAATATTAAAGTAAATATAGCAAAACAGCGTTTGCCGGGTCAGATAGTGCAATATAAATTAAGAATGTAAGTCAATACATTGTAACCGGGTCGCAAAATGGAGTCCTAGTCTAAAAGCCAGTTAGCTATTAATATAACTACATCATAAAAATACTCATAAATTATTATTTTTTTTTACTTCATACAGAAATGTCATCTAATATCAGGATATTATTCATTTTGAGTGGCCTCATAATATTGTTAGCTGTCTTTATTAATAACTTATATAAATATAGCTAATCCTATTGCATTTAAATAAATTTATGAATTAATCAAAATTCTGTTGATGTATTTGTTTGTTTTTTTTTTTTACACGTTTTTAATAGCTTCAAACATAGAGAATATTTGAAACCGAATTCTTTGGGCGCGATTTTGACCCACTTAAAACCGTAGGTTTTCATTCAAACTTAGAATATTAATCGAGGACCAACGACAATTCAATATTTTAAACAGTTAGACCCGTTATCTTTACTAGGATAATCAGGATTAGCGATTTAGCTGAAAAATAAATAATATAAAAAAAAATGCTTTATTTTACAATAAAATACATCTTTTTCATATTTACTCTATTCTTAATTCAAATTTATAACAATTTTTTTTAATTTTTTTAGTTGGTTCTATTAAAGTGTGTTCTTCAGTTTTTTTAATTAGTGTCGCCGTTTCGTTTTATCGAGTTTCAAATCAAAACAGTGCTAAAAAGGTTTTAATTAAAAAAATCACACAAATCTGTTTCTTTTTATATCATTTGGGCCAAATAGGCAGACACCTGATGGTAAGTGGTCACCACCGCCTATAAACATTTTCAACACCAGGGTCCATCTGTCAATCGCACTATCTCTTTATAATGTTAATTATGATTTACATAAAACAAAACCAGCACCCAAATGTTTGTCCTGGATGGGATAGAACCGACGACCTGTGGGGTCAAATAATCAAGGCGTCCGAGCAATCAGGGGCTCGATTTTGTAAGGAAAATGACACTAACTCGAGGATGTTTCGTCGCGGCTTCTATGCTCTGTTTCTGTCGCTTACGCTAATACTACTAATCACGTGAGAGGTAAGCTCTCCGAAGCCTCCGTGAAGCGGCTCGCCGACGAAGTTTGTATTAGCTGAATAAGGGGGCTGTATGATTGCTATATCCACGACAGGTTTTTATCTCAATGACTGTAAAAGAAGTCTTAGACTTCGATTCTGCCAGAAAAATACAGTTCGAAGATGTTTCGTCGAGGCTACTATGCTCTGTCTCTTTCGCTAACTAGGGAATCAAGTGAGAGGTCGTCTTGGAGACCTCGTGGCACTGTTAGATGACGAAGTTTGTATTAACTGAATAAGGGTGTTGTATTTTCTGCCGTGTCATGCTGGATTGGCAATTTTTTTAAATAAAATTGACGCATATGGTGACTAAAGTCTATAAAATGATGCAATGTCTTTAGACAAATCATTTTCATCCATTAGGGTAAGTTTGTTTGTGTGTTGTTGTTGTTTTAACAGCGTATCTCTGAAGGCTTCGATGTTGAAGTGAAATATCTCAAAAAATATAATTTATTTGTCAACCCTAATCTCTGGAACTAATGCTGAATTGAAAAATTACTTTTGTGTTTAATAGTCCATCTATCGAGGAAGGCTACAGGCTATATAACATCATGCTACGACCAATAGAAGCGGAGCATCAACGAAAAATATGGTTAAAACGGGATAAAATATTCCTTTGTGCGCGTTTGGCAATTCACGGATTACAGACCTCCGAAACGCGATTGAAACAGCGGGGAAGAGCTAATTATAAAGTAAAGTTTATAATGCAAAGTAAATTTAAACTTAGAGACGTAAGGTATAGGATTGTAACCACATCTCCTACACTACTACTTAACTCAAGTTACAGTATTAATTACACCCAGTTTTAAGGTTAACCATTCTTAGGTTCACTTAATCCGGATCTATTTACCACGGACCTACAGGCAGAACAGATATTTAAATGTCAGACAGTCTACTGATGATAAGTGACCACCGCCTTTGGACATTTGCAACACCAGAGGCATCACCGCGTTGTAGATCCTGAGATGTGAAGTTGTTAAGTCTCATGTGCCTGTAATGTCATATCCGTTCGTCCGGGGAAGTACTACAAACTTACCCATTTCCGCCGTGAAGCAGTAGTGCACTTGTATTACTGTGTTTCGGTTAGAAAGGTAAGGGGGCCGGTGAAATTAAAGGCATATGAGACTTAACTTCGCGTCTCAAGCGACAACGTGGCGATGCCACTGGTGTTGCAAACGTACATAGGCGGTGCCCATGTACCATCAGGTGGGCCGTTTCTTTGTCAGCAATTTTGAGTAGTAGACCTCTTAGTGCAGACTTCGTACGGGGAAGTACTACCTTACACATTCCGGCCGTGAAGCAGTAATGCACTTGTATTACTGTCTTTCGATTAGAAAGGTAAAGGTGACATTACAGGCACATGAGACTTAACTTCGCGTCTCAAGCGACAACGTTGCGATGCCCTAGTGTCGCAAATGTCCATAGGCGGTGACCACTTGCCATCAGGTGGACCGTATGCTTGTTTGCCGGCACAAGCGATATAATTTTTTATTATGAAATGAAATGAAATATTTAAATAGGCCTTCACAGGCACTTATGAATGGTCAGACTCTAACATCGGTTCGGAAGGTTGCTTTTACTGAGAAGAGCCGGCAATAAACTCAGCAATTACTCTTATAAAATAGTTCTAATTACGATGTAATTTATTTGACTTATTATTATTATAAGCAATTCTCTGCCGCATTTTATAGTACTGTATATTCATGGTATTTAAACATAATTTTCCTCGTCAATTTAAGACGTTTCCTATATGTTTATGTACCATGTTGCTTACCATGAACTACGTACTGTCCGCTTGACCTTACACGCGATAATAGTCCTTATTTATTCGTTCCAATGATCTATATTTGCATATTGAGATACAGGGCTTAGAACGGAAGATATGTGTTTTAAATGTATCAAGTATCCGGTAGTGAGTTTCAAGAGTCTGTATTCTATTAAATATGAAATTGTTTTTGTCATTGAAAAGTAGACTTTAATGCCTTTGAAATAAGAGAAACGAGAAAATATTTGTATTTTTGTTTGTAATGAATAAATTGAAAAGTCCTGGACTGATTTTGATAATTATTTCACTGTTAGAAAGCTAATTTATTCAAAGTAACATAGGCTATGTAAGAATTACGATTCTTTAAGAACGGGGGTGAAACCCCGAGGCAAAGCGAGTGTTACGACTATGAAACTAATATATACTATTTATTTAAATGGGCACTTGACTGGTTATGAATGATCAGACTCTAACACCGGTTCGGAAGGTTGCTATTACTGAGAAGAGCCGGCAATAAACTCAGCAATTACTCTTTTCAAAATAAGATTTTGTACATAAAGATGTGTCCTGCTGGAGCGAGCGCTACACCCAAGCGTTGTCGTCATTAAAATAATTGTTAAGGTTGTAGAAACTAAGCAGCTGCAATTTGGAACTATCTTATCCTAGGCCTAGGCCTAATCCTAGTCCTAGGCCTAGGCCTAATCCTAGTCCTAGGCCTAGGCCTAATCCTAGTCCTAGTCCTAGTCCTAGTCCTAGTACTAGTACAAGTCCTGGTCCTAGTCCTAGTGCTAGTCCTAGTCCTAGTCCTAGTACTAGTACTAGTCCTAGTGCTAGTCCTAGTCCTAGTCCTAGTCCTAGTCCTAGTCCTAGTCCTAGTCCTAGTCCCTAGACTACACTAATATTATAAATAGGATTATATTATAGAGAGAAAGATTTGATTGTTTGTTTGTTTGCATTGAATAGGCTCCGAAACTACTCAACCGATTTGAAAAATTCATTCACTGCTGGGAAGCTACACTATCTCCGATGAACATAGGCTATATTAAAATTAAAAAAAAGTTAGGTATCCATACTAAAACTCCAATAATGTAACCCAATGTGTGAAACAATTACCAAAAAACTTTCTTAAATCGCGTGTGCTGCGAAAACTATTGTTGATAGAAAGAACAAATTAATGTGACATCCCTCGGGAACGTGGGCGAAACCGCGGGATACAGCTAGTAATATTATAAACACAAAAGTTTGAGAAAAAATTGAGAATGTATTTAATCTTTCCCGCAAAATGGACTTTGTTGACTTGACATATAAACACACCATGCTCTTGAATATGTTACCTTTGATCTTGGGAAAATGTAACATCGCATGGGAATGCGGATAAAACCGCAGGGGACAGCTTGTTATAGATAAATCACTTTTTAATTTTTTTTTAGTGGTTTATTTCATATCCCCCGCGGTTTTACCCGCGTTCCCGTGGGATGTCACATGTATTATACATAAAAACCTTCCTCTTCAATCACGGTATCTATTAAAAAACTGCATCAAAATCCGTTGCGTAGTTTTAAAGATTTGAGCATACATAGGGATATAGGGACAGAGAAAGCGACTTTGTTTTATACTATGTAGTGATACTGCACAACGCACTAAAACGTACATGTAGCCACATAACACAAACCTCAAGGGGTTTATCTGTAAGTGGCGAGGTCGTTCGTTCGCATTTAATTTCCAATGACATTTTTTTCTGCATCACCATCTTTCCTGCTCGGATATATAGTTAAATTTGCTAATTGACATGTAAAGGTCATTAATTTATCATACCGATAAGATCTATACTAATATTATAACGAGAGAATGCAAACTATCGACGGCCGCAGCTTATGCTGAGAAAGGTGCCTTTTTGGCCTCACACAGTGTTATATACACTGTATGATTGTGTTGTTATTGCTATATTGTATCTGCGTTTAATTTGTAATGTCAATGAAATTGTCTATGTTGATGCTGTGTGAGTCCAAAATAATTTTTTTCTTTCTTTAACTTTGCGAGTTTGTTGTATAAACTCGTGTTACAAATACCCGGTAAATATACAATTGATCATCGAAGCCAACAACCCTAGTAAGCTGTCATGTCAGGGAACCAGATTATTTAACAGAAAGGCCTACGTACCTTTTTTTCCTAATAATTGTCTACTTTAATAGTTTTTTTATTTTTCATTCATAAAATCCGTTTTGTTTGGCCTATGTTATACAGCGTTACTACGGTTCTTAAATATAGTGAATGGACTCGTTATAAGGCCCCATTTGACCTCCTTTCGGCTATACGGGTAGTTTTGTAACACCCTACAGGTATACGCGGTGGATAAAATCATAGTCAGCGACACCTCACTGAAAAATTTGGTCACCAATATCAAAGTATATTATTCCAGATGCCTCATCTTCATTTAGGAGAGGTCAATCGAAATCGCGGGTCATACCGCGGCACAAAAAGCTATCTATACACATATAATTGATTGTGTCCATTAACACGTCCGTTTCTTCTGTCTCTGGGTGTAAATATTTGGATCGAGCCCCAGATGGCTCGATTCTGTAAGGAAAATTACACTAACTCGAGGATGTTGCGTCGCGGTCTCTATGGTCTATCTCTGTCGCTTGCTACGCTAATACTACTAATCACGTGAGAAGTAAGCTCTCCGAGGCCTCCGTGAAGCGGCTCGCCGACGAAGCTTGTGTTAGCTGATAAGGGGGCTGTTTTCAGCAATAGAAAGAGTAATCCAAGAGGAAGGAGTGGACGGAGATAGGCTGATGATGATGATGATGACACAAACTTAGATAATGCTATATTTAAATAATAAATCTTACAAGATATTACATAATCATTTTAAGTACCTATATAATATATATACTTTACCTGTTACTAAACAACTGTTATTTCTAGTTAGTCTATTAATAACTTATTTGATACGATAACAACACTTTTTTGTCCATTTTTTATTCGAACGAAGCAAAAATGAATAAAAACCATGTGCGTAGATGTAATTTATGTCTTTTTTTAATGAATTGAAATAAATGGTTTTTATGTTGTATTTTTAGGCTGTAGTTTTAGGGTACCGTACCCAAAGGGAACACTATTACTAAGGCTAAACTGTCCGTCCGTCTGTCACTGGGCTGTATCTTTTAAACCGTAACAGGTAGACACTTGTCATTTTTATAGTATGTACTTCTATAACCGCTTTAACAACAAAAAATAAATTATTTTAATAACTTGTGGTAGTAGAGCTCTTAGTGCATAGTTCGTTCGGGTAAGTACTACCCTACCCATTTCCGTCGTGAAGCAGTAGTGCACTTGTATTACTGTTCCGGTTATAAATTCTGTTGTTTAATAAATACTTATTTTATTCTGCAAGTATTTTTTTGTTATAGCGGCAACAGAAATACATCATCTGTGAAAATTTCAAATTTCTAACTATCACGGTTCATGATATACAGCCTGGTGCCCAATTCCACTAAATGCAACGTTCGAGTAGCGCGTTTGGTTCGGCAATGGTATGGTTACGATTAATGTCAGATTGAAGTTTGACATTTCATCAATATGGTATTCCTACGCACTACAACCGAAACAAACATGCATTTTGACGTAATCTTTCGAACGAATGTGAACCATTACCGAAACAACCACAGTTCGATCGTGGATGTGCTTAGTACAATACGATTAATCGTCAAATTTGATGTTTGGTTGTGATATGGTAATGGTTCCGTGCATAATATGTTAGTGGAATTGCCCCCATGGTGACAGACGGACAGACGGATAGACAGACAGAGTCTTAGTAATAGGGTCCTGTTTTACCATAAAATCACTATACATATCCTGGGACATTTTTTACACACGGCCATCTGATCCCAAACTAAGCAGAGCTTGTACTATGGAAACCAGATAACTGATATACTACATATACTGCTATTATTTGCTTTTTTTTACATACTTATATAGATATTTACACCCAGACACAGAACAAACAGACATGTTCATGCACACAAATGTTTGTCCTGGGTGGGAATCGAACCCGCGACCTTCGGCTTGGCAGACAGAGTTGCTAACCACCAAGCCAACTGGCCTGTCGAATTAATATGTTAATAATTGTATACTAATAATTGCTTTTTTTGGGCAATTCGCCGCTATTTTTAGTTTGAATTGACTTGTTGTTTTGATTACAATCATAATATTGTAATAAATGATATGACCTACGTTTTGTTAATGCATACGTCACTATTAAAACAAAAAAGACAACCTATATTTAAGACTATAAATCCCCCGCGGTTCGATGGGCAGATGATTTAATAAATACAGCTGGAAAAAGCTGGATGCGTACGGCCATAGACAGTGAAAGGTGGAAAAAAATGAGGCGGCTTTTACCCTTAGGGGGGCCACATAACATAGCAAATAACTTATAATTTAAATATATGTATAATAATTGTTAAGTGGAATAATAAAGCTTTAATAATTAAAAATAATAATCCCCCGCGGTTTCACCGGCATTCCCGTAAGATGTAACATTTTCCCGGGGTAAAAAGCACCCAATATGTTTTACCAGGGCATGTTTTATCTATGTGCCAAGTTTCATCCAAAACTGTCAGGTAGTTTTTGCGTGAAAGAGTAAAAAACATCTATACAAATCTTTTAAGAAAACACTATACTACCGGCACGCTATGATGGCCGTTTTGACGTTTCAGATTGTCATAGGTAAAGAAACTGTATTGCTTTGGAATAAGGTTGATTTCCATCATCATACAATTGGCTGTTGGATCAATAGATGCACCTTATGTTTGAGAGAATAAAGGTTATTTTTCTTTGTCATTGTTAAACGTCAAAACGGCCATCATAGCGTGCCGCAAGTTTAGTGTCACACCACCTTTTACTAACTTCCTAAAACATATGTTTTCTATAAAAACTCAATTGTATTCACTACTAGCTCTCCCTCGTGGTTCCGCGCGGGTAAAAATAAGTCTTATAAAAAAAAATGTGTGCCACTATAAAAAAAATGGGAATCATACCTATATCATTGAGGGGTTGATTGTTACATTAAATTTGAAAAACCATGTTATTTTTTTTTCTCGCGGCGTGGGCCCCTGCAATGCGGGGCCTACACTACCTTTTGGATAATTCGGCCCTGGTATAAGTCAATGGTCTCAAATCTATATAAATGATCACAAAGATTGGAGCGTTGTTATATTTTGTTAAGGTCAAAATAACTTGTTTTTTAAATTTAGACTAGGCCTTAACATCCGTCTTGTATAATTGCAAAGAGTCGTTTGAGCAATGGCTAAGTACTTCCTGAAGTACCTAATAATGTTAATGTATAAACAGGTCAACTGCTTTTGTTGTTTCAGAGTGTTTCATGTCTCATTATATTTGGGTTTCCCTAGATTGACAGCAGTATTATTCTTCTTTATTTTTCATACTACATGAGCCGACAAACAAGCGGACGGTCCACCTGATGGTAAGTGGTCACCGCCGCCTATGAACATTTGCAACACTAGGGGCATCGCCAATGCATTGTCGACCCTGAGACGTGAAGTTGTTAGGTCTCATGTGCCTGTAATGTCACCGGCCTTCCCTTTCTAACCGAAACACAGTAATACATGTGCACTACCGCTTCACGGTAGAAGTGGGTAAGGTGCACTACGAGCTCTCCTTTTTTTAAAAATACATACTTATATAGATATTTACACCCAGACACAGAACAAACAGACATGTTCATGGACACAAATGTTTGTCCTGGGTGATAGTCAGGGTCTTTAAGCGACAAGCCAACTGGCCCGTCAAAACGGCCTCCATACTATGTCTCTTTCGCTAACTATGCAATGACATGAGGTTCCATTCTCTAATGCTGGAGAAAAAAGGATTCGCAAAGTCCAAAAAAAAATTGTCATGTTCGAAACCATAAATTCAAAAATCGAAATGATAAACGAAAAAAACAGTGTGTATACCAAAGAGAGTGAGTCGTATTTGAAACTATTAATTCAAAAATTGAATACTTTTTTAGTTAGATTCATCCGTGCATTTTTACCGTCTTACGAATTTTCGATCAGGTCTCGTGTCCTGACGCGAGTTTAACATTTTATACCCATCCCAAGAGAGTGCAAGAAGTTTTCACTTCAAAAACAATGTCTATACCAAAGAGGTCGTGTTCGAAACCATAAATTCGAAAATCTACCTATAGGATTAAGAGAAAAAAAAAAGACAAATAATCTGTTAGTGAATTAACGTAGCCAAATATTTACAGTAGGTATATTGATTGAAATAAATATTATACTCAGTTATAATTTTTTTAAAACGGTTCTAAGAGAAAAAAAAAAGACAAATAATCTGTTAGTGAATTAACGTAGCCAAATATTTACAGTAGGTATATTGATTGAAATAAATATTATACTCAGTTATAATTTTTTTAAAACGGTTCTAAGATAAAACTAGTTTATATGATTAATCGATATAATCGACTAATTCTATTTATAAATCGAATGATTAAATTGCGACGCTAAATATATTGCCGAAAGCCTGATTTTCGAGGTCATGTTACTAAGCGAAGAGTACACAGAGAAAAATCATGATTAATTAAATTATACTGCGAAATATTCGGTAGGTAGGTAAGTCTGTTTAATTATTTTTAGATTTGTAGATCTTTTATTGAATTATCTTATAATTCGACTATGAATTACGTCTTAATTTTTATATTGTGATTATTAGAAGTCGGTTTATGTAATACCCCGGTAATATTGAGTAGTACAGCTCTTAGTGCAGAGCTCGTCCGGGGAAGTACTACCACCTTACCCATTTCTGCCGTGAAGCAGTAGCGCACTTGTATTACTGTGTTTCGGTTAGAAAGGTAAGGCCGGTGAAATTGCAGGCACATGAGACTTAACAACTTCACGTCTCAGGGTCGACAACGCGGCGATGCCCCTAGTGTTGCGAATGTCCATAGGCGGCGGTGACCACTTACCATCAGGTGGACCGTCTGCTTGTTTGTCGGCCCAAGTGGTATATAAACAAAATAATAATAAATTTATGTGACGGTTTGGATAGATCGCCAGAACGGCTGAAAGGATGCGGATGAAACTTGGCACATATATAGAAAATACCCTGGAATAACACAAAGGATACTTTTGTGCCGGGAAAATGTTACATCCCTCGGGAATGCGGGTAAAACCGCTAGGGACAGCTATCCCTACTATTATGTGAATGTAAGTTTGTTTGTTACGCTTTCACGCGAAAACCACTTAACCTATCATCATGAAACTTTGTACACATATTCATGGAGGTATTAGAAGTAACATAGGATACTTTTTGTGCCGCGAAACTGTTACATCCCTCGGGAACGCGGGTAAAACCGCGGGGGACAGCTAGTTACTAATATATTACGTGAATGTTTGTTTGGTATTCTTTCACTCAAGAAGTACTGAACGAACTTGAATGAAAGACACATAGATTGTTTATAACCGGGATTACTAATTTTGAATTTGTGTTTATTGTGATATTATTTGTGATTTTATTTTTGTAACTTTCCGCCTATTTATATTCTTGGATGCTGTGGTCTCCTCTAATTGGAGGATCACGCCACCTCACATTCACAGTGTGTGATAATAATGTAATGTAAGCGTGTATCTTTTATTGGAGATCCATAAATAAATAAATAAAAACACATGGCATACTTTTATTCAGGGAAACTAGCATTCTTCGTGAAACAGCGGGGAACAGTTTTATATACCTATTCTGTATCCGCTTGTATATAAATACCTTAATCAAAGTCTCCTTTATTTATTAGTTTGGTTAAATGTGTTTTCATTGACCTTAGTAAGTGTCAATAGGACAACTTAAAGTTACTTTAGAGAAGACCAGGTGTTCTCAAACTGGTGTACGTGAGCCCCATGGGGTTCGATAGTTGGTAGGGGGCTTGCAATACGATTGACGATAACTGACATGAAGTGATGAAAATTGGTCCTTACGTTGACACAATTAGGGAAGACAATTCAATTAATATATATTATATTAATTTTTTAGAGTATTAGAGCTCTTAGTGCAGAGTTCGTCCGGGGATGTACTACCACCTTACCCATTTCTGCCGTGAAGCAGTAGTGCACTTGTATTACTGTGTTTCGGTTAGAAAGGTAAGGGGGCCGGTGAAATTACAGGCACATGAGACTAAACAACTTCACGTCTCAGGGTCGACAACGCATTGGCGATGCCCCTAGTGTTGCAAATGTCCATAGGCGGCGGTGACCACTTACTATCAGGTGGACCGTCTGCTTGTTAGTCAGCCCAAGTGGTATAAAAAAAAAACTAGCTGGTCGCCGCGGTATCACCCGTTCTTGAAGGATTTTATCGGGTTAAAAAGTTTGGGATCAAATGGCCGTGTGTAAAGAATGTCCCAGGATATTTATTTTCAATGATAACTTAGATCAAACATGTCAAAATCGACAAAGATATTCCTAATATCATACATACATGTCGAAACGCAATTTTGAACAAACTTTCACAATGTTGTGAGGTTAATGCACCAATTTGAATAAATGATGTGTCATTATGACTTTGAACATAGGCTGTATGGTCATAGACCATAGTCCAAGGTCGTGTTATGAATTTTGACAGCTATAAATATATACCGATTTGTCAATAGACAATATGGACTTTGGGCGGGAGCTCTCATGGTGACGCTGCGTTGTCAATTGCTTAATAAAATAGTTTTTGAAGTTATACTTATTTGGCGCGTTAGAGAAAAATTATGAGAGTAAATTTTTACGATGCGCGCGCACACCGTCACGAAAAACCGACACCCTGAAGTTAGCTGATAACGGTCTCTCATCGCAAATGTCAGTGATAATGAGTGAATAATGATGTTATTGTCAATAATAACCTCACAACGTCAAAAAAATGTTATTCGATGCTACAGACAGGTGCAAAGAGTTTGGATACTCACAAAAATAATTTTGATTTGTATTGAGCAATATGGCGTCCAAACTCTTTATGGTACGTAAAATTAATGTTAACTATGGTACGTTTATGATTTATCGCAGCCACACCTCCCATGTTCAACAGTTCAAGATAACATTTCACAATAAGCAAAGTAGGTCAAACAGTTTTAAATATAAACACAATTATTATTTGATAAACGATACACGGCGTTAATAATCGTCATGCACGACTCGTCAATAGATTTATTGAAGGACTAGCTGTCACCCACGGTTATCGATATCATAAAGCCTATAACCATCTATGAAAAATTTCGCGTCGAATGGTAGCAGTCCCATCCCGATATGTTCAGTAGTTTTGAGGTGATGGTGCGCGATTTATTTATTTATTTCAACAGCAAAATCCACAGCTCTTAGTCACTAAAATTTTACATACATATATGCATAACAATACTTACAGCCAATTATGGATTAACATTTTGATTTTTTACCCTAGTTTTACTAAATGCAGTCACATCCATACTGTATTCAGTACTTAATTATATCATTACTTTTATATACATGATGTTATAAAACTACCCGTACAGCCGAAAGGAGGTTAAATGGTGCCTTAACGAGTCCATTCATAATATTTAAGAACCGTAGTAACGCTGTATAACATACCCCAAAAAAATAAAAATACTGATTTTTATTCTGGTTCCCTGACATGATAGCTTAACTAATTAATTATATTTTTACGGGGTATTTTGTAACACGTTGTGTATTGATTTACACCCAGACACAGAACAAACAGACATGTACACACTAATGTCCTGGGTGGGAATCGAAACCATGACCAATGGCGAGGCAATAGTCTCTAACCAAGTAAACGGGCACGTCAAACAAGTTACCTGTTTATATTTATAGTTTTTTGTAAGTTTCCATGCACTGGGTTAAGCCGTAGTCTGGCCACGGATAGGTGTTTTAGCTCAATTAAAACCGAATTGAAAACATAAAAAAAACAAGCTTCTAAAATTTCCGCAAACCATTACCATAAATAGTCTGTGGTTTGCAAAAAAAAGCTGTCAAGTGTAAATGTTAATTTAAGAATCTATGGTTCCTTACTCAATTCGACTCATCTAGTCCACGAAATTATTTCCTTATTTTTTCTTTTTAAACGACAAAGGCGACTAACTAGCATACAGTCCACCTGATGGTAAGTGGTCACCGCCGCCTATAGACATTCGCAACACTAGGGGCATCGCCAATGCGTTGTCGTCCCTGAGACGTGAAGTTGTTAAGTCTCATGTGCCTGTAATGTCACCGGCCTTACCTTTCTAACCGAAACACAGTAATACAAGTGCACTGCTGCTTCACGGCAGAAATGGGTAAGGTACTTCCCCGGACGAACTTTGCACTAACCGCTCTACTACTCAAAATTTTTTTGAAAACTAGCTTTCCACGCGGTTTCACCCGCGTTCCCGATGGTAACATCCCGGGATAAAAAGTAGCCTATATGCTATTCCAGACTATAATTTATTTCTGTGCCAAATTTGGCGTGATTATGGAACGAAGAACCATCCATCCAAACATTTGCATTTATAGATAATAACCATACAAACTAATTCAGTTATTTTATAACTTTACTAAATTGTTTGGCTATTTTTAACCATACTACTTTGTAGCATTTCTTTTTCAAAAGTCTAAAAATATATAAAAAAAATATATAAAGACACAAAGTAATAATAAAAAATTGTGTTTACAATTTTGCAGATACAAATCAACATGAAAGTTTGTGTATTTCTTATTTTATCTGCGGAACCCAAAAATACCTTCCGTGCGGATTATTTTTAGAATGGGAATAACCGAAACAAACGTTTCTATTATTTATTAGTTAAAGTTATTTTGGTGGATTTGTAGAAACTCGTTTTGATTACCCTATTTCTGTTTAGCTAAATGCAATTTTTGGAACGAAGTTCCTTATCGCGCGTTGTGAAAGGGGGCTAGACGGAAAAAAATCATTCGAAAAGTTGTAACGACACTTTTTTTCATATTGTTACGTTCGAAATTTAAATGATATGGTTTATTATGGGGTTTGTTTTTTCGTAATTTATTTAAAGGCTACATACAACATGTTTAAAATTCTGTTCCATTTATAAATTAGTATAATTAGTAATTATTATAAGAAAAGGAATAAGTTAAAAGTAAATTTTGAATCGCACTGAATTGAAAGAAGCATGTATTATGCCAATGAAAACTTCGTTCCTATCTGGTGTCCCACGACACCATTTTTTTGTATTTATTTTAGTTTTTAAGGCACAAAGTCAAGTGTGCTAAACCCTCGTCATAACTTCTTCTGGAGTCAGTCGTAGGTCAAACGCAAGCCCACTTAAAAAAATAATATATATGACGGGCCATTTGGCTTGGTGGTTAGAGACCCTGACTGTCAAACCGAAGGTCGCGGGTTCGATTCCCACCCAGGACAATCATTTGCGTGCATGAACATGTCTGTTTGTTCTGTGTCTGGGTGTAAATATCTATTATATGTATGTATTTAAGAAGTAGTATATGTAGTATATCAGTTACCTGGTAGCCATGCTACAAGCAGTACACTCTGCTTAACTTGGGATCAGGTAACCATGTGTGAAGAATGTCTTGGGATATTTATATTTTCCTTAAATTTTCAATAACTATAATATTTTGATCGAATTACAACCACTGGCCGAAAACAAGTATTCAAATAAAATCTAAATGAATGCATAGATTAAAAATGTTGTCTCTCAGCTATATGCCTCCTCGCTGAGGCCTCACAGACCACGCCGTGACACCTCGCATTTCAGTCTACCGTTTCAACACGAGTCTTTTTGTTTATGCCACTTGGGCCGACAAACAAGCAGACGGTCCACCTGATGGTAAGTGGTCACCGCCGCCTATGAACATTTGCAACACTAGGGGCATCGCCAATGCGTTGTCGTCCCTGAGACGTGAAGTTAAGTCTCATGTGTCTGTAATTTCACCGGCCCCCTTACCTTTCTAAGCGAAACACAGTAATACAATTGCGCTACTGTTTCACGGCGGAAATGGGTAATATGTCTAATACAATTACCCACCATAATAGCAATAACGGGTAATCGGGCTACCCCGATAGGCCAAATTACTTGGTAGTCGCGAAAACAAGTATTTGTGTGCATGAACATGTCTGTTCTGGGGCTCGATTCTGTAAGGAAAATGACTAGCTCGAGGATGTTTCGTCTTAGCCTCTATGCTCTGTCTCTGTCGCTTACTACGCTAATACTACTAATCATGTGAGAGATAAGCTTTCCGAGGACTTCGTGAAGCGGCTCGCCGAAGTTTGTTTTAGTTAAATAAGGGGGCTGTGTCTATATATTCATAGTACCTGTCCTGTAGTATCAGTTATCTGGTTTCCATAGTACAAGCTCCGCTTCATCAATCATGGTTGCGAAAATAATGTTCCAGAACATGAAAAAATAGTAATATATTCCATACATAGTACAAAACAAAGTTATATGCTAAGATCTTTTAAACTATGCAACTGATTTTGATGCGGTTTTCTATACTAATATACTAATAATAATATTATAAAGAGGAAAGATTTGTATGTAAGTATGTTTGTTACTCTTTCACGCATAAACTACTAAACAGATTTGGATGAAACTTGGCACATAAATAGAACATATCCTGGAATAATATATAGGCTACTTTTTATCCCGGGAAAATATGATATCCTTCGGGAACGCGGGTAAAACTGCGGGGGCAGCTAGTTACTTATACAAATTGGAAGTTATCACCGTATGTTTGGTACGTTTCCACGACTAAACTACTGAAACGATTTTGTTGAAATTTGGCACACTTGTAGCCTATAGTACGGGACGAGACATTACCTATATATTTTTTAATTGTAACGGGACCCAAACTGCGGGACGTTAGCTAATTATAACGGAATATTAAAAAGACATTATAGAGCCTACAAAGTTAAACCACGTGTTCAAACAAGTCCAAACAGGGTCGTAAACAGCTCAGAACAGGTGTTGAAACGCATAAATACGTATCATTTACATTTCAAAACGTCGCATCCTACTAATATTATAAATGCGTAAGTTTGAACGTATGGATGTTTGGTACTCAATGACGCAAAAACTGAAATTAAATATTTTATTTAAATAGGCCTTCACATGCACTTATGAATGGTCAGACTCTAACACCGATTCGGAAGGTTGCTTTTACTGAGAAGAGCCGGCAATAAACTCAGCAATTACTCTTTACAAAATAAGATTCTCTACATAAAGATGTGTCCTGCTGGAGCGAGCGCTACCCAAGCTTTGTCGTCATTAAAATAATCGTTTCAAAGAAGCAGCAACAGGAACCCTTTCACCAACAAACAAAACAAACGCCCTTGTTCAAATGTAGGTATGTGCAAAAAAACAATCTAAAAATAGATGTTAAAAATTTGACCTCTCCACATAATTACATGACTTAACTGTACATGACTTACAATAAGCACAGAGGTTGCATCGTACGTATTCTTTGTATGAAATTAAATACAATGCTTGTTGTATTTATTCAGACAACAAAGGCTCCATTTCTTAAAACTACCATGACAAGTAATAGTTATAAAATACATACACAAAGTTATCAATTTATAAAAAAAAATCTGGGCATTGCGGTTTATCAAAGTTAACACCCAATGCTTCTAGAACACTATTCCATCTGCCAGCCAGAGCTTCCAGCACCTTGTTAGAGCTACCCAGCATTCTCAGTTTAATAGATGCTACTTTTATTCGTATTATGGCGTTAAAATCATTTACATGGGCATCGGCAAACATGCCTTATGCGCTGCAGATTCTAGGTAGCCCGAACAAGCCCATTAAATACGCTTTGCTGCCATTTGTATATTTTAAAATGATTCGCGAAACGGTACTAGAAGTTGTTACTCTATCTGATAGTTTTTTTTTATTTAGTTCTATAATTTTTTTTAAGATATTTGTGACTCTGGCTGAATTGACATTGACGGGCCGGTTGGCTTGGTAGTTTAAGACCCTCGATTCTGTAAGAACAATTACACTAACTCGAGGATGTTTCGTCGCGGCCTCCGTGCTGTCTCTTTCGCTAACTACGCAAAAATTACTAATCACGTGAGAGATAAGCTCTCCGATAGATCTATCCGAGCTATCCGATAATATAAGACCTCCGTGAAGCTACGTCGAAGTTTGCAGGTCGGCATAAAAAAAAATTCCGTTACTCCTATTTTGTCTATGGTTAACTTCTCAAAAGGCATTGGTTTGAAATGTAAAAAAAAAATAGGTAGGGTAATTTCTAAGATGCACAAACAAGCACAACAACCAGTTCGATCATTAGTTAGTTTAAATTTGGAAAATTCCATTCTGGCCTTCAATAGAATGCGAGAATCGATTTTTTGTGCAACAATTTTGACAGCTCGTCTAACATCTATTGAATTGATTACTGTTTTATAAATAGATGGTATAAATGAACTTTAATAGTCACGCATAGCTATTTTTAGATATCCGTAATATAATTACTTAATAGGTCATCATGGAATATTTTTGGTTAATAAAACATGGCCGCCTTGGTGGCGAGACGTTTGAATTTGACTTAAATCTTTTTGTTCTTTTTTTGTGGGAATATTTGGCTGAATACTAAGTAGGTTTGTATTATATAACATTGGTTAAAAAAGGAGGATTTTGCTCGCAAGAGAAGTAACTGTATAAAATCCTATGTTCTTTTCCATGCCATAGACTAAGTGCGTGCTAAATTTCATCACGATTGGAAAAACCGTTAAGGCCTCAAGAGGTAACAAAAAAAACAGCTTATTATAAATTACTGTGACTTAATCACGCTTTGACGGCTGAGTGGAATTAGATGAAATTTTACAAACCCATAAAATATGATCTGGAATAACACACTGGGTTAGAAGTACCCAGTGTGTTATTCATCGTTCCCGGAAAAAAATAACTCCCGGGAACGATGAGTAAACTGAAGGGAAGGAAGATTGTAAAAAATAATTATAATTACTGTCCTAATGAACTTATTAACTTACCCATTACAAAATCAATCCATACAGTGAAATAGCACTGTATCTTGCACTGTTTAAACCAATACTACTCTTACACTTCTTTTTCTTAATTTAATTTATGATTACCAAATTATTTTCTCTCTTATTTTTAGCCAGTATCGAGTTTTATTTTATATCAAGTTTGTCTATGTTCAATTCACGTAAACTGACACTATCACAGTCAAATGAGTCACCATTTTTATTTATAATAATTATATTCCTCGCTGAAAAAGACCTAGATTTCAAAACAACCTCCTTCGACATTTAAAAGAAGAATGCCCTTCATATATTTTTTTTAAACTATTTAAGAGCTTAGCCTAATATGCCATAATTTACAATAGTGGTTTATTGGAATTGGTAGTAGTTATGGTTGTGCAACCGGTTGGTTGACATCCACCCTTTAATTTGAATTGCGAATGAAAATACTGGTCACGTTTATGTCGCAGATTGACATCTTTTGAAGAGAGAATAAATCATCGATTATTTTTGGCGGGAACTTCAAGGTGACGTTTTGTTTACGTTTTTTTTTTCATAAACCATACCAATAATGGTTGATTTGTCCAATGAAGAGCAATACGACCTATTAATCGTCCAAAAGAGGGGCTCGAGAAAAATGTTATTAAATAAAACACAAAATCCTATTCTGACGATACCGACTCAACTTTGTGATATCATCACTACATAGTATAAAACAAAGTCGCTTTCTCTGTCCCTATATCCCTATGTATGCTTAAACCTGTAAAACTTCGCAACGGATTTTGATGCGGTTTTTTTTAATAGATAGAGTGATTGAAGAGGAAGGTTTTTATGTATAATACATGTGACATCCCACGGGAACGCGAGTAAAATCGCGGGGGGCAGCTATTTTCAATAAACGAAAAATAATACCCTAGAAAAGATTTAAATTAAAACTAAACAAAAAGTTTTTAAACGATATTTGTTTATGCTGCGGTACATCGTTCTTTTCTCGTTATTTCGAGCAATGTTTTATTTATTTAACAATTACAATTACACATATTTACTAAAAAGGATAAAAATAAATGAGATCAAAAAATTTACAAAAACTAAACCTGTCACTCTAGTGTCGCACAATACCTCAAGCATTCCACAACTTTTTTTTTTTTTTATGCAACTTAGGCCGGCAAACAAGCAGACGGTCCACCTGATGGTAAGTGGTCACCGCCGCCTATGGACATTTGCAACACTAGGGGCATTGCCAATGCGTTGTCGACCCTGAGACGTGAAGTTGTTAAGTCTCATGTGCCTGTAATTTCACCGGCCCCCTTACCTTTCTAACCGAAACACAGTAACACAAGTGCACTACTGCTTCACGGCAGAAATGGGTAAGGTGGTAGTACTTCCCCGGACGAACTCTGCACTAAGAGCTCTACTACTCATCTGCCATCCGTCCACAAACAGATCACATGATCTTCTCTTTGGTTTGGAATCGGCATAAACTGAACGATGTTCTAATTTGAAAATCATCTCAATTTAAGTGGAGCTTGTACTATGGTTACCAGATTGCTGATAGCTACAGTATTTTTTAACATATCTACTTATTAAAGATACACTCGACACAGAACAAACAGACATGTTTAAGCGCTCAATTGTTGTCTTGGCCTATTCTCTGATACGCCCTGCTAAAGACTGACGATTTAGTCCAAGGTTTAAGATGGATGAGACTGGAACAGTCGCTAATGGAATGAGTAGTATGCTGGAAAATCAGGGTATATTAAGAGGTCCAATGGGGAGACCCGAACCTACCACACACTTATAAAACTGGGGTCAAGAAGGCGGTCTTTAAACAGTCAAGCTCAACACAAGTCTTCTAGGCTTTTATTTAGAAACTATGATCTGTGGGGGTTTGATTTATAATATCTTCAGAGGCCTACATGGTCTTATGAGACCTCTTCCTGCCTCTTTTGGGATAATAGATGTTGAGATATGTTGTGTTATAAAACGTATAATAAAAACTACTTAAGCTGGGGTCTTCTCTCCGAAACGAAACAGCAAACGAACGAAATTGACCTTACTCTAAATCTTTTTCGGGCACGCACATTATCGGTTCAATTAGAGAATTTCTGTGAACTGAATGAACAGTGTATGTTGTGACTTTCGTCAATTTGAGGTTAAAATTTCGAACAATCTGTCAAATTCAAATTTTCGTTCGGAACGTTCATGAATTACAAGTCGTTAAAAATCTATACGACAAAAAAGTCGTTCGCACAAAGTTTCGGAACGAATCGGACCATGGTGGGAAACGTACGAAATTTCGATCGAAACTTCGTTTTTCTTTGAATAACAGTACCTGTTCAATATGGTAACAAATACTCTGAGGAACCGCTGTTAGTACTGATGATATATCAATGACCTACCAGGAACTTCATTACAAGGAACGTCAATATACTGAGGTACTCTGATAGTACTATCAAATAACACAAAGGTCAAGTTATTAATACGATTCGTGACAAACGTATGTTTATATTGGCATTGTCTTTTAGTTCTGAACAACGAAGCTTTGTAATGTCGAATGCCATGTCCTGGATTCGAGTCTTACAATGGACGAGCTCCTGTGAAGGATTATGATCATGATGGATGCCTATTAGTCCACAGGGTATTGCACTATGATCCCATAATGGTGGGCAAAATAGTAATAGCCTGTTGTGTTTTACACAATATATGTAATTGAGCAGGGCCACCAGCTTCCATGTTAAATTAAAGTGAAATAGATGAAGCGGCTAGGCTACTTGGGACGCTGACACAGCAGGCTACACAACATGATGATTTAGTTAGTGGGCAGATAAGTAGGAGAGATTTAATGAATCAGTTATGGAGAGGCCGTCATATCAAAATATTTTTTTTTTTATTGTAGAACCTATATTTTTTTTATTGTTATATTTTAGCTACTATTTTCATAGTTGTATCCTATTGTGCCCTATGTCTGGAAATAGCTGCTCTCCAGGGGCACCATTGACATGCTTGTTTAGGTTATTATTATTCATCTTGTTATTTATATATGTTTATTAAGTTATATTCAGTATTTAGTAATTGTAAAATACCTAAGTATATAAATTTGAAATAATAAAAAGGCAAAATGTCATATTTGATTAAATTAATATAAAATGATGACTTCCGAACCAGTAGCTTCAGTAACTTTGAGATTCATAAGTGCCCTCCGAGATCCTAACCTGAATAAATGGTTTTGAATATTGATTGTGTTTATTGCATTTTCCTTTAAGGCAAAGTTTATATAAAATTTAAATTATGACAATAGAATAGAGATACAATATAATAGCAATATTAATAAATAGATAAATATCCTGGGGCATTCTTTACACATCCCATCCCAAACTAAGCAGACTTGCTTCTTTTTTAGTAAATATATACTTATACAGATATAAACACCCAGGCACAGAACAAACTAGACATGTTCATGCACGCAAATATACCTGAGTGGGAATTTAACCCATAACCTGTAAATTGGCAGTCAGGGTATCTAACCATCAAGCCAACTGGCCCTTCAATGCTGCTTAGATGCACATATGTTAAGCTTTTAAATGCTTACTTGAATAAAAATATTTTCATTGGAATTCATAGATTTGTATGTTGTGATTAAATAAATAAATATAATTTTCTTCAAAAAAATTTATTAACATACCATATCATATAGAAAAATATAAAACATTCAATCAAAATAAAAGTAAAATTTATTAACTTAACAAATTCCTATTCATATTTTCCACCAATGCTCTGGTGGATGCACATAGTTCTTGGAGTGCTTGGGTCTGCCTTGACCATGACCCACTTAATTCTATGAAAACGTCAAACATCTTTTTTTGATTCTCAATAAGAAGTCTTTGATTTTCCAAACGTTTCTCTTCAAACAACCTTTCATTTTCCAAACGCTTTTCTTCAATCGCGATAAATCACAGTAGTTACTTTATAAAACCAATACAACAACTTCACACATGCACTTAAAACCCCAAGGTGTAAATGTTGTGTAACAGTAACAAATTTATTTAAGTAATAAATGGGGAAATTAATTGTAATGTCACTTCGTTGACTCACAAACCAATGTTTATAACAATCCTAATACAAATTGAAACAAGTGCCTTAAAACTCACCAAACTAAGAAAAGTCAAGTGGTTTTGTTATTGTTTACACTTAACACTATGACATATTTATGACTTTTACGAGTACCAGCTACGCTTGGCAAAGGAATCGTCATTCAGCCTTCAAATTCTGCCAGTAAAAACGTTAAAACACTTAAAATTATTATTTATTCTTTGCAATCTCACAACATTCATTGAAATACTTCAAAATATACCTTTGTTATATTTTATTAACCCATAAAACTCTTAGTCGAGATAAATCGATTATGTTTTCAAGAAATTTGTTTCAAGCCCTAACTCGTCTACGAAACAGCAACGAACGGACACAGCCTTCAGTTCGGCGACGAGCTTAAACGCTTAAGTGAATAGCGTTTAAAACAGCGCTGCGCTCTTGGTCGTTCGTTAGGCTGTCTCGACGACGAGCATGTCAAGGCGTACAGCCACGAAGTTGTTTCTTAGAGAATAGCATAGCAGGTAATACAAACTTCGTCGGCGAGCCGCTTACCTCTCACGTGATTAGTATTATTAGCGTAATTAGCGATAGAGACAGCACGGAGGTCGCTACGAAACATCCTCGAGTTAGTGTCATTTTCCTTACAGAATCGAGCCCTAGATAACTAGCTGTCCCCCGTGGTTTCACACGCGATTATTGATATCATATAACCTATCACTCGCGCAATCACAGGTTCTGACTAAATACCAATTTTCATCAAGGTCGGTCAAATCGAAGTTGAGTTATAAAAGGACTAGCAGACTTAAACAAAAAAAAATGATTTATCGTTAGTTAAAATACAAATTTGACAAAAAAAAAGAATAAAGATTAAAGAACAGCTCCCTTATTCAGCTAACACAAACTTCGTCGGCGAGCCGCTTCACGGAGGCCTCGGAGAGCATACCTCTCATGATTGCGTATTAAGCGAAAGAGACAGAGCACTGAGGCCGCGACGAAACATCTTCGAGCTAGCGTCATTTTCCTTACAAAATCGAGCCCCTGGCCATCGGAATATGAAAAAGGTCTTTTATAGGAGTTAATACATAGTAGGTAATATTTTTTATGAAAATGCATCATATCATATTTGATTAAAATTTAACCTTTTTGTTTGGAATTTAGGAATTTACGTGAATTAGCGTTTTTTCTAAATCCTTACTGATTATAAATATAATAAATACAAAAGTTAGTGAAGATGTATGGATGTTTGTTGCTCTTTCACGCAAAAACCACTGCACAGATTTAGCTGAAACATAGGCGCATAGGTAGTCTATAATCTAGATTAACACTTAGAATACTTTTTATCCTGGGAAAATGTGACATCCCTCGGGAATGCTCGTGAAACCGCGACGGCCAGTTAGTTCTTCTAATATTATAAATACATAAAATTTTTGTGTCGATGTTATCGATGATTGTTGCTCTTTCACGCTAAAACTACAACACAGATTTAGATGGAACTTGGTACATAGATAGTCTATAATCTAGATTGATACTTAAAATACTTTTTATCCCGGGGAAATGTGATATACCTCGGGAGCACATATCAAACGGGGGACTATGACTTTTATATTTAGATGCTTCTGAAACGCGAAGATAACCGCAGTCGGACATCAAGCATTACTTATCACTACATAGTATAAAACAAAGTCGCTTTCTCTGTCCCTATATCCCTATGTATGCTTAAATCTTTAAAACTACGCAACGGATTTGGATGCGGGTTTTTTTAATAGACAAAGTGATTGAAGAGGAAGGTTTTTATGTATAATACATGTGACATCCCACGGGAACGCGGGTAAAACCGCGGGGGACAGCTAGTAGATTATAAATGTGAATGTAAGTTTGTTTGTTACGCTTTCACGGGAAAACTATTTAACCGATCATCATGAAACTTTGTACATATATTTTTGGAGGTATCAGAAGTAATATAGGTTACTTTTTGTGCCGGGAAAATGTTACATCTCTCGGGTACGCGGGTGAAACCGCGGGGGACAGCTAGTGTTATATAATATAATAAATGGAATATTCTATAATGACTCCATAATATCACGTATATGACATTACACAATAGATTACAGTATTTATTATTACAATACAGTTTTCTTGCAAGTAATGTCCTTTTAATTCATATAATATACTTTGTCAAGGTTTTAACATCTATCTATATTCTACTAATATTATAAATGCGAAAGTTTGTATGCATGGACGTTTGTTACTCTTTCACGCAAAAACTACCAAAGGGATTTAGATTAAACTTGGCATATATATAGAAAATACCCTGGAATAACACATAGGATACTTTTTGTGCCGGGAAAATGTTACATCCCTTGGGAACGTGGGTGAAACTGTTGGGGACAGCTAGTAATAAATAAATGGAGTCTATTAAAAAAATACGCCTATAGTGTTACATGGTATATAAACTCATTTGATGCGAACTTTTTAACGCCGCGTAGGTATTCGCGGGTCAATTTTTGTCTGACAGTTGTCGGTCTGTCAGTTATTTGATCATCAACATTTTTTTCTAAAGCACAGATAAAATTTATTGATTGAATAATTTATAGAAACTAATCATAACTTTATCGACCCTTTTAATTGAGTAAGTTTTGTATTTATAATAATGCCAGAGATGGAATTTTATGAGTCATTAGCCATTATTTTTTATACCACATGGGCCGACAAACAAGCAGACGGTGCACCTGATGGTAAGTGGTCACCACCTATTTGCAACACCAGGGGCATCGCTGCGTTGTCGACCCTGAGACGTTACGTTAAGTCTCATGTGCCTGTAATGTCACCTTACCTTTATAACCGAAACACAGTAATACGAGTGCAATACTGCTTCACTGCAGAAATGGGTAAGGTGGCTGTATTTCCCCTGACGAACTCTGCACTAAAAGCTCTTCTATTATAGTAAAAAAATGGTTTTTAATTAATTTTATGTGCGCCATCTTGTGGTAGGAATAACAAAACAACATCTCGTTTTGAGCCTACAATCAATATTGTTTTTATGACTTAAATATTTAAATCATAATGTGATATTTTTTAATATATTTTATTGGGCTTACCTTAGTTTAATTTCACATAGTGATTATAATATTTGCAGACCGGTTTTTGACTTGTTATTCCGTTTTTAACAAGCTACAGAATAGGTTACTATAATCATATTATATAAAATTTTATGTCGTTTAATTTTTTATTGATTCGCGAAAATTTTTCGTGGTTGCGTCAGTAGTTAGTAAGTACATACGTACTAATTTTTAAAACGTTAATAGTTAGAGTTTTTTTAATTAATCGAAAATAATTGTGAACCAATTTGATGGAGTCAAGAATGAAAGTGGTATAATTTAAAAAAATATTTTTTATAGTACTATAGTGTAGCTTATCTAGTAATATTAAAAAAATTGTCATATTATATTTTATATCCTTTTGCCTAAAC